>SJXQ01002634.1:523910-540664 GCA_006408695.1 Aepyceros melampus
TGCACCGGCCCTGCCTTGTAAACCAGGGCCCTGGCCTGTGCAGGAGGATCTGACAAGCAGGACACAGGCTGGGACGTGACACTCAATTTGCCAGATGGTTGAATCCGACTCAGGGTTCCCTGCTCCTTGGGGCAGGGCCTCAACCAAGCTCGGTTCCTTCTAAATGCACAGCTGATCTCCAAACAGAAGTAGAGATCCCCCTACAGGGCATCTTAAAGGCATCTCAACCTGGCCCCTAGCCACCGTTTTGTACCCCTACTTCTTTCCTTGTCTTCAACAGCCATAACCTTACAAACAAGCACAGCCCTGTGTGCCAAACTGAACTACGGGCCTTCAAGTCCGTGTCTGGCAAAATAACGCTAGCAGCCACAACAAGGAAAAGAGCCCTTGCTGGCAAACCTATCTGGATGCTCGGTCTGAGAGCAGGACTATTTAGACAGCAGAATTCAGACTGGAGAGAGTGGGCTTCCAAGACCAAAGTCAGGGTTTGCACACCAGGGCTATCTCAGAAAACCATACCCAACCCCGTCAATTCTGAGTTTTAATGAGCAAGAGCTAAGGGAGTCTGGGTTCAACCACGAAAGGTGGCTGTGATGCTATCTAGGACTTTGAGCTCCACTACCTACAACCTGTCTGGCTGATAGCGGCTCAGAGATGGTGAAGCCCATTTTATGGATGAGAAAACGGAGACCAGCGAGGGACGTCATCAGGCTTAGGTTAAGCCTAGGCAGACAGGGACTCAGACCACTTGCCCTGGGTGCGTGTGGCGAGCCAGAGGCTACCCCCCTACCGTATCTGGAGAAGAGCTTCTCCAGGTCCTCCTCGGAGCTGGTGTAGGGCAGGTTTCGCACAAAAAGCCTCCCAGAGTCAGCCAGGTCCTCCTCCTCTTCGTGCTCCCCGAGCGTCCGGCCTTGCCAGGGTTTGGCACCATTCTTCAGGGGCGCCTTGGCCACGGGGACATTCCTTTCCCTGAACACCTCGATGTAGCGTCCACCTGGGCAAGGAAAGGCTGTCAGGGCCTGGCCGGGGGGAGGCCCGGAAGCTCCCAGCTTCCAGACTCATCGCTGCTGCTGCCTTCCAGAGGCCACGGCGAAGGCGGCTGGGGATGGCACCGCGTGCCAGGCTCTGCTCACCAGGGCGGCGGCCCCAGCTGAAGCCGGGCCTGAATGTTACTCGGCCTGCGAGCTTGGCTTCAGCCCTGGGGGAGCTGGCCTGGGTCACGGGGCTGCATCTTCTCGATTCCAGGGCCCGGTCCCTGGCGCTGCCAGGGAATCATCTCGGGTGACAGCCCCACCCTGACGCTCAGCTGTGTCCCTGCATTGCTCTGAGTGCCTGATTAGACTGTAACCACCACCTTCCCTCTACATGCACATAGTAGGTGCTCAATAAATCCTACCACCTGGCCTGCGAGCAAGACTCCTTAGGTTACTCCCTTCTCTAAGAGAACTCATGTCCTCACAAGGCGTTGATGGCTGGATCTGAGTCACCTGTCCACACCAGGGAGGGGTCAGAGATCACGTCCTTGTATAGAGTCCAGAGACCTCCCACGTCTGGACCTTGCGCTTGCTGTTCCCTGTACCGGAATGGCCCCGCCCCCAAAGCCAGAGCTGGCTCCCTCAATTCCTCCAGCTTTTGCTCCAATGTCACCAGCTCAACATGGTCCAAGCAGACACAATCCTATTTAAATCCTCCAATCCCGACCCTTGCCTGTATCTGTCCACAGCACAGCCCCTTTCGTTACTGCCTCTCTCTTCCCTCTCGATGTAAGTTTCCTCTACAGGAAACTCAGCCTGATCTCTGCCCCAGGAGGCAGGGGCTTTATCCTCAGTGCCCGGGGCAATGCCCGGCAGCACAGAGCAGATCCCCGACATGACCTTATGGAGTAACTGACTGAAAGAACCCCTGCCACCATGCAGGCATCCTTACCCATGTACTCTCTGTTGCACTTCAGGGCCTTCCTCACTTCCTCTTCACTGCTGAAATCCACGAACACATACCCTGCAAAAGGACCATGACAAAGGTTAAGGTCCGGCGGCTGCAGACACTCGTGGGAGCCACGGAGGAAGACTCACACTGTGCTCGGTGTTTGGGGGAAGCAGCAGGAAGTGGTGGCAGGGAATCTACAGTTTTTGCCAAATCTCACAGATTCTTCCTTCCACTCCCCTCGCCCCAGGGCAAATTTCCCTCTGCAGGAAGCGTCCTGACCTTGTGGCTGGCTTTCTGGAATGAAAATGCTGGACCACAGGCGTCACAAACATAGGCGATCTTGGCCTCCTTCCCAGCCTCACCCAGCGCTGACCAGTGCCTGCTCCTTGGCCTTCTCAGGACAAGCGTCTGTGGTGGCAGGGCTGTGCCCAGCTTGGCACCAGAGGGGCCACCTGCACAGTGACTGCCTGTGGCTCTGACTGGCACAGACAAGGAGGTGCCTTTCCAAAGAGTCTTTCCGAGAACGAGAGGCCTCGACCTCACAGGGCCTCAACCCCGACAGCCGCAGAGGGGCCTCCCCTCCCCACTTATCTAGAGGCGTGCTATTGACAGAGGTCTCCAACCTTTTTGGCACTAGGGACTGGTTTCGTAGAAGACAATTTTTCCATAGACTGGGAGTGGGGATAGTTTCAGATGATTCAAGTGCACTGCGTTTATTGTCCACTTTATTTCTAATATGATATTGTGATAATGCGGTAATTTGAATGATGGGAGTGACTGAATACACATGAAGCTTCCCTTGCTCGCCAGCTGCTTGCTTCCTGCTGTGTTCCTAACAGGTCGTGGACGTGCACCGATCCGTGGTCCTGGGTTGGGGAACCTGAGTTAAGTGATGGCCCACGGACACATGGCTAGCAGGTGGCAGGGCTGTAATTTGCACCAAAGGCCAGGGTTTTGGTATCACAAGACCCTCCCCTTGGGGACTGCAAAAGCCCCCATCCCAGCCCACCTGCCTCCTCGGGCCCTACCCCAGACCCTCCCCTCACCAGCCAGGGGGCCATCCTGGATCTGATCGTGGCCTCTTCTTGCTTTCAGTCCCCGGGGGTCCTCAGCCCCTGGGCTGAAGGCCACAGTCATTACTGAGCCCCCAGGCCTGGGGGCCAGGCCCTGCTTCCACAGCTGTACACCTCATACCCGTGGCAGGGGACAGGAGGCGGACTGTCCTGGCACTGTCATATTCACTGAGGCGGGGACCACAAAGAGGAAAAACAGTGACTATCCTCAAAGCATCTCCACAGCTCAACTGGAGAGGCACCTGCCTCTCCAGCCCCCGCCTCACCTGTTTTGTTCCCATGAGCATTTCTCACTATTCGAATGGCCACGGGTTTCAGAGGTGCCAGGAATTCCATGACGTTTTTCTGTGAGGAGAAGAAAAACTTTTCGTTCCCCATTTCAATACAGATTTGGTCTGTATTTCAATTACCAGTGAACTCAAGCATCTTTCTGGGCCATTTGAACTCTCTTAGAAGATATCCTTGCTTCTTTCTACTTTTCTGTTGGGTCATCCATAGCTCCCGATTTCTACTTACCTGTATGTAAGTTAAAGAAACGAGTTCTGTGTGTTGTTTGTGTTATAAATGCCTGCTGTTTGCCTTTGACTTTATGATACAAAGTTGCCTTAGAAAAGTTTTAAATCTAGCCAATTAATCCATCTTTTCTTATGAATACTGAGTTCTGCAAATTACTCAGAAAGATGAGATGTCATTTTGACCTGTTGCACTGATAAAGAGGGATGCCCAGGGTTCACAGGCACTCTCAGACTCTGTTGAAGAGAGCATAAACTGGCCAAGCTTCCAGAGAGTGACTGACTTTCTGTATCCAAGCCTTAATAATGTACGTGCAGGTGCTTGTATAAAATATTTATACAAGCCAGGGCTGGCAAATGATAGCCCACAGGTCAAATACTGCCCACAGCCTACAACCTAAGAATGGCTTTTACATTTTCAAAGGATTTTAAGAGAAAAAAAAACAGCACAACAAAGATCATATGCCCACAAAAACCTAAAATGTGCACCAACTGATGTTGATAGAAAAAAGCCTGCTGACCTCTGATCTCAAGAAATGTGCTGACTGCATCATTATTCAAAACTGCAGAAGACTGGAAATGCCCATGTCTCAGTTTAGGGGGTTGAGTATAAGAGACATATGAGATGTGGGATTTGATCCCTGGGTCCAGAAGATCCCCTGGGGAGGGCATGGCAACACAACCCAGTACTCTTGTCTGGAGCATCCCCATGGACAGAGAAGCCTGGCGGGCTACAGTCCATGGGGCTGCAAAGAGTCAGACACGACTGAAGCGACTTAGCAGCAGCAGCAGTGAATATAACACAGTGCATCCAGAGTAAAGAATAGCACGCAGGGGACTTCGCTGGTGGTCCAGTGGTTAATAATTGGCCTTGCAATGCGGGGGGCCTTGGGTTCGATCCCTGGTCAGGGAACTAAGATCCCACTTGCCCCTGAGCAACTAAGCCCACATGCCACAGCTACTGAGCATTCGTGCTGCAACCAAGACGTGACGCACCCGAGTAAAGACGAGCATGCAATGTGAGAAACGGTGTTGCAGCAGAATATTCAACATTCAGAAATATTTATGACATAATATGATGGGGAGGGTACGTTTCAAAATAGTTCCTGCTGTAGGACTGCATTTTAGAAAGAAAAGACATAAGTCAGTTTTGCATACAAAGAAAAAAAAATCTCTATGAAGATACAGCCAGAATTTATTGGTGGCTGTCAGTGAATGGGATACACGTGTGGGGCTTGGAGGAGCCTGCTCCTATCTGCCTGGGAAGGTCCGTCTTTCCGCCTATGGTAACCAGACCTGTGGGTCATCAGTTCTGCATCCTAGTATCCTCTCTAGTTACCACTCCCCTCCCTCAAGGTAGCTGGGTTGGCAATTTCTACAGTCATCCCTGCAACAGGTCATTTTTGCTTTTTCGTTTAGCTACACTAACAAAATTTCCTACTACTTTCATAAGGAGGGAAACTTACAAAGTGTTCTCTCTTATGTAGATTCAGAGCCAGTAAACTGTAGGATGCAGGCCAGTTGCGGCCCGCTGCCTGTTTTTATAAATAAAGTTTTATTGGCACACGGCCACACCTACTGGATTACCTGTCATCTAGGGCTGCCTCTGCTACAACAATAGGGTTGAATAGTGGTGACAGAGACCAGACTGATCCCAAAGCCTTAGGTATTCACTAGCTGGTCCCTTTTTAAAAACTTTTAGCAGAGATAAGTTTGCCCACCCCTAGTATAGATGACCAATGAGGGAGCTCAGTCTTTCTTTGTCTCGGTATAGCCGTCTCTGTTTTCTGAGCCTGACAATGCCCAAGATTCTATGTCTCAGCCTTTTTGGCCTCCAGTTCCCTCCAGCTCAAGTCCTCAACCGACCCCAAAGCCCTAGTGCAACAGAGGCTCCAGGCACCCTTAGCTTTGTCTCCCCCTCCCCAAGGGCTCCCTGCCTCACCCAGTTCGTGGCACGCACCTCTGTGACGTTGAATGGGGCTCCCCGCAGTTTCACAGTGTGGGGGGTGGTGGGTTCCTTCTGGCTGGCTGGTTTCTCGGTCTGAGTGGGTTTCTCAGTCTGAGTGATGGCACAGAGCAGAAATGATCACACTGAGCTCCCAGGTGCAGCTGCAGGAGGAGCCAACCTGGGCGTCCCAGTGAGTGTGCTGAAACCCCTACCGCTAGGCAAACGGCAATGCCCGAAGCATCGTGCCTGCCAGGGATGCAAAGTCTGGCCAGGGCCTGGGGGAGGAGATGCCAAGCCTCCATGTGGCCCCAAGATGAGGGCCGGAACCACAGCCTGGCTCACGGGGGGTCTGCTCACAGGGGCCCCAGCCCACACGGAGAGCAAGAGACTTGGAAGGAGCCCTCAGGTGACATCTGCCACCATGGATTCAGGGCTTACTCTATGCCAGACATCATACAAAGCACTGTGCAGACACAGCCGTCCTCCTGAATCTGTAAAACAATCTTACAGAGGTTATAGGTTCGGGATGTCTTCTGTAATTTTAGAATTGAAACATCTCTGAAAAAAACCCAATTTGGGGGTTAATTCCTTTGGTAATAAAACTTGCCCTGATTTGGACTCATTTGCTGGTGAAATCTGCTCTGAGCTGTCCCGGCACAATTTAAGGTTTACAATTATCCCAAGTAGATGAGCAATCAGGTCTAACATCACTGCAGTCATGTGCTTTTGTGAGCTGCTGACCTGCATGAGTTATGGGATACCTCCCTGAAGCCTGCAACTTCTGAGTTCCAGTGCACACTCAGGCACGGGGGTTGACCTTCATCTAAGATGAGGCTCAGCGAGCCCTGGGAATCAGACACAGGGACCAGGGCTCGCTGAGCCTCATCTCAGATGAAGGTCAGAGGCCAGAGGAGAAGCACTTCACCTCGGGACCCATGGCTGCTCCAGGTCAGAGCTTGGAGTTGACCGCACAGTTCCCTGACTTAGCCACACTTGACTATCTCTTTTGAATATGTATTTTTATGAAAAGAGGACAAGAGGTAGCAATTATGAGGGGCAGAGAAGGAACGGAGGGAGAAGACAAAGGAGAAAGAGAGGGAAGGAGAAGAGGGAATGAAGACCCAAAGGATGTGGGATTCTGTCCTGAGCAAAGCCTCATGTGGGAGACGGGGTGGCTGTCCTGGAAGGCAGTGCCCACATTTTAATCTAGACTTCAGAGCCTGGCAGACCTGGATCTGGGTCCTGACCCCACCACTACCCAGCCAAGACTGTGGGCAAGTCACTTCCTTTCTCTGGGCCTCAGTTTCCTCACCTGTAAAATGGGACAAGAAACCCCATGCCCCCACGACGACCATGAAATTTAGTGACAAAACAACATGCCTAGCATTGAACTTCACATGTAGTCAATGCTCAATTAATTTCATCTACTCTTGCCGATCATGGGCTCACCCCCGCCTACCTTCTTACTGAATACTAAATATAGTATATTCAAGATCCTTTTTCAGCTTGTTTACATCCCTCCCAACTCTGGAGGGGCAGGCAGCCTCTCTCTTAGCAAAAGGAACCAAATTCAGAGAGAGAGTGTGCTTGCGTGGGGTCACACAGCAAGCAAGCAGCTGGGCTGAGAGCTTAAGGCAGGTCTCCAGGCTGCTGAACTACCCTTCCTTAGTCTTAAACTCCCCGCAAAGGGGCTGTAGGGAAGGTAGGCGAGGTCCAGGTCTCCCTCCCCAGGCTCCTCACAGATCCACACACACCTTGGCTGGGACCGCCTCCCCGTCCTGCTGGGCGGGGGCAGCAAAGGAACCCTCTTCCTCTGACTCACTCCCCTCTTCACAGTTCACAGCTTCATCTTCACTCTCCTCTGAGGACGGTGACTCAGCCGCCACCACCTTGGACTTCAGGTAATCCATGTCGGACAGCTCCTTCTGCACGGCTGCCTTGGGTTCCTTGGGTTTGAGACCATCCTCCTCCTCTGGAAAGACGGAAAGGCTGAGAGTTGGTGATGGCTGTGAGCAAACCAGAGAGCTGGGGTGGCAGACAGGGTGGTGGTGTGACACATTAGGTGCCAAGCTCACGGTGACCAGGAGCCCCTGCCAGCCCCCCTGGTGCCCAGCAAGCCCTTGGATAAATAACTGAAATGATGGCGTTCTGACAGTTTCCATGCTCCACATGGAGAATTTCAGGGCTCTCTCATCTGCCTCTCTCACTGGCCAAGTGTGAGGCTACACGACTTTTTGAGACTCTAGAGAGGATTTTTACTCCTTGAGCCGACCCGCCAGTAGCTCCAAGGCCTAACAAGGAGCTCGGGTTTTACCCCAGTTGCTCTTTCAGGGGAAATCCAAACTCCTCATGGGGTCTGGTGAACTCACTGGCTTCTCCGCCGGCCCCCTCTGCTGCAGCCGCCCTGAGCACGTGGACACTCGCTGGCTCCTGCTCTTCCCACTCCTCTGCCACGCCTTTCCCTCTGCCTAGAACCCCTCCTCACCCTCCACCCCGAGTCCTCCCAACTCCCACTGAGTCCTCTGGATCCCAGCTTTGCACAGAGACTTTACCAGTCATAAAACTCACCTTAAATTCACTCCCTTGCCTTTCAACCGAAGTTGATTCCCACCCCTCGATCACCACACTCACCATGCTGAGCCCCTCATGGCTACACCGTGAGCCCCTTCTAAGGACAGAGGTTCATCCTCACCGCCTCTGTTCAAGAACCACTCTTGTCCAGGGCATCTCCCACCCCCCACTTCCTGCTTTCTCTCTGCAGCTCTCATGTTCACATCACATACTAAATACTGAATAAAGGATCAGTCTGATTCCTTTACTATTTCTTTCCCCACCAGGACGACAGCTCCACGGGAGCAGACTCTCTTGTCTTTTGCTCACTGCTACATCCACTGCCTGGCATATAGTAGGTGCTCAATCAATTCTTGAGTGAGTAATCCACGGATTGAATAAGGGACCAGGATCGATCAAGTCCGACGTACCCATGGTTGGGATGATCAACCCTCTACGGGGCAACATCTGATCTGCTATCTCCCAAGTCCAGCCTGGAGGGGTCCCAGGTCACTCGTGTACAGGGGTGGGCAGGTGTAGGGTGCCCACTACAGCGGGGGGCACACTCTCACCTTCTGAGTTCTCCCCATCTTCCTCCTCTTCACTCTCCTGCCCTGAGTCAGAGTCAAAGTTCAGGTAATCGTTGGCTGGCTTGCTCTTCCCTTTCGAGGGCTCAGCGTCCAGGGCATCGTTCGCCCAGGTGGCCACCTGTGTCCGCTTCTGGTGAACCGACAGGAACTCTGGAACTCATTATCATCTTTCAGCTGCAGGTGCCAGAGAAGCGGGAAGAAGAGAGAGAACAGGCAGAGAAGGTCAGGAAGGGCTCGCCCTTGCTAACTCTTTGAAGAGTAAGCACGTTCTCTGAGGCATGTTCCCCCAGTCTCTAGAGGACTCCTGGGGGCCAGCTGGGTTGGTCCTGGGGGGGGCACCACTGGACAGAAAGACGAAGAAGCCACAGAGATATGGCATGAGAGACAGGTGGCAAGGGACGTCTCTGCTGCCCGCCCTCTGTGTGGTCACCAAGACAGACCCACCTTCTCCAGTTCACCTGCGACCTTCTTCTTTTTCTTGTCGTCCTGTAAACAGAAGGCACGGGCGTGAGGGTCACAGATGAAAGGAGATGGAACCCCACTGCCCTGGGAGGGCTGCTTTCGGGAACCATCCAAGAGGGATTCCCAGATCCCTCTACCTCCCACTACCCTGCCTTCCCGGGGTGACTGCTCTGCTGATACCCAGGATATGGCCGGGAGTGACCGTCCACGCACTTTCTTAGCTTCCGTGGAGATGGCGTCTTTGTCTTTTGGGGGTGGCTTGGACTGGCTCGATTTCTGAGCATGCTTGCTCCAGGCTCGGGGCTTTGTCGGGTCCCCAAAGGACTTGCAGAACTCCACCTGTGAGAGACAGAAAGGATGATGATGACACCTGCCACTATGCCCAGCACAGGTGGGTGTTGACCAGGGGCAGGGGATGAATAATGTAGACCAGTGTTTCTCATTTTGGGACCAGTGGCAACACCATCACCTGTGAGCTTGTGAGACACACAAATTCTTGGCTCCTCTCCCCAACACAGAGAATCAGAGACTCCAGGGAAAACTGCTTCCACAAATGCTGCTGGGGATTAACAAGCAGGAAGATCCAAGAACAGTGAGGAAGACCAAAGGCATCACGGTCTGGAAGGGGCCAGGCACTGGTCTTGCACGTGGAGAGAAAGAGCCAGGGCATCCCTGGCGACAGGCAGGTGGGGGTGAGGTCCACGCCCGCTCCCGTGATCCGGGACGTGTCGATAAAACTCTTGTTGAAATGGTTCAGCGCCATCTGGGCCTCTTCCTCGGACTTGAAGCCGATGAAGCCAAACTTGCGGAACTTGCCATCTTTGGTGAACTTGAGGCTGCAGTCCGTCAGCGTGCCGAAGGCGGTGAAGAGCTGCCGGAAACGCTCCTCCTTCATCTAGGACAGGACAGGAATGGTGAGGGAGGAGCTGGGAGGCCTCAGAGCCAAAGGGACAAAATGGGCTGGGAACCCGAGACCCAGAGATTCCTCCCCTTAGGCAGGGCAATGGCAGAGCGTGCTTTGTGGCTGGCACCTGGCTCTAACCCAGCTCCAATACTTGTCTGTGTGTGGCCTTAACCAAGTCCCTTCATCAATGAGGAAGTCACGACTCAGAATCCTCCGGGCCTGTGGGCTGCTAGGAGGTTAATGAGACCTATTGTGCCAGAAGCCCAGCATCGTAGCTGCTACAATGTAAACATCTAACAAATGCCTGTCAACAGTACATGTGTGAAATAAGGAACATGGTAAACTACACAGCGTTTGCTGATTGTGGCAGACAGGAGTGTATCTTTACAGCTTGTTTCCAGGACTCCTCATAAGCACCATTCTATGTCCCAACAGTAAGCTCTCAACTTTGTTTCCTGGCCTATTTATACCCCCAAAGACTACCTGCTGACTTCCACTATGAAAGATAAGAAACCTACATCATCCATTCCTCCCTTCCAGTCTCTGTTATTTGTTGTTTTTAATTCTTTCATCATTTACCCTAAATAGGTTACTTTAAAAATATCAATTATTGGGGGCTTCCCTGGTGGTCCAGTGGTTAAGAATCTGCCTTGAAATGTAGGGGACACAGGTTCAATCCCTGGTCTTGGAAGATCCCACATGCTGTGGAAGGACTAAGCCTGTGCACCACAACTACTGAGCCCTTGTTCTAGAACTCGTGCTCTGCAACAAGAGATGCCACTGCAGTGAGAAGCACCTGCCCTGCAACTAGAGAAAACCCCCACTCAGCATGGAGACCAAGCAGTCAAATAAATAAAAATCTTAAAAACAACACACAGCTGTTACTGATCCATCCTTTAGCTTTAGACAGCATCTCTTGATGCCTCACTCTGATGTATGAGGATTTTAGCATGGTGACCCTTTCTTCCCCTAGCTACCATCTCATTTTGCTTCCAGTATGGCATATCTCTTCCTATTGCATATCTTGTCTGATAAATGAATTAGTTATAAACAGCTGTAGTAGGAGCTGACAATTTGCAGGCTTACTGTGTGATGACATTAAGGATTTAGAAATAAATAACTTGTCAAGAGATGTCAAGTCATAAAGATGGTTACTCTTGGAGATGGAAGACAGGACAGAACAAAAGTCTTTGCTTGGCTGGCCAGTGGCTAAGACTCTGCACTCCCAATGCAGGGGCTCCTGGTCAGAGAACTGAATCCCCTATGCCACAACTAAGAGTTCAAATGACACAACTAAAGATCCCACAGCCAAATAAATATAAAAAATTTTAAAAGACCCTTAAAAATAAAGATTTTGCTTCTCATTTTATACTGAATTTTAATAATCATATGATAAGTGATTATCCCCAACCTGCCATGGAGAAAAAAAGGTAAAGTAAAAAAGCACAAAAATGAAACAAATGGCTTTATAGTTCTTACTCTTTATAAGGAGTACAGATCTCTCATGCCATCCACATGGCACATTTTGTATTTGGGGAATGAGCTTACTGGCCACACCAGAGGTGGAGGGCCCTCTCCACCCAAGGAAAGGTCACCGTTAAATAAGTACAGATAATCCTCTGGGGCAGAAGGCATCTAGCCATCCGACACTACACATTCAGCTATTTTTTTCACTCATTTATTCAGGATGCTTTTATTGGATGCCTACCACCTAACCTGCCTCTTGAGAAATCTGTATGCAGGTCAGGAAGCAACAGTTAGAACTGGACATGGAACAACAGACTGGTTCCAAATAGGAAAAGGAGTACGTCAAGGCTGTATATTGTCACCCTGCTTATTTAACTTCTATGCAGGTGACTGCAGCCATGAAATTAAAAGACTCTTACTCCTTGGAAGAAAAGTTATGATCAACCTAGATAGTATATTCAAAAGCAGAGACATTACTTTGCCGACTAAGGTCCGTCTAGTCAAGGATATGGTTTTTCCTGTGGTCATGTATGGATGTGAGAGTTGGACTGTGAAGAAGGCTGAGCACAGAAGAATTGATGCTTTTGAACTGTGGTGTTGGAGAAGACTCTTGAGAGTCCCTCGGACTGCAAGGAGATCCAACCAGTCCATTCTGAAGGAGAGCAACCCTGGGATTTCTTTGGAAGCAATGATGCTAAAACTGAAACTCCAGTACTTTGGCCACCTCATGCGAAGAGTTGACTCATTGGAAAAGACCCTGATGCTGGGAGGGATTGGGGGCAGAAGGGGACGACCGAGATGGCTGGATGGCATCACAGACTCAATGGACGTGAGTCTGAGTGAACTCCGGGAGTTGGTGATGGACAGGGAGGCCTGGCGTGCTGCGATTCATGGGGTCGCAAAGAGTCGGACACGACTGAGCGACTGAACGGAACGGAACCACAGTGCCAGGTTCTGTGGGCTCTAGGCAGAGACAAGTATGACTGGGTCACGCCTTTCCACTTATGGAATTAAGGGGTTTAAAGCCTTTCACAGTCACTCAGTTTTCTTAAAACTATTTATTCCTACTGCCCTCAAGGCGAGAACCGGGAACTGTAACGCAGGTACCCAGTCTATTACATCCCATTCTCCTCCCAGACAGTATCCCAGATGGAAGAAGAATATAGGTGCAGTGTCTAATTCAGTCAGAAGTCAACAAAAAAAGTGATCGAACAAAAAGGTTATGGAACAAGGCATTCGACACGACGTGGGGACTAGCATCTCCCTAGGAAAGAGGTTTCGGGTACCAAGGGGCCAGATGTAAAACCTTTAAGAGGCACTACCCGTCTCTCCCAACCGTCAAATGAATCTGCCGAGAATCCTGCGGAATCCTCCAGGAACCCTGCCCGAGAGAGAAAGCCCCCAGGCACCCCCAGGCACCAACTCTCCCCAGGCACCTCCCTCCCAATCTCCAACTTCTGGCTGGGTCCCAATTTCAGGTTCTCAAACCCAGTCTCTGTACTCACCCCATTCGGGAGGTTCTTCACGATCAGTCGCGACATGGCGAACTGCCCCACTGTTTTGATTTCAGCACGAATAAGTAGCGACTACCACCACCAACTTTCACGCTACCACTCTGGGCGCCGCCATCTTTGGCAAGCCGGAACAAAGTCACGTGCTCGAGACGTAGCCCGCGTCTACGGAAGTAGGCGTGGCCAAAGACCTACCCAAGGAAGTCACACCCTCTAAGGGGCGGGCCTGAGTGCTCGCATCCTGCGCAGGCGCAGGCTGTTAGGCGGCACCTGGATAGGACACCGTAATGGTTAGGCCGGCAGGGGGCGCTCGTTCGTAACATTGGCAGGGAATTGACTGGCTGGAGCAGTGTTTCAACTGTGCTTAAGCAGAAATCGTTTTAGCTATCTTTTCTGTTTTACTTTATAACTGGCCCTGTGAGTGGGGGCAGGATTAGGGAATCTTACCTGTCTTTGAGACATGGGCTGAGGCTCAGACAGACTGCCAGGTACCGTGAATCATTTACTGAGCATCACCTGTGAATGTTCAGTTCAGTCTAGTTCAGTTCCTTCGCTCAGTCGTGTCCGACTCTTTGCGACCCCGGGAATTGCAGCACGCCAGGCCTCCCTGTCCATCACCAACTCCCGGAGTTCACTCAGACTCACGCCCATCGAGTCAGTGATGCCATCCAGCCATCTCATCCTCTGTCGTCCCTTTCTCCTCCTGCCCCCAATCCCTCCCAGCATCAGGGTCTTTCCAATGAGTCAACTCTTTGCATGAGGTGGCCAAAGTACTGGAGTTTCAGCTTTAGCATCATTCCTTCCAAAGAAATCCCAGGACCGATCTCCTTCAGAATAGACTGGTTGGATCTCCTTGCAGTCCAAGGGACTCTCAAGAGTCTTCTCCAACACCACAGTTCAAAAGCAACAATTCTTCAGCGCTCACCTGTGAATGTTAGGTGCCAACTGCCAATGAACAGCCCATTCTGCAGACAAGTAAAGCAGCTTGTTCAAAGTCATAGAGCTGTTAAATATTAAGTTATATTACATGATAGGTGTGGACAAGGAATATTGCCTGCCAGTTCAGTAAACAGACGGTGTTTGCAGCTGCCAAACCATCAGCTACTGCAGTTGCCCCCAGAAGGTGCCCCCTGAGGGAAATTCAAGATAGAGAAAAACAGGATCCTGACCCTAGGTGGCCAAGATATCAAAGGGATAATTTCCATGAGCCCAGACTCTTGCAACTTTCCATACATAGAAAATCACTAAAGTTGTTAATTTAAGATGTCTGTTTTTGTGATTATCAGTAATCGTTTGTAGTCAACTTTTTTTTCAGTCAAAACATCCTCTGTATCCTGGCTCTTCCCTTGCCTCTTTGGAACAGTGCCTCAGAGCTATCTGAGAAGCTCTAAGCTCCTCAGCTTTAGTCCTCAGTAAGTCTTCTGAATAAAACACAATTTCTACTTTGTAGCTTGTGCATTTTTTTGGCCAGGGTACATAGGATCTTGAGGTGTATTGGTTTCCTACCACCTGCCACAAATTTCCAGAGACTCGGTAGCTTAAAACAACAGAAATGTATTCTCTCTCGGTTTTGGAGTTCAGAAATCCAAAACCAAAGTGTCTGCAGGGCTTCGCTGCCCCAGAGTTTCTGGGGAAGGATCCTTCCTGAGTGTCCCAGCTTCTGGTGGCTCCAGGGGAACCTTGGCTTCATGACTGCATCACTCCATCTCTGCCTCCATCTTCATGTTTGGATCAAATCCATCTCCCTGTCTTTTGTTTATGAGGATACCTGCTACTGGGTGTAGGGCCCATCTTCTTTCTTTTTAAAGTCATTTTTATTGGAGTATAGTTGCTTTGAGGGGCTTCCCATGTGATGTTAATAGTTAAAAAAAACCCCACCTGCCAATGCAAGAGATGTAAAGAGATGTGGGTTTGATCCCTGGGTCCGGAAGATCCCCTGGAGGAGGGCTTGACAACCCACTCCAGTATTCTTGCCTGGAGAATCCCAGGGACAGAGGAGCCTGGCAGGCTATATAGTCCATAGGACTGCAAAGAGTTGGACATGACTGAAGTAACTTAGCACACACTCATAGTTGCTTTTCAATATTGTGTTAGTTTCTACTGTATAGCAAAGTCAGGGGCTTCTCAGATGGCATAGTTTAAAAATCCTCCTGCAGTGCAGAAGATACAGGTTCGATCCCTGGGTTGGAGGGCATGTCAACTCACTCCAGTATTCTTGCTTGGAGAATCCCATGGACAGAGGAGCCTGGTGGGCTACAGGCCATGGGGTCACACAGAGTAGGAGATGGCTGAGCACTCATGCACAGCAAAGTGAATCAGCTATATGTATACACATATTCCCTCTTTTTTGGATATTGTTCCTACTGAGGTCACCACAGAGCATTTAGAGTTCCCTGAGCTATACAGTAGGTTCAGGTATCTATTTCATACATAGTATCAGTAGTGTATATATGTCAATCCCAATCTCCCAATTCATCCCACCCTTTCCTCCTTTGGTGTCCACATGTTTATTAGGGCCTGTCTTAAATCTAGAGTGGTCTCATCTAAGGATTCCTCAGCTGATATCTATAAAGACCCTTTTCCAAGTAAGGTCACGTTTACAGGTTCTAGGGAGTAGGGGGTGGGCATGTCTGTTTAACATACTACTTGAGGATTTACTTGCTTGGTAGTAGGTTACTCCAAAGGTCATATTTCACCCTCTCCATGTCTTACATAGATTGTCTACATAAGACATACTGTGTGTTTCAAAGAAAACAGACACCCCAGTGTAAGAATGGACCTCAAATCTCGAGTAGGTGACAACGGGTCACTGTGTTTCCAAGACATTCAATTTATTCAACAGTTATTTATTGATGAGTATGAAAGTGCTCTTTAATTAAATGACAATTAGGGGGTTGTTTTTTGCACTCCACAACCCCAACGGGGCCTGGCCGGAGCAGGCTTTACAAGGGAGCTCTGAGATCTTAGCCTTTTATGAGAGGGCAAGTGTGGGTTGCCCAGCCAGGCCTGGTTTTATGTATTTTTCTTTTATTATTTTCATGAACTGCCTTTATTAAAATGTGCAACTAAATGTAGCCTTCTCTCAAGAAATTCACAAATCAGAAAGTCTTTCAAAGGTCTTAAAAGAAAATGGAATGCTCTTGGCTAATCACACAGCCCAACTCTGGACCGGAAAAATATGGTCCCCACATGTCCAGGAAAGGAAGAGCCTGTATATCTTGATGCATTTAATAAACAGCTACGTTGTAACATTATTACTAGTCTTCTTGCTTTCCTGCCTTCTTGTTCTGTCTGCTGCCTCCTTTTCCTTCCCAGCAGATATAATCCAGGGGCACCTGGATCCTACCAGGCTGGCCTCTCTGATTATACCTGGGGATTAAAAAGAAAAATGGCAGATAAATCTAAGCAGACTCCCATCAATCACACTGCCTTCACAAAAGTTCTCAGGCAGTAAGAAGTCTGTCTAGACCCCATAGTAACTCATTTCCTGGCAGGGAGGGGCCAGTGGTGGGGAGAGATCTTCAGAAGGGTTGGAGGATGGAGAAAAGAGAGAAAGTTGGACCCTTGATTTCTTGCACACAAGGCATCTGATTATGAAAAAAAATCAGACAAACTCCAGTGAGAGAACAGCCTACAAAGATCCCTGACCGAAACTCTTCCAAGTTGTCGAGGTCACCCAAATGAGAGACATCTGGGAAACCATCACAGCCAGGAGGAACTGAAGGCTTCAGGTTGACCAACTGGGATGTAGCCTCTTGCATGAGATTCTGGAAAAGAAAAAGGACATGGCGGGGGGGGGGGGGGGGGGGGG
>SJXQ01002634.1:549882-597325 GCA_006408695.1 Aepyceros melampus
GGCGGGGGGGGGGGGGGGGGGGGGTGGGGGGGGGGGGGTGGGTAGACTCCAGCCCCGGAGCATCAAGGCTGAGCAGTGGGCTACCAAGCTGGTAGCTCGACACCGCCCAATTCATCTCCCTTCCATCCTGGAGAAAACTCCCTTTTCAGTCGACAAGCCCAGAAAGCCAAAACACACAAAATGATAATGAGAAATCACCAGTTATTAATGGATTATGCTAACCATGCTAAGCACTTCACATGCATTGCTCTTTTTAAGCCACATCACAAGACATGTGTCTTTATTGACCCGTTTCACAGATTAGGCTAAGAGCAGAGAGCTATTCACTAGTGAGACTGGATTCTACTCGGCACACAGCAGATGTTGACTGAGTAGGTCTATGGGGCACAGTTCCTGTTCTCCACTTGTTCACACTCTTCATGTGGCAACAGAGAGAGAAAGAGACCCTGTGGTCCAGCCCTGTGAAGAGGAGGGCTGGGCAGAGAGGATGCTTGGTGGAGGTAGCCTGGCTGTTTATGCTAGAATTACTCCCTTCTGATTGAGTCAAAGTCAGTTTTGATGGGTGTTTATCCCAGGCTGGATGGTTAGATTTTTTTAATTTAAAATTTTTATTGAAATATAGTTGATTTATAATGTTCAGGTGTACAGCAAAGTGACTCAGCTTACATAGTTTCTTTGTCAGCTTCTTTTTCATTACAGGTAATTACAAGATATTGAATATAGTTCCCTGTGCTATACAGCAGGTCCTTGTAGCTTCTCCGTTCTATATATAGTAGTGTGTATCTGTAAATCCCAGACTCTAAATTTATGCCTCCCCTATCCTTTCCTCTTTGGTAACTGTAAGTTGGTTCTCTATGTCTGTGAGTCTATTTCTGTTTGTTAAACTTTTTTGTATCAGTTTTTAGGCTCCACGTATAAGCGATATCATATAAAGTTTGTCTTTATCTGACTGACTTTTCTTAGTATGACAATCTCTGGGTCCATCCCTGCTGCTGCCAATGGCATTGTTTCATTCTTTTTATGGGTGAGTAATATTCCATTGTATATATCAGTCGTGTCCGACTCTTTGTGACCCCGTGGACTGTAGCCTGCCAGGCTCCTCTGTCCATGGGATTCTCCAGGCAAGAATACTGGAGTGGGTTGCCATTTCCTCCTCCAGGGAATATTCCATTGTATATATGTATCACATCTGCTTTATCCCATTCGTCTGCTGATGGACACTTAGGTTGCTTCCATGTCTCGGCTATTGTAAACAGTGCTGCTGTGAACATTAGGGTGCGTATATCTTCTCGAAGTAGAGTTTTCTCTGGATATGTGCCCAGGAGTGGAAATGTTGGATCGTATGGTAGCTCTAGTTTTAGCTGTTTTTTTAATTTTAAGACCCTCCATATTATCCTCCATATTATTCTCCATAGTGGCTATACTAATTTACATCCCCACCAACAGTGTAGGAGGGTTACCACTTCTCCACATCCTGTCCAATATTTGTTATTGTAGACTGATGATGGCCATTCTGACTAGTCAGTTAGATATTTTGAATATCACTTCTCTCGGTGGACAGAGGAGAACCTTACCTCTCCAGGCAGCTCAGAGAAAATAAACTTCTAGGGATGGTCAATAACCATCGTGTGTGTATGTTGAGCAGAGAAGCGGAAGGACATGGCATTTGAGTGCCTGAGATGCTTGGAATGGACCTTGACTTTGCTGGGGTGTTTGAACATTCACCAAAGGGCTCTGGGCTACCCCATCAAGATCTGGGGCAGAGAAGTGGTATGGTAGATCTGATTTCAACCCCCGTTGACCACACATGGTTCCCGGCACCCTGTGACATCAGCTGCTTGCACCAGGACGCCATTCTCGCATTCCAAACCATGCAGCAGCGACCTCTCTACAGCTGCGCTATGTCTCAGGAAATATTTGAGGACAGGAGGCAGATATAGTACCTAGTGAGGAAGAACGAGGCGTGGGCTTCAGCTCTCCTGTCTATTCTCAGGGCTCAGGATTCACATGATGTTTGGGTGGGTCTTGATGAGGGGAAAGAGAAAAATGAAGTGGCTGAGTTTTCCTAAATATATTTGAATGGACAAACATGTGCCATGGGGCATCTGTGAGATAACTCTCTTAAAGGGTTCTGCACATTCCTTGGCACACCTCCATGCTCCACAATCCTCTCAAACAACGGGCAGTTCTCAGCCGTGACAACTGCCATCCATCCCCCCCGAGAGGGCTGGGGTCGAGGCTGGAACTGCTGTTGAAAGCCTGCAGCATCAACACCACAAGATGCAATTCATGTACTTTTCATTCCCCATAGAATGATTTCTCTCTGCTTACTTGAAACTTGCCTTTTATTTCTTTATGTTCCTGGAAGATATAGCACCATAGGCTTAGAAAACAGGCTTAGAGGTCACGGTGTGGAACTCTGACTGGGGCGGGGGTGACTGCGATTCAATGAAGGTGTTAGAGCTCGGGTTTTGTGCTTGTCTATTGCGAATCCTGGCTCTGTCGCTGACTGTATGTGTGCCGGTAAACATTTCACAATGGCTGTTGGGGAAAAAAAACCCAAAACCCTGTCACGTAGCGTGTGCCAGTTACCATGGTGTGTACCGATGTCACTGCATGTGGAGTTGGGATGAGAGGCACAGCAGCACCCCACTATATAAAGTTTCCACCAGCCAGGGACTTCCCTGGTGGCCCAGTGGTTAAGACTCTACTTTCACTGCAGGGGTGGGGGGGATGTGTTCTATAAGATCCCACATACTGTGTGGTGTAGTCAAATAAATAAATTAAAATTTTAAATGACTTTATATTTTAAAAAGAGGTGTAGGCTAGGGTGAAGATTTAATGAAATAAATAAATAAAAAATTTCCACCAGCTAGAAGTAACCACAAGAGCATGTATAACAGCAAAATGTACTAAAACAATTAGGAAGTGATGAGTTTGGAGTTAATTTTCAGTTAGAGTTTGTGGCCTTGGGGTTTCTGAGGATGGGGACAGAAGCTTTTCTAACACAGCATACATTTCTATTTCTCTCACGGGAAAGAGAGACTGGGACAAGGTGGGGAGATGGGGTTTGCCACCTGCCACATTGCCACATGCCGAGGGCTCCTTGTGTATTTCAGCTCATTTTTTCCCTAGCCTGATATATCTTATCTATCTATGTTTCCATCCACCCATCCATCCATCCATTTATCTGCCTATCTGTCTGTCTACCTACCTGTCTATGTATCCATCCACCCATCCATCCATTTATCTATCATCTTTCGCTATCATCTGACTGTATGTGCCCTTAGTCATGTCCAACTCTTTGCAGTCCCATGGACTGTGGCCTGCCAGACTCCTCTGTCAATGGAATTTCCCAAGCAAGAATACTGGAGTGGGTTGCCATTTCTTCCTTCAGGGGATCTTCCCAACCCAGGGATCGAACCCAGGTCTCCTGCATTGCAGGCTAATGATTTGCCACTCAGCTGCCTGGGAAGCCCTTATCGTCTGTCCACTCATCATCTATATAGTTATATTATCTTCTAGGAAATTGCTATCAAGTAGTGACACGATTTTATATTTTGCTTAAGTTCCAAAATTCTTATTATAAAAATAGCATATATTAATTCTGCAAAATAGATATAAGCCAGTCTCTGGAATCCAGCAAACGTTGGCTAAATCTTAGGTACTATTCCTTGAGAATATGCCCATTCATTTTGTTGAAGTGATGAAAGAAGATGAAAAGTAAATGTTTTCTCCCAACCCAGATGCGATCACTGTAAGTTTTCTGGTGTAGGCGCCTCTACTCTGTTGCTATAACTGTATTAAAAAAAGAAAACAGACTCAGAGGTTAAAGCGTCTGCCTCCAATGCGGGAGACCCGGGTTCGATCCCTGGGTCGGGAAGATCCCCTGGAGAAGGAAATGGTAACCCACTCCAGTATTCTTGCCTGGAGAATCCCATGGAGAAGCCTGGTAGGCTACAGTCCATGGGGTCGCAAAGAGTCAGACACGACTGAGCAACTTCACCTCTGCTGCTGCTGCTGCTAAGTCACTTCAGTCGTGTCCAACTCTGTGCGACCCCATAGACGGCAGCCCATCAGACTCCCACGTCCCTGGGATTCTCCAGGCAAGAACACTGGACTGGGTTGCCATTTCCTTCTCTAACTTCACCTCACCTTTATTTAATTGTAAACACAGAATGCAGCTCTCGACGACCCGCAAGAAAAGATGGAGTCAATGGAGCGAGTCATGTAACTGCAGGGAATTACTGTCATTATAAAAGCTACTGGCAGCCTCCACATTCATCTCCGAAGGTTTTTGCCTCTGATCTGCTTCTGAGGTTTGGGCCCCTGAAGCTTCCGCCTTTTCAGAGTTAAGCCCATCGCCTATCTGTCCTCAGCATCGACATCTCTGCTCAGCGCCGGGCCCTTCTGAGACCTGCGGGGACAGTGGCCAGGGAGGGGTCCCCCATCGCCTCGCCGAGCCCCGCCCCGCGGGCTGCGCGGTTCACTCCGTCACGTGTGCGTCCCTCGCGTCCACCCGCCTCTCCCCTCGGTGCGCGTCTATAATCTTGCGCTCGGGGAGGGTCCCGGGCAACAGCTGCCTTTGATCAGCCCAACATCTGGGAGACTCGGCACTTCAAGAACGCTGACTGGTGATCAAAGATGAGAACGCTGTGACAGCGGAGACTTGGCTAGGACCCAGCCTGGCTAAATGCACTGATGGGGGTGGGGGAGGAAGGCCGGGGGGAGTGTCGGCTGGCCGGCGGGGCGGAGGGCGGGAGCGAGGAGCAACCTACCCAGCCGCGAGGGCTTGGCTGCAGAGGCTGTTAGGAGCACGGATGGGCTTTGCTTCTGGGACCTTGACTCTCCATGCCTCAGTTTCCTCCTCCGCAAAATGGGGATTATTAGCGTGAGGACAAAATGGGTTGAGAAAGGAAGAGCGTTTAGAACAGAAGCCTGATTCCCAGTTTGAGCTCATAAATGCCAGCGGTCGTTGCCGCTATTAGGGCCGCTGGTATTCCTAGAGCCAGATCTTGGAGGGACTGAGCGTCTGCATAGTCTCCAAAGCTTTAGTGCCTACTAATTTTTTTTTTTTTTTAATTTACTTATTTGGCTGCGCCAGGTCTTAGTTGCAGCATGCAGGATCTTAGTTCCCTGTCCAGGGATTGAACCTGGGCCCCCTGCATTGGGAGTGAAGAGTCTTAACCACTGGACCACCAGGTAAGTCCCAGTGCCTACTGATTTTTAATGATTTATTTAGAGCCTCAGTTTCCCCATCAGTAAAACGGAGAACCACACAAGATGTTGAAATTCAGCAAGGATTATTGCTTTTCCAGGTGGCGCTAGTGATAAAGAACCCACCTGCTAATGCAGAAGAGTGAGAGATGCAGCTTTGGTCCCTGGGTCAGGAAGATCTCCTGGAGGAGGAAATGGCAACCCACTCCAGTATTCTAGCCTGGAGAATTCCATGGGCAGAGGAGCCTCGTGAGCTACAGTTCATGGGGTTGCAAAGAGTTGGACACCACTGAAGCGACTTAGCACACATTGCTTTTCCATTTGATTGGTGCAGAAACTGAGGTCTGGAGATGTGAAGTCATGAACCAGGAAAGAGCCCAGGATCTACCCATCTGGGAACTGGTCCTAACTGGAGGGTTGGGCTGCTGCTCCATGGGCCCAATGCAAAGCCACTGGGATTTTTGCTCAAGCCAAGAATTCTCCCTTTATCTCCTGCAGGCTGGGTTCAGTAATATTACTACCAACAGCAGCGGGTTATTTTTTACTTTATTTTATCCAGATTTTTTTTTTTTTGGATGTGGGCCATTTTTTAAAGTCTTCATTGAGCTTGTTACAATATCGCTTCTGTTTTATGTTTTGCTTTCTTGGCCCCAAGGCATGGGGGATCTTAGCTCCCCAACCAGGGATCAAACTCACACCCCCTGTATCGGAAGG
Source organism: Aepyceros melampus (assembly GCA_006408695.1). Classification (NCBI taxonomy): domain Eukaryota; kingdom Metazoa; phylum Chordata; class Mammalia; order Artiodactyla; family Bovidae; genus Aepyceros; species Aepyceros melampus. The sequence goes on from SJXQ01002634.1 coordinate 555,814, forward strand.
CCAAGTCTTAACCGCTGGACTGCCACAAGTCTTTATCTTATATTATTTTTGGCTTTCAGTGTCTTATTAAAATACAACATACACACAGCAGAATGCATGTATCAACACACTGAATGGGCCCAAACTCAAGGCACCCATGGAACCAGCAACCAGATGGAGAAGCAGACACTCCCAGCTGCCCCTCCCCCCACTCCAGAGACTCCCTTGTGTGCCCTTCCGGTCACTAACTCTCTCCATGGAAACGGCTTAAATTGTTTTTATTTATTGCGTGCTCACCAGGAGCTAGGAGAGACAGGAAATCGCCTGGCAGGCCTTGGCCTCACATGAACTTTGCAACAACACTGTGAAGCTTGCCCTGTTAACATCCCTATTTTACAGATGAGAAAACAAAGGCACAAAGAGTGGAAGGAACTTGCCCAAGGTCACACACTGGTCAGTGAGGCTTCAGAATCTCATGCCCTGGCCGCAGGACTGTGAGCCCTTGCTGTTAGAGGGATGATGCTCTTGGAAGTGGTCAGTACAGAAAAAGTGATAGCTGCTCAGTCGTGTCTGCCTCTTGCGACCCCATGGGCTGTAGCCCATTAGACTCTTCTTGTCTGTGGAATTCTCCAGGCAAGAATACTGGAGTGGATAGCCATTCCCTTCTCTAGGGGATCTTCCCAACCTAGAGATGATCCTGGGTCTCTTGCATTGCAGGCAGATTCTTTACCATTGGAGCCTTATCAGTACCGAGAGTAGTTCTGAGTTTTGGAGGAGAAGGGGTTTCAGGGAAGAAGCAACTTACATATGATAATTGTGGAACACATCGGGGCTTTTAGGAAATAGAGCTGCCGCTATTTCAGTGGCCCTGTGGGCTTTTACTGATGCTCCTGAGCTCCTGATAAGCTGTGGTCAGCGGCTTGCCTTCAGGGACTGGATATGGCCGCCGGACCCCTCTCCTCTCACCAGTTCTCTCCCTCAAGAGCTTCATTAGTTCATAGAGGGGACATGCAGATGGCACAAGAGGGTAGCCCTCTCCCCTGTCCCTGTGGTCTCAGCCTGTGTCTGAAAGCAGAGCTTGAGGCAAGGGTTCATGTACAGGCATTTGGCTTGGAAAGTGATGCCAGGGAGGAGGAATGAGGGGCAGGGAATGAGAGCCAGTGTGGGCATGTGTCACTAATTTGGCCATGCCTATAGGCAGCTGGCAGGGCTTCCCAGGTGGCACCAGTGGTAAAGAACCCGCCTGCCAATGCAGGAGACATAAGAGACATGGCTTTGATCTCTGGGTTGAGGAGATCCTCTGGAGGAGGGCATGACAACCCACTCCAGTATTCTTGCCTGGAGAATCCCATGGACAGAGGGACATGGCGGGCTACAGTCCATGGGTTTGCAAAGAGTCAGACACGACTGAAGCCACTTAGCATGCACACACGCACGCATAGGCAACTGGTGTGGTTGCTGCAGGACCAAGGAAGCCTCATGGAATGCCTCTCAGAAGCATCTGCACATGATATGAAGGAGGGAAGCATTTCTGCATTGGCTCCCATCCGTCACTGGTCAAGGTGACCTAATGACTTAACTGCCTCCCACTCTTAGGTTGTTCATTGGTGAACCAGTCCCCACATCAGTGGCAGAGGTAAGAGGTGGGTTTGAGTAGATAGAAGAGGTAGGTACACAAAGAATCTGAGAACCTGGACGCCACTCCCCTTAGAATTGTGAGCTGGGGCTGGCGTGTGCTCTCCACAGCCAACTGGTCGACCTCACCTGTTGTCCTTCCCCCTCCCACTCTCCACCCAAGTGAACTCACTCCCTCCATCCTTTGCTTTGACACCATCTCTGACAACACAAGATGGCACCTGCCTGACTTTAAGACCTCCTTGATGACTTCTCTGGTGGTCTGGTGGTCCAGTGGTTAAGCATCTGCCTGCCAGTGCAGGTTTGGTCCCTGGTCACACGTGCCACAGGGCAACTAAGTCCATGCACCACAACTACTGAACCCACGCGCTGCAACTACCGAAGTCTGAGCGCCCTAGAGCCTGTCTACAGCAAGGGAGGTCATCGCAGTGAGAACCCAAGCAACACAACCAGAGTAGCCCTCTCTCATTGCAGCTAGAGGAAAGCCTGTATGAAGCAACAGAGACAGCACAATAAAAAAAAAGACATTCTTGAAATGTATTTTGCTGATATTCTCATTGTGAAATTCTAACCCCTAGTCCCTCAGAATGTGACCTTATTTGGAAACAGGGTCACTGCAGATATAATCAGATGACATCATGCTGGTGCAGGGCAAGCCCTCAATCCAGTATGACTGTTGTACTTCTATAAAGGGGAACATGGGACCTGGACATGCATGCAGGGTGAACACCATGTGAAGATGAAGGCAGAGATGGAAGTGAAATGTCTGCAAGCCAAGGGATGCTGAAGATTGCTAATCAACCCACCAGAAGCCAGGAGAGAGGCCAGAAACAAACTGACCCTCCATATCCTCAGAAGGGATCACCCTTGCTAACACCTTGACCTTGGACTTCCAACCTCCAGGACCATGAGAATAAATTTCTACTGTACCAGCCACCCCACTGATGATACTTGGTGACAGCAGCCTTAGCAGACTAATAAACACCCTAAAATAGAAAATTTCAGCGCTGCCAAGGAGAGGAACTTCTCTTTTCCGATGTGTTTTGGGTCATGGGCCATGCAAATCATCAAACAAAAAGATCCTCTCTACAAAAATCTCAGTGCATGTAGCATTTTGGAAACAAGATTCGGAAATTCTTGAATATCAGAGATATGTTACTGCTCAGAGAGGAACGGTTTTAGGCAGACATGAAGAAGCATCCCCGAGCTGATTAAGTCAAGTGGATTTGATCTACAGATGTTCTTTGTATGAATGACCTTTCTTGAAACATAAATCACGAGAAGGGAGAGAAGCCCGAAACCTTTCATGATGGAAGGAGTGTGAACGGCAAGAACCGTGGGCAAGGGTTTGGCGTGAATGAAGCCCCCTTGAGTCATGTCATAGCTTCCGGCTCCCAGAAGAGGCTCTCCAATGCTGGTCCCTTTCTGCCAGCCCCTGGAAGCAAGGGACGTATAAACAGAATCTGGCACTTGCAGACCAGAAAAATTACACGGGGCTGTTCATTTTAACCAGATCGCCAGGTTTTCAGCGGATTTGCACCATCAATGCCCTGTTCAGATTCCCTTCACTTTTTTTTTTTTTTTTCCTGTGCAAACATTCTCTGGCTTCCTTGAACTATTGCTCCTCAAAGCTGCACCTGGAGCTATCTTTGGAAGTCTGCTCCCAGGCTACCCACTGCTCTGCTTGCAAACCCAGAGTGCTGAGATACCAGGAGACAGACTACACCCTGGGCGCCACCCTTAGCTATCAACTGACTGGTTCAGGAGTGTGAAAACTCTATTTCTTTGCCTTGATGAGTTGAGACAAGCTGTGAGGCAAAATTTATGCTCCCAAGGTCCCTACAGGATCAGGCTAAGTTGAGGCTTTGTGGAGACCTCACCCTGACTTGGCTTCTTCCCTGTCCCCCTTCTGCTCTCCCCCATCACCTGTTGCTTCCTCCTGGAGCACTTCCTTAATAAATCACATGGCAGGAGACTTCTAGTGTCCTTTCCTGCTTCTGTGAACCTGATGTCATTGGGGGTGGTTTAGTCCGTTCTGAGCAACCCAAGTACCTTCTCAAATAGCCTGGACTGTCTCCTGTGGGCTTGATCCAAATTTTGCTTAAGCAATAAGAGGAGAAGGATAGCGGGAGATACTATTATAAGAGATGAACCAGGGAAGCCGTCCTTCCGTTAATAAAGTGATCAAGGCAGGAGGTCTGAGCAGAAGCCAGAGTTTCTCCATCTCGACATTACTGACATTGGGGGCTGGATGGTTCTTTGGATTGAGGGGCTGTCCTGGGCATTGGAAGAGGTTGAGCAGCCTCCTTGGCTTCTTCTCACTAGATGCTAGTGACCAGTTGTGAGCACCAAGAATGTCCCCAGACACTGACAGATGCCCTCCGGTTGAGAACCACTGCCTTAAACCAAGACCTGAGTGCTGAGTAAGCCTTAGCTCAATGGAAAGCAGCATTCTGAAGAGAGGAAACAGCCTGTGCAAAGGCTCTGAGGTGGGAAGGACTCAGATTATCGGAGAAAGAGAAGGGAGGTTAATGTGGCCAAAAGCAGTGAGTGAGAGGGGAGGGGGTTCCAGATGAAGATGGGCTGGGCATATATCACACAGGGGCTTGTGCAGCAAAGACTTGCGATTTTAACTTAAAAGCAACGGAAAGCCATAGAAGTGTTTTTCCCTTCAATTTGATGTGTATTTATTGAACATCTGCTCTGTGCCAGACACTGTGTAAGTGAAAGTTGGAGAAGAACTTTCAGAGGAAGGATCACAATGAATGGTGAGGTCATCTCTCAATATGACATTGTCGTTCCCAGTGCCAGACTCAGGAAGTTCATACTGACGCTTTGAAATTGGCCACAGAAATCAATAGGTGCTGAGGATTAGGACTTCAGCCACCATGTAGCCCACAAGAACATGTCATCCACAAGCAGAACAGCATTTCTTCCTAATCTGCTTGCCTTTTCTTTTCGTTTTTTTTTTTTCTTCCCTCCCTCCTTTCTTTCTTCTTTTTGTCTAATTCCCTGGCTGCAGTTTCTAGTACAGTATTGAATAGATGCAGCAGGAGTGGCCGTTCCTCTCTCTCTCTCTCTCTTTAAATATTTATTTGTGTGGCTGTGCTGGATTTTGAGTTGTGGCATGTGGGATCTAGTTCCCGACCAGGGATTGAACCTGGGTCCTCTGCATCGGGAGCACACAGTCTTAGCCACTAGACCACCAGGGAAGTCCTGTCATCTTTGTCTTAATCCAGATCTTTAGGGAGAGTGGGATATGCTTGTTGTGTTCCATCACTAAGCCCTCATCATTGGTCGACTCATTGAAAAAGTCCTTGATGCTGGGAAAGATTGAGGGCAGAAGGAGAAGAGGGCATCAGAGGATGAGATGGCTGGATGGCATCACTGATGCAATGAACATGAACTTGGGCAAGCTCCAGGAGATGGTGAGGGACAGGGAGGCCTGGCGTGCTGCAGCTCATGGGGTCGCAAAGAGTCGGGCATGACTGTGTGACTGAATAACAATGAGCCTCACACTTGCTGAGGGTTTCTTGTCATCAGGTTGAGGACGTTTTCTTCCCATCCCTCTCTCCCCCTCAACTGCCCACAAAGGGTGTTGAATTCCAGAAGGATTGCAGAGGGGCACCTTGAACAGAAATTTACATTTTCTTTTTTTAATTTTAGAAGTCCCTTCTGGCTATTTACAGGAGAGTGACCTGCAGAGGGCAGGAGTGGAGGCAGAGAGGCCAGGGAGTAGACTGTGTGGTCGGGCAGGCGAGGGGCGCTGGTGTCCTCGGCACTGGTCTTAGCAACGGAAAGAAGGGCAGCGCTTCCAGAGATGCTGTGGTGGGAAAGCTGACACTGAAGTTGGCGAACCCAGCCATGGGCATGGTCCCAGGTCAGGATTTCTAGAAGCGGAGCCTGAGGGGTCGGGGAGGGGAGTGAGGCTTTGAGGAGGGGGCAGGGGCAGGGGCCCAGCCAGGGTGTGGTCCCAGGTGAAGTCCGGCCTCAGCTTGACCCTCGGGGGACTCTGGAGCATCACCTGCATTACAGAGTTGCTCCCGTATCTGCCGATTATTGGCTGCCCTCAGTAGAAGGAAGTGTAGCCTCCCAGGGGTGTCCATCTCTGGGTGAAGTGGCTTGACTCAGTTCAGTTCAGTTTCTCAGGGAAGGTTGCGTGGTTGTAGCCTCCTGAAGCAACTCGGGGGTGGGGCATCAGGGATAACGGGGATGTGGGCAGAGGTTTGGTCACATCTATCACTTTCATGGAATGTACACAGGGCTCCCGATGGCTGCTAACAGGTCCAAAAGGGTGTGGGACTAAGTTTTTCAATTAAACCACCGAAATCCTTAAAAAGATCAGGGGTGGCAGAGGAGTGGGGGTGTGTGTGTGTGTGTGTGTGTGTGTGTGTGTGTGTGTTTGCGATGCCTAACTAGCCCAGCCGCTTTTCCCAGGCCTAAGGTTTTTCTCAGGCCTAAGGTGTTTCCCAGGACAGGAGGCTTTCAGGGCTAAACCCAGGAACATTCCAGGCAGTAGTCACCCTGTTAGTGGAAAGTAACAAGCCACAGTGGCTCAGACAGTAAAGAATCTGCCTGCAAAGCAGGAAACCTGGGTTCGATCCCTGGGTTGGGAAGATCTCCTGGAGAAGGGCATGGCAACCCACTCCAGTATACTTGCCTGGAGAATTCCATGGACAGAGGAGCCTGGTGGGCTATAGTCCATGGGGTCACGAAGAGTCAGACAAGACTGAGAGACTAACACTTTAATACATAGGATCATAATAAAATAAGCTTTACCTACAGACTCCATGCCAGTGACATGCCTCTACACAGTCTATTTCTAATATTTAGGTGGTGATAAACTGACCAGCTGGACGTAGTTTCCAGACGTGGCCTAATTGTCTTCATAAAGGTATCAGAAGATGGTGGTTTCGTGGCGGTGTGTTCAGGCCCTAGTTTTGAAGAGGGGGAGATATTTACTAAGTCTTAAGCTCTCCTGTGCCCCTGGCACGTGGCCTCCTGCTTCTGCTTTCTAACTGTGGTCTGGACAGTGGCAGGATGCTGACGTCCAGATATCATGGCTCCCACCCATCCCAGAACCTCTCTCTCCTTCCCTTTCTACATCTCTTTTCCTTCCTCTCTTTCCTTTTCTGCTTCTCTTTCCCTTCCTCTCTCTTTCCCTTTCCGCTTCTCTTTCCCTTCCTCTCCTTTCCCTTTCCCTTTCTCTCTCTCTCTTTCCCTATCTTTCTCTCTAAAAGGAGAGACTGACCGACTTAGGTCCTGAAATTTTCAGATTTCTGCTCCACAGATGGCTCCAGTTCTCTGGGGGATATCCTGGAATCGCTCCTTCACCTACACAGATGGCAGACGCAAATGCCCACCTTGTGAAACAGCTATCTCCCAGACCCTCTTCCCTGCTTTGCCAAGATACACAGTCTCCAACTTTTCCACTTGTGCCCGGTGCCCAGCCATCTCAGAGAGAATGAGCCACTTGTGAGTCCCGCAGGACAGCCCTGCCTGCCCGGGGTGGTCCATTGGCATCTCCAAGAGCCTGACCTCCTCTGCCCTGGGCTCGGCTACCTCATGCCAAAACTGGCCTGACTCCCTCCCCAGCTCCCGGGTGGCTCCTGCCCAGCAAAGGCCACAGCACCTCCTGCTCTGGTCAGAGGACTGAGTTTTCTTGGAAGCCTTTGAAGACAATTTTCAAAAACCTTATTTGACTTCTTTTCCAAAAAGAGCCCAGAAAACAATCTCCCAGCCAAAGGCAATGCGTCTTGCTTGGGGACCGCCCTTGCACAGGCAAGCTGCTGAAGAGAGACTTTCCCCCTTTCTTCCTAGTGTGTGTGTGTTTAACGGAAGTATATGTTGTGCCAATCTCTGCTGTACTGCAAAATGACTCCGTTTTACTCATACATGCATTCTTTTTTAAAATATTCTTTCCCACTATGGTTTATCCAAAGAGATTGGATACAGTTGCCTGTGCAATACAGTAGGACCTGGTTGTTTATCCATTCTAAAAGAAAGCAAGTTGACAGCAATTTGGTTTTCTGATCTCAAATTTTGGGAAGAGTGAAAGTGAAGTCGCTCAGTTGTGTCTGACTCTGCGACACCATGGAATGTAGCCTACCAGGCTCCTCCGTCCATGGGATTTTCGGAAAGTTTTTTTAAAAATATCTTATCTTTCTTTCTCTCATTATAGTTGATTTACAATGTTGTGTTATTTTCACGTTATGGCAAAGTGGTTCAGTTTTACATGTGTGTATGTATAGATGTTCTTTTTAAAATTTTTTTCTAGTGTAGGTTATTACAAGAAACTGACTATAGCTCCTTGTGCTGTACACTAGGTGCTTGTTGTTAATCTTTTTTCTATATAGTAGTTTGTATCGTTAACCCCAAACTCCTAATTTATCCCTCCCCTCCCCTTTGGTAACCGTAAATGTGTCTATGTCCTTGAGTTTACTTTGTAAATGAGTCCATTTGTACCATTTTTAAAGATTTTACATATAAGTGATATCAGAAATCTGTCTTTCTCTGTCACGTTAGTGATCTCTAGGTTTCTAGATCCCAGCTTATCCCCTCTCCTCCATAAGGCTCTGTGGGCTGGACTTCTCAGGTGGCTCAGTGGTCAAGAATCTGCCTGCCAGTGCAGGAGACACAGGTGCGATCTCTGGTCTGGGACGATCCCACACTCTGAGGAGCAACTAAGCCCGTGCGTCACAGCTACCGAGCCTGCGCTCTAGAGCCCGGGAGCTGTAACTGCTGAACCCACATGCTGCACTAAAAGCCTGCACGCCCTAGAGCCTGTGCCCTGCAGCAAGAGGAGGCACTGCAGTGAAAACCCAGAACCGCAACTAAAGAGGAGCCACCCTCTACCCCCACCCAATCACTGCAACTAGAGAAAGCCTTCCCGGAGCCAAAGACCCAGCACAGCCAAAAATGAATAAGTAGATAAAAGACTGCAGCTAACAGTCCCTTCCTTTTGAATAGAATTTGAATACTTACCTGTCACAGCAATGTAGCATGTTGGGTCAGGTGAGATATGAAAGTTGAGAGCCTGCACCTGAGTCCATGAAGTCCAGAACCGCAGGCCCTTTGCCCATGTGAGATGAAACAGGGTCTCGGAAGGCTGGCTTTTGCTGCAGAGCAAAGTGGTCAAATTGAGCAGCTCCGAATACCCACCTGGGAAACCATCCTTTCCTAATATTAGCTACTTGTGGTCAAGGTAAGCCAGCCAAGCATATTACACACATAAAGAGACCTCAGCCCGGGTCAGGACGGATCACAGACTCAAATTCCCGGGCTGGGAGGTGTCTTGGGCTGGACTGCTCCAGAAGCAGACCCTGAGCCAAGGGATCAAGTGAAAGGATATTTGGGAGGTGATACTAGAAAGCCCTGAGCCAAGGGGAGGGTGTTGAACAAGTTGCAACTGGTCAGACAGGGAATCAGGCCTTGTTACCGAAAGCAGGGTCTTGCTGCTCATTACTCAAAAGCCAATAGAGAGGCCAGGTTGGTGCAAAGGAAAGCTTGCTTTATTTTGGATAAAGCTGACAACTGAGGGTAGGGGGTGGGAAGGGCCGATGTCCATCCGAGGGCTGACTTCCCCACCCTGCCCCCCACCCCTCACCACCACAATCGGGGTGTAAGAGCTTTTAGAGATGGCGGGGAGCTATGTGCAGAAACAGCACAGTCAGCCCTGACAGTCATCTTCAGGTTGGTCATTAGTTGCCTGACCACTGTCATCTTGGTTATTTTAGGTACAATTAATCTTCAGTTCCAGAGTTTCCATTTCTTTGAGGTCAGTTCTTGGTATTGTGGCAGCTCATGTCTGGGTACAGCCTGGTCATCGTGAAGTGAACATCTTCCACCTGGTGGGAGTTTTAGTATCAATAAGACAGCTCACAGAATATGGCTCAGAATATTATTAATATCTATAGCCTTTGAGAAGGAGCTTAAAGGTCCTCGACTGTGCTTAATGACTACATCATGATTATATTGTCTCCTTTGACCATTTTCCTTTGTTCCTGCATTTTTCTCACTTTTCTGATTAAACTTCCTCTTTGGCTAAATTTTTTCAACAGACAAAACGCAGGCCAAGGACACGGCTGGCAGGGGAAGGAGTGGCGAGGGGAGGGGGGATTGGCAAGGACCATAGGATCCTGCTCCATTTCAGCCCGAGGCTCTAGAATCCTTGTCTTTCACTCTCCTTTCCCAGCATTAAAAGCCTTGATTTGGTGACTGGACAGCCCTGTATTAAAAACAAGACTAAGTTGTCTAAATGCAGTGTTGTTTGAATATGTGTATGATATCCTGAGAGTCCCTTGGACTGCAAGGAGATCAAGCCAGTCAATCCTAAAGGAAATCAGTCCTGAACATTCATTGGAAGGACCGATGCTGAAGCTGAGGCCACCTGATGTAAAGAACTGACTCATTGGAAAAGACCCTGATGCTGGGAAAGATTGAAGGCAGGAGGAGAAGGGGATGACAGAGAATGAGATGGTTGGATGGCATCACCAACTCGATGGATATTAGTTTGAGCAAACTCTGGGACATGGTGCAGGACAGGGAAGCCTGGTGTGCTGCAGTCCGTGGGGTCACAGTCAGACACGACTGGTTGACTGAACAACGACAACAATGGTATTGTTAGTTGGCTCCAGCTGTCATAACGAAGTCCTTAAACAGAAATTAATTCTCTGGCAGTTCTGGAAGTTTAAGATCAAGGTCTCAGCAGTTTGGTTTCTTCTGAGGTTTCTCTCCTTGGCTTACAGCAGCCATCTCCTCTCTGTTTCTTTACCTTGATCTCCCTTCTGTGTGTATCTGTCTACAGTCCCTTTTCTTATGAGGACCTCAATCATAGTGGATTAGGGCCCACCCTGATGACCTCCTTTTACTTAATTCCCTCTTCCCTGTCTCCTAATAGCGGCACATTCTGACATCCCAGGGATTACGAGTTTAACATATGAATTTCAAGGTGGCACAGTTCCATCCATAACAGATGTTGACACTGGAAATTGCATCGCAAACCTTGGGAACCCTTTTACCCAATATTAGGACGGCTGAGTTTCCAGTTCCTCCCTGGGGGTATGTTTATCCTCTACAATGCAGCCACTTTATTTCATTAGGAGACTTGACCAAATGTATAGCACAGGGAACTCTTCTTAATACTCTCTAATAACCTATATGGGAAAAGAATCTAAAAGAGAGTCGATATATGTATATGTATAACTTATACACTTGGCTGTACAATGGAAACTAACATAACATTGTAAATCAACTACACTCCAATAAAATTTTTTTTTAAAAGGACTTCTGGCCTGTGACATCCAACATATGCCATGCTGAAGACATCCTCCTGGGAATAGTTACTGAATCCCCCTTGGAATTAGAGATTTAAGCAAATGAGGAGGAACGAATATCAGGTGACTTCCACGAGCATCGTCTGCAGGGACTGATTTTGTCATCAACCCATACTTCTCAGACTCAGATGCACATTAGGTTCACAGGGGGACTCTGAGTAATCATGGTACCTGGACTCCATCCCTGACCAGTTGTATCAGATTCCCTGCACGTGTGACCAGGGCATCAGAATTTTTCAGTTTCCCAGGTGATTCCGGGGTGCTGCCAAAGCTTGAGAAGCACGTTTCTAGGCTATTGTGTCCCCCAAGGATACTTTGTGGTTCAAAATAAGAGTTGAGAAGGATCCTGTAATAAAAAGACTGTAACAATTCATATATAAGGCGAAAGAAAGGCTTCCTGGGTGGCTCAGTGGTAAAGAATCTGCCTGCCAATGGAGGAGATGGGAGATGTAGGTTTAATCCTTGGGTTGGGAAGATCCCCTGGAGAAGGAAACGGCTATCACCTCCAGTGTTCTTGCCTGGAGAATTCCATGGGCAAAGGAGCCTGGAGGGCTACGGTTCATGGGGTCACAAAGAGTCGGACATGACTAAACGACTAATGCATCAGACATGCAGACACAGCCATGACTGCCATGAAGGAAAGCAATTATACTCAGAAACACCCAGAAGCAGAAGGCACAGCATGGTGCGCAAGGCCATGGAATGCACCAGGGTCTGTCAGGAGGCAGAGCAGAGGATGGGCACGAGCCTTTCTAGTGGTTTCTGCAGGAAAAACAAGCCACAGTAGGCAGGTTAAAGTTTGGTCAGTTTGACAGCTTCCAGCAGGTTCTGGGGCATACAGGCTGTCCCTAGTTGCCAGGTACCTGGCCCCTGGCCCCTGGGGGTCACCTGGTTTGTGAGAGCCCAGTAAAGGAAGGGGTTGGGGTACAGGCTCTGGATTGGTTGGTTTGTATAGAAACCAACAGCAAGTCCTTTTCCAGCTCTAGGAATCAGCTATCCCTGGAAGGGGTGGTCTGTCCAGAATAAGTATGTTCCCCCCACCCCTGATGTCAAAACATCAGAAAATATAGCAAATTTTAAAATGTGATGACTACTCCTTGCAGAGAGGAACACAGAAGGCAGGGTGACCTGCCCCAGGGCAGGTGGAGGTCTGGTTAAATTCTACTTAGCATTAACATGGTTGGGGGGTTTCTGATGTCCCTGCAGTTCCCCCAGGCAGCACTTGTCCACTAGCCAAGGGCTGGGGAAAGGGTAAGGAAGGAAATCAAGAGGGAGGAGCCACAGATGACCTAAGAGCACCACATCCAATCAGACAGATAAGTGGAGAAGACTAAGTGGCCAGGTGATAGGGCCCGAATGAGCAAAACCTGCCAGAACCGACAGTGCCGAAGCTCCTGGTGTCTGAGACCACTCCAGATGAGACAAGCATCCAGGGAAGGAGAGATGGACGGCAGGGAAGAGAGAAGAAAACGGAAGCTCTGGCTGGAGAATCCTGAGCAGTTCTGCAATCGACAGCCTCACTGTTCAGACGGGAATGCTGGATCAGAGAGAGGCAGGGACTTCTCCAAGGTCACACAGCAAGGGGTGGGGCAGAGCAGGGACTGGGATTCTGATCTTTCAGTGACAGAGGCGTCCCCATGGGTCCTTCACAGCTCCTTTCAAAACACAGCAGGACCCTATTGTAGGTACTGCCTGGGTTTCCAGCTTCCACTAGAGATGTGAGCAAAGAGGGCAACATCAGCTCCTGGCTCACTGCCTGCTGTGTCCCCAGCACCTCAGAGTCTGGGTCAGAACCTTCCCCTGTCTGGGGCATATTTTGGTTCACACACAGAACCCAGCCCTAGTACCTTCGCTCTCTGAAGCTGACCCTTATTGTAATCAACTCAGAGTGTTAACAACAGTGCCAAGGCTTGGCACTCACCGTGTGCTGAAGACCTGTTTGAATGTGTCCATGCTTTCTCTCTCTTCCTCCTCACTCTAACCCTAAGGGTAAGTTTTATTATTATTTCCATTTTACAGAGAAGTAAACTGAGGTCCGTTTTGTAAATATTTCCAAAGGGAAGGAGCAAACACAGATCCTCTCCCAGATACTGGGTTCAATATGTGTATTTAGCTGCTTCCGTCTTTTGTGCTCGTGCCCCGTTGTGTCTGACTCTATGAGACCCCATGGACTGTAGCCCACCCAGGCTCCTCTGTCCATGGAATTTTCCAGGCAAGAGTACTGGAGCGGGTTACCATTTCCTACTCCAGGGGATCTTGCTGACCCAGGGCTTGAACCCGCGTCTCCTGCACCTCCGGCATTGGCAGGTCGATTCCTTACCACTGACTTTCATCCTCAAACATTTCCTTTGATTAAACACATGCTGCTGGGCACTTAACATACGTCATGCCATCTCATCTTTGTAATGACCTCATGAAATTGGCACCACTGACATCCCCATATAACAGATTGGGCAGGAAAGAGGTGATGTGTCTTACCCTAGGGGACATGGCCATCCAGATACAAAGCTGGGGTTTGAACCAGGCTCTTCTTAGAGCACGGTGACTCACCTACCTATGTTGTACAGAATGCAATGTAGCCCAGTCTCATTTCCTTTCTCTTTTTTTTGTGCCAGCATCCTGTTGCCATGGAAACCAGCTGCCTATGCCAGTAGCCAGAGAGAACTTCCCCTCATCTGTATCTCCCAGCTTTTGCTTTCTTCTCTGTCCACAGCAAAAAGTTCTACCATGTGGACACCTACACATACTTGGAAGATTCTCTGGGAGAACCCTGACTCATGGGATCAGAAGCTGGTGGGTGAGTATTTCCTACTCTCTCTGTTCATATCTTAGGGGAAAGCATCTGAGGTGTGTTCTATGTGGTTTTTCAGATGGGGCCCAGGTGGGACAGAGCCCAGGTATCCCTAGTGGCACCCAGCTCAGTAATGCACCTTTGAATTGGCTTTCTCTCATCCCTGTTTCACCCATTCAGTCCCATGGGAGGGACATTCAAAAACGCACTCAAGTATTCCCGTAGGGGCTTTCAGACTTCGCACCTCTCCCCAGATTCTGCACAGATCCGAAGGACAGGCTTAGAGGAAGGACTGGTACCTGGACTGAGCCACATACAGTGTAGTTTTTGCCTATTTCTTTCACCTCATAGTGGGTAGGATTCAAGAGGCAAGCTGTTGCCCCATTTGACAGACAGCAACATCAAGGCACAATGTGTCTATAAGATTTAGAAATTCTTGTCAAGTTGGAAGCCACTGGCCCAGATCAGAGAACTGACTGAACCCGCAGAAAAATGTCCCCAGATGATTCTGCCTTTCCATGTCCAGCAAAGGCTTCCGAGTTCCTGCTTTCAAGGATTTTTAGCTGCTCTTCATGAGCGAGCTTGGAGGAACGAGAGCGCACGTGGCCAGTGACTCACCTTCTGTAAGACACAACTGAGTGTGTGAAGGTCATCTAGTCCAACCTCATTTTAAGTGTGGGTATACTGAGCCCTCTCCAGTAGAGATTTTCTTCTCTAATAGTATGATAAAATGCATTTTTAATCTTTTTGTAGAACCGTGTTTCTTTCCAGAGGAAAAATAAAGCATTTAGGCTTATTAACTATGGAAAATACAAGTAAGACTCATAAAACTTGCCTATAATTAATCTTACCATTTGGGTATAACTGTGCAACATTGATTTAATATATGGCTCAAAGGATGTAAAATGTAGTTTGTGTCTGTTAAAGATGGATCAGCCGAAAATGATTGTTTCCAGCCCTCTTTTTTTTTTTCCCCCATTTATCCCTTTCTCATTTACTGAGATCTACTAAGTGTCAGGCACTGTGGTAATTCACATTGTTTAAAGAAAAAATATGAATAAGTTAATGTGAGGAGGAAAATTTCCTCTACTTTATTGTTTGAATAAGGGACAAGGAGTCTTCTTCGGCAATTATGCAAAAAGTAGAAAAGAGCTCTTTAAACGACCTCAGATGGATCCGTGTGAGAGTGTGTACGTGTGCGTGCCCCTGCTCTGTCCACGTGTATGCACTATACGTGTGTGTGTGTGTACACATACGTATGCCTCTCCAGTCCGAATTTTCATGAACCTCTTGAGATCCTCTTTCCAAATCCTTAACGATCTCTGCCATCGGGTTGAATGGCCTCTTGAATTGCATCAGATAAATGAATCTATTTAACCCGTCTCTTGTGGTGGCCGGTTTAGGTTGTTGTCATTTTTCGCCTTCTTATAGATGCTGAGTGAAATAGTTGAGGTTGCCTTCGTGGGAGTCTCTCCTTTCTCTCCCCACAGTGTGTGTATGGGGAGGGGAGTCCCTCCTGCTCTCTGCCTCTTCCCCATCAATCCTGCCCTTTTCTGTTGGGAGCTGTTTTCCCGTGAGCGAAACTTTGCCACAAGGGGTCCTCCGTGCTCTTTCAGCGGAAGCAAGTCTTTGTTTCAAACAGGAAGGGATTTGGAGCCCGAGAAACTGTTTTACATCCCAGCTCAGCCACTTGCTCTGCCCAAGGCTTTGGAAAAGGGATTTGACCTCTGTGGCCCTCAGTTTTCCTGACTGAGAACTGGGGAGAGCAGCGCTTTTAACCACACTCTCTAAGCGTCAGAGCAGCCTTGCAGCAAAGTGTTCGGTGTGGTATCCGGTGCACGGTCGGCACTGGAGACAGGCTCTGCTGCTCAGTTCTTGGAAAATGGGAATTAAACGAGGCCCCAGTTCATGGGGGTCACGGGCAGAATTAAATGAGATAGCACACATCATGTACCCAATCAAGAGTTTCAATGGATTATTACTTTTTTAATATACCAAACTTTATTTATACATTTGTCCATTGTAAAGTAAAAAAAAAATTAAAAAGAGCAAAAAAAAATTATCTTTTTGAAAGTGAAAGTGAAAGTCACTCATGTCCAACTCTTTGTGACCCCATGGACTATAGCCTGCCAGGCTCCTCTGTCCATGGAATTCTCCAGGCAAGAATACTAGAATTGGTAGCCATGCCCTTTTCCAGGAGATTTTCCCAACCCAGGGATCAAACCCAGGTCTCCTGCATGGCAGGCAGATTCTTTACCGTCGAGCCACCAGAATCTCCCATTACCTTTTTAACCATTAATAAATAATATTGTTGTTTTTATTATTGTAAGGTCCTAGTCTACTAATGTCTCCTTTTACAGAAAAATGTAAGAGATAAATTAGGCTAGGCCTTTGACAGGAGGTCAGATGGGGCAGTGAGCTTTCTGGGGGCCTAGGAGTTGATCCCCCATCACCATCTCATTCTCAGCTCACTGGCAAGTGGCATCTGCTGAAAAATGTCCTGGTCGTCCTCCCGTGTTGGCTTCCCTAAGAGCAGCAGCTGCCCCAGAGTCACTGAGAGACCCCCCCCCAAAAGGCATGCAATGTAAGTCGTGCCCCTCACAGCTGTGCAGCAAAGTGACCCAGCTCCTTGCCCGCCCCACAGGAGGCCAAGCACCCACCCTGAAGCATCGAGACTCCTATAGTCCTGCCCACACCCTCTTCTGTTGCTGGGAAAGTTAATCTAAGTGGCCCCTCATTTTGCAGGGACACTTTGAACCTGACCCCAGGTCTCCAAGGGTAGCACTATGGGGGACACTTTCCCAGCCTCCCCCTGGCAATCATCTGAGGAGACTTGGTTATTATCTAAGAGGGAGCTGTGGTTTGAGACCAGGTCCAGTCTGAGTTCAACTCAAGATGTCCTATTTACTATTTGAAAGAGAATTGCCGGAAAGAGTAAGTACTTAATAAATATTGGCTCTGTTCTTTATCTATATACCTATTTATCTCTCTATTATATTGATTCTGCTCTAATCTATCTAAATAAAATATATTTATAAATAAAATATATAAATTAGATACATTAGAAAATAGCTAATGCTATATATATATAATATATAAAATATATATATAAATATAGATAAGAGAATGCTTGCATGCTAAGTCGCTTCAGTCATGTCTGACTCTTTGTAACCCTATGGATTGTAGCCCGCCAAGTTCCTCTGTCCATGGAATTCTCCAGGCAAGACTACTGGAGTGGGTTGCCACGCCCTCCTCCAGGGGATCTTCCAGATCGAGGGATCAACCTGTGTCTCCTGCGTCTCCAGGTTCTTTACCACTAGCGCCACCTGAGAAATCCAGGTAAGCGAATATATATAAATACATATGTATATCTATATATGAGGATACAGCTAAGAGGTTAGATGAATGAATATATGAATACATGTATGCATATAATCTTAGGGTTTCCCAGGTGGCGCAGTGGTAAAGAATCCGCCTGTCAATGCAGGTTTGATCTCTGGGTCTGGAAGATCTTCTGGAGAAGGAAATGGCAACCCACTCCAGACTTCTTGCCTGGAGAATTCCATGGGCAGAGGATCCTGGTGGGCTACAGTCCACGGGGTCGCGAAAATTTGGACATGATTGAGCATGCAAGCAGAGATGTCATCTTACACCCCATGCACAATTAAAAAAATTTTTTTGATTGTACTTTTACTAACAACAATTAATAATGCTTTCTGTGAAAAAAATAAAGCAAGATAAGGGGTTAGAGCCTGACGATGTAATTTAGAATCTCACTATAGACAGCACTATGTTAGTCATTACTCTTTCCTGGCATTTTTTGGGGGGCCTGTGTCTCGTGGTTTGACACACAGTCTTCTGATCCTCTCAACCGTCTATCGAGGAAGGTACTATTATCATCATCCCATTTCACAGATGAGCAAACAAAGTCCCAATAGACATCAGCACTGTCTTCAGAGTCCAAGCTCTTAACTGTGCACTCTGCAGAGGAGACTGTGACCCAGAGAAGCACTGAAGGGCTCAGCACAGTGCCTGGCACCCAAGGGCTCAGTGCCTGCTGGTTGTTTTCCTGGGAGGTTCTGAAGGGTCCAGAGACGCAGCCTAGAGGGTTCCTCCAGGTTGATGCTTTTTTAACTGACCTTCTGCGGGGTGGGGGCACGGAGCTGGGTTATCTCACGGTGGCCTTTCAACCTCTGGGAGGGCTGGGGTCAGGGCCGGGGCAGCAGGCCTGCCAGGGGGCTGGAGGGCTGGGCGGCAGGGAGCCTGTCAACGTGAGACATCCCAGGAGGACCGGTGGGGAGGGCTAGGGGGTGGCAGAGCAGTGGGAGGACCCTGCCCTACAATCCACCATCCAGCCTGGGACAGCAGACGAGGGCAGAGGGACAGACGGGAGGCTGATCCTGCCCCTCTCCATGCTCCTCCTTCCACCAGCTGTCTTCTGGGTTTTAGGTTTTTTTTTTTTTTTTCCTTTTTAAGTTTTTTTGATGTGGCCCAGTGTTTATTGAATTTGTTACAATATTACTTGTTTTATGGTTTTGGTTTTTTGACTCCAAAGCGTGTGGGATCGTAGCTTCCCAATCAGGGATCGAACCTGTACCCCTGCATTGGAAGGCAAAGTTCTAACCACTGGACCTCCAGGGAAGTTCCCAAGGCTTTAGGGTCAACACTTCATCTTGTAAGTCTGAATGGCGCTCACGATCTATCTTCAAGGACAAATGAGAAAAGTAGAGGGCCTCTAGCATCCTCTCACCCTGGGCTAAACAACAAGAATCACTGGATACGTGACCTTCCCCACTTTCTTCCCCATCCAGATAGGAAACATACAGACATGTAGGATTTCCCCCCTTTGCAAAAATTAGATCATACCCCATTGTTACTCTGTCGTGTGCCTTAATCACTGATAGGCCCCGGATAGTTTTCTAGTTAAAATGTCTGGGTCTGCCTCATTCTTTTTAGGCGTTGCATAATATTCCATGCTGTGGCTGTGCCATCACTCAGCCATTTCCCAACTGATGGATGAAAAGGTCACACCAGGTTTGTTGTGTGTTATAAAACGTGCTATGATCAAACCCCTCGCATGTGTTCCTTGAGCCCTGACTGCTACTTCTAGAGTTTCAGAAGTGGGTCAGACACCACGGAATTTTGGAATTCTAGTAGATTTTTATCAAATTGCTTGCCATAATGGCTCTTTTTCCACCCATCTCCCCAAGCTTTTTATTTTGTATTGCAGTATAGCTAATTAACAGTGTCGTGATAGTTTCAGGTAGACAGTGAAGGGACTTAACCATACATATACATGTATCCATTCTCCCCCAAATTCTAAAGGAATAAATCCTGAATATTCATTGGCGGGACTGATGCTGAGGCTGAAGCTCCAATACTTTGGCCACCTGATGCAAAGGCCCAACTCATTGGAAAAGACCCTGATGCTAGGAAAGGTTGAGGGCAGGAGAAGAAGGGGATGACAGAAGTTGAGATGGTTGGATGGCGTCATCGACTCAATGGACATGAGTTTGAAGAAACTCCAGTAGATGGTGAAGGACAGGGAAGCCTGGCATGTTGCAGTCCTTGGGGTCACAGAGAGTTGGAGATGACTGAGTGACTGAACAGCCACCTCTATGCTATGCAGTGAGTCCTTGTTGGTTACCCATTTTAAATATAGGAGTGTGCACATGTCGATCCCAAACTCCCTAACTGTCCCTTCCCCGAATCCTTCCTCCCGACCCCCAGCAACCATAAGTTCGTTCTCTAAGTCTGTCTCTTTTCTCTTTTGTAAGTTCACTTGTAATCATTTCTTTTTAGAGTCCACATATAAGGGATGTCATAGGAGCATCCTTCTGTCTGACTTCCTTCACTCAGTATGATAATCTCTAGGTCCATCCACATTGCTGCAAATGGCATTATTTCATTCTTTTTGGTGGCTGAATAATCATAAGATAAGGGCTCTTGCGATTCACAGTGCCTCCAACGGTCTGCTCAGGTGTGTGTTTCTATGCAGCCTGAGTGTTAACTGTGTTGGGGGGGGCAAGGTGGGAGGGAGTGAGGGAGGAGAGGAGGATGCCTAGGATCAATGAATCTGGTAGATGTAACCTAAAAATTGAAAGAAAAATTATATTTAAGACTTTTATGTCATATGCCTTTGAAAGCAAAGGTTCTGCCATTTTTAAGGGGAGAAGATAAAAGTCATGGTATTGTGAAAGTGAAAGTGAAGTCGCTCAGTCGTGTCCAACTCTTCGGACCCCATGGACTGTAGCCTACCAGGCTTCTCGGTCCATGGGATTTTCCAGGCAAGAGTACTGGAGTGGGTTGCCATTTCCTTCTTCTGATCTTTCCATCCCAGGAGTTGAACCAGGTCTTCCACATAGCAGGCAGATACTTTACCGTCTGAGCCACCGGGGAAGTCACATGGTATTGTAGTCACATAACCAATCACAGAGGAGACTGCCATCCAAAAGGGAATGGCCTGGCCCTGTGACTAGGCCAGTGGTGTCCAGAAGAAGGGACGCAGCCTGGGTGGGGGGCTCAGGTGCACGTCGCCACCGACTTGACGATCCAGAGGGCCGGATTAGGGACTTGCCTGGTGGTCCAGTGGTTAAGACTCTGTACTTCCAGTGTAGGAGTGATGGGTTTGATCCTTGGTTGGGGAACTAAGATCTCACATGCCTTGTGGGCAGGCTAAAAATAAAAAGAAGCAAACAGCAGATGAGATGCCCAGGATAGAAGCAGTGAGCATTGCCCTGTGGGGAAGACCCTGACTTTCCCTCCCAGGTTCCTGGGGTGCCGTTTACTCTACCTGAGTCCCCATTGCTGCTGGTGTCTGTGACCTTGTGCTCCTATTGGCCTGAATCTCTCTCTCCCTCCCTCTGGGAGGTGGCCCCTGGGGCGCTGGAATTGCTCTGTCCTCATTGGCAGAGAGAGAGAAGATTCTGGAACTTCATATTTTCCTGGGGCAGCTCTTAGGCTGTGATGGATTGGTGGGAGGTAGAGAAAGCCAGCTCCCTCCCCTGACCTGGGACAAATTCAGAGGCATAGTTCACACTGCAGAATGCCCTGTGGGATCGGGTTGAGACTTCGGCTGAAGTTGCATCCTCATGGGACTCCCTTTCCTGCTTCTGCTCCCTTACAGGTTTCTCCTGTGGACAGTCCATTAATAAATGCCTGGCACACAAGTCTTGTCTCAGGCTCTGCAGACCTGGGCACAGGAACAATAGCAATTCTGCAAAGCCCTCTGTTGGGAGCAATGTCTTCATTCCACTGTCATCCAAACTCCAGATCTCAGACTCCGCTGCAGCAGAATGGGTAGAGTCAGTCTCCCAAAGTGAGTTTGACAGTGTAAATCAGAAAACTTAAAGGCTGTATCCCTCTTGTTCTTGTTGTTGTTCAGACGCCAAGTCATGCCCAACTCTTTGCAACCCCATGGACTATAGCATGCCTGTCCTTCACTATCTCCTGCAGTTTGCTCAAATTCATGTCCATTGAATCTGTGAGGCTACCTAACCATTTCATCCTCTGCTACCCTCTTCTCCTTTTGCCTTCAATCTTCTCCAGCATCAGGCTCTTGTTATCCTACATCTAAGAATGCAGGCTGAAAAAAGAGCTGTCACTCAGCTCACCATTTGTTAGCTGGGTAACCTTGAGCAATTTGCTCATTCTCTATAATCCTCAGTTTCCTCATCTGTGCAATTAAACAGTAACAGTGTCTATATCATAAGCCAGTGAGAATTAAACAAGATAATGCATTTCACCGCTTATATTCCAGGGCCTGGGTAAAGAGTAAATTCTAAATAAATGCTGGTGTAGATCCTGCTCACCGCATGGTGGGCAGTTATGTTTCCAAACTCAGGAATTAATAAACTGTCAACACTTACCATGAACCAAGCCCTGTAACATCACCTGGGTAACCCTGCTGACACTGGGTTTTTACACCTTCTGATGCTCTTTTTAATTTTAAGACTATCAGTACAAAAGGGAAAGGAATTCAAAGTAAAAGTCCTCCCTGTCTAAATATCAGTGCCTACCTCTCCTCTTTGCCCAAAATGACCAACACTAAGAGTCTTTTACTTTCTTCCAGGAAAAAAATCCTACTTGATAAAGTGCCATCATATTTATTATTATGATGGCAATTAATAAGAAATTGCCATGAAAATGCATGGTGGATCCAGGGAAATCTGGAGAAGAGAACAGCCACCCACTCCAGTCTTCCGGCCTGGAGAATTCCAAGGACACAGGAGCCTGGCAGGCTATAGTCCGTGGGGGGTCACAAAGGGTCAGACACGACTGAGCAACTTTCATTTTCATTTTCATGGCAATTTCTTATTGCCATCATCATAATTAATATGATGGCATATTAGTAAGTAGGATTTTTTTTCCTGGAAGAATATAAAGGACTCAGCTTGGTTATTTTGGGGAAACAGGAGAGGTAGGGGCTGGTACTCAGACAGGGAGGACTTTTACTCATCAGGACTGTTGTGAACATTAAACGGAAAGCTGTGTCCATGGCCTCACCTGGAGCAAGTTCTCGGTCGTATCATGTCTCACACTTGGGATCACCTGGGCACAAGAGGACAACCTAGTGACACTCCAGATGTAGGGCCAGGAGAAAGTGAAAGTGTCAGTCACTCAGCCGTGTCCAGCTCTTTGCAGCCCCATGGGCTTAGCCCGCCAGGCTCCTATATCCGTGAAATTCTCCAGGCAAGAATACTGGAGTGTGTTTCCAGTCCCTTCTCCGAGGGATCTTCCTAACCCAGAGATCGAACACAGATCACCTGCATTACAGGCAGATTCTTTACAGTCTGAGCCACTAGAAGAGAAAATCAGATAACCTATGAAAAACAAAAACAAAGGCAGCAATAGTTTTAAGGAAAGAGAAGAGAAAGCCAAACAAAAATATAAAGAAAAAGCTTCTGTGGACCCTCTCCATAGGTTACCACTGGGACTAGTTTGGGTAACTCTCCAGTCTTTCTCTCAATTCATTTTTTATATTTCAAACATAAATGTACACCTAGATAATCTGGGAAGTATGGATCATTTTCAAGTTAGTGGTTTTTGTGTGATGTATCTCAGAATGGGGTGGAACATTTCGGCATCAATACCTGTGGCTCCATCAGCTTTCTATCCTATGAAATACCACTCAGTAGTCAGTGTTCATTTAATGACTCCCCCTCAGATGGACACCTAGGTTACTACCACTTTCTCCACTGGAAGTCATACTATGTGTGAACATCTTATGCTTGTTTTTCTTTGTGCACCTGTGGTAGTAATTTTATATAGTACATCTGCTGACTCCCCCAAAGAGTCCCTGAGAAAACCATAGGTCAAGAAGGCTAAGTTTTTTTTAAAAAATACTTTTTATTTTGTATTGGAGTATAGTTGATTAACAGTGTTGTGACAGTTTCAGGTGGACAGCAAAGGGACTAGCCATACATACACATGGATCCATTCTCCCCCAAACTCTCCTCCCATCCAACCTGCTTCATAACATTGAACAGAGTTCCGTGTGCTATACTACAGGAACTTATTGGTTATTCATTTGTTTATCACTTGATTTTTTAAAAATTTTAAATGAAATAAGCATCCAGGATAATGTGCAGGAATATAAAACAACATGTATTATACAAGTATTTTGATTTAACTCTAATTCTAGATTTTTTGGGAGAAAGAATTTTATTTCTTAATTTAAATAGAAATAGCCAAGTCATAATGTTTCCTCAAGGGAGTTAAGATTAGTTTGAAAGTAGTTGCTTAACATAATTTCCTGATGGCTATTCATTTCAAATACAGCAGTGTGTACATGTCAATCCCAAACTCCCTAACTATCCCATCCCCTCATCCTTCTCCCCTGGCAACCATAATTCATTCTCTAAGTTCGTGAATCTGTTTGTAAGTATGGCTGCGACCCTATGGACTGTTGCCTACCAAGCTCTTCTCTTCATGCGGATTCTCCAGGCAAGAATACATTTCCTTCTCCAGGGAATCTTCCTGACCCAGGGATCGAACCTGGGTTTCCTGCATTGCAGGCTGATTCTTTACCATTTGAGCCACCAGGGAAGCCTTCTGTTTGGTAGATAAGTTTATTTGTATCATGTCTTTTTAGATTCTGCCTATGAGTGATGTTAAGATATTTCTCCAAGAAGGCCAAGTTCTTTTAAAATTTTTACTTTTTATTGGAGCGTAGTTAATCAGGTCACAGCAAAGTGGTTCAGTTATAATATAGATGTACATCTATTCTTTTTGAAATTCTTTTCCCATTTAGGATATTATATTGAGCAGAGTTCCCTGTGTTATACAGCAGGTCCTTGTTGGTTTAAGATAGAAAACCAAGAAGGCTAAGTGTATTAGATGGACCACAGTACGGGATGATATTAGCCATGTCTCGAAAGGGAAGTCCGGCAGAGTATTGATAGGGTTTTAAATGTTGGGCTTCTTCCAGACCAGTTCTCCAGTTCTTCTTGGACTGGAAGAAGCCCAAGCTGGAATCAAGATTGCCGGGAAAAATATCAATACCTCAGATATGCAGATGACACCACCCTTATGGCAGAAAGTGAAGAGGAGCTAAAAAGCCTCTTGTTGAAAGTGAAAGAGGAGAGTGAAAAAGTTGGCTTAAAGCTCAACATTCAGAAAACAAAGATCATGGCATCTGGTCCCATCACTTCATGGGAAATAGATGGGGAAACAGTAGAAACAGTGTCAGACTTTATTTTTCTGGGCTCCAAAATCACTGCAGATGGTGACTGCAGCCATGAAATTAAAAGATGCTTACTCTTTGGAAGAAAAGTTATGACCAGCCTAGATAGTATATTCAAAAGCAGAGACATTACTTTGCCGACTAAGGTCCGTCTAGTCAAGGCTATGGTGAGAGTTGGACTGTGAAGAAGGCTGAGTGCTGAAGAATTGATGCTTTTGAATTGTGGTGTTGGAGAAGACTCTTGAGAGTCCCTCGGACTGCAAGGAGATCCAACCAGTCCATTCTGAAGGAGATCGACCCTGGGATTTCTTTGGAAGGAATGATGCTAAAGCTGAAGCTCCAGTACTTTGGCCACGTCATGGGAAGAGCTGACTCATTGGAAAAGACCCTGAAGCTGGGAGGGATTGGGGGCAGGAGGAGAAGGGGGCGACCGAGGATGAGATGGCTGGATGGCATCACGGACTCAATGGACGTGAGTCTGAGTGAACTCCGGGAGTTAGTGCTGGACAGGGAAGCCTGGCGTGCTGCGATTCATGGGGTTGCAAAGAGTCAGATACGACTGAGCGACTGAACTTTAAATGTTGGGCTGGATGATTGAAGGCAGGAAGTGGGTTGACATTTGGTAGAGTTGATGACTTGATGGCTTTGGATGGGTGAACACAGCGAGGCTGGGATTTGGGGTGAATCTTGATGTGCAAATTGTCTCAATAAGTACATTATCTAGCCTCTTCTTCTAGGGGCAAGAATGTCCCCAAATCAGCAGCTGGGTTGTTTCACTTGGCCTCAGCATTTCAACTGATGTTGGTTTCAATATTCAATGCCTGCAAGGTGAATTTTTTACATCAAAAGTATGGCTGCTTAGAACTGCCAGCATATAGCAGTAATAAAAAGCAGACCAACTGTTCATCTATTTTATTGTTGTTTTTCTTTACAGATAAATGTGCCTTCTCATTGCCCGAGGCAGCCACTTCACTGCACCTCTCCCTCAGCTCCCAACTGTTCCAGTGATTGACACAGAAGTATTTTGGAGAGGAGCTGGCAGGAGATGGTAAAACAATCTCCATGATAAAATAATTCCTTTCTGCTGTTGCGCATACCACTCTCTCCAATACAGTATTGGTTCCAAGTTATATTTCTGCCTACAATCTCAGAGGTTAATTAGTTTCTTTAAAGATTTTTTTTTAAGTGTTGGAATAATTTTAGATTTATGTCACAGTGGCACAGACAATACAGAGAATTGCCATACTCCCTCACTCCTCATGTTGACATCTTTCTATTTCTTTAACTTTATTTTTAAATTTATTTTTCGCTGGAGGATAATTGCTTTGCAATGTTGTGTTCGTTTCTGCTGTACAACAACAGGAATCAGCTATAAGTAGGCAAATATCCCCTCCCTGTGAGCCTCCCTCCCACCACCACCCCATCCCACCCCTTTCACGTCATCACAGAGCACCGAGCTAAGCAGAGATGCAGACATAAGAACAAACTTGTGAGTGTGGTGAGGGAAGGAGAGGGTGGGATGAACTGAGACAGTAGCATTGATATTATAACTGGTAAAGAACCCGCCTGCAATGCAGGAGACCCCATTTCGATTCCTGGGTCAGGAAGATCTGCTGGAGAAGGGATAGACTACCCACTGCAGTATTCTTGGGCTCCCCTTGTGGCTCAGCTGATAAAGAAACCGCCTGTAATGCAGGAGACCTGGGCTCGATCCCTGGGTTAGGAAGATCCCTTGGAGAAGGGAAAGCCTACCACTCCAGTATTCTGGCCTGGAGAATCCCATGGACTATACAGTCCTGGGGTCACAAAGAGACGGACATGACTGAGTGACTTTCATATACATATATATGTACACACACTAGCGTGTGTAACATAGACGGCAAGTCAGAAGCAGCT
Source organism: Aepyceros melampus (assembly GCA_006408695.1). Classification (NCBI taxonomy): domain Eukaryota; kingdom Metazoa; phylum Chordata; class Mammalia; order Artiodactyla; family Bovidae; genus Aepyceros; species Aepyceros melampus. Next base: position 582,134 of record SJXQ01002634.1, read on the forward strand.
GCATAGCACAGGGAGCTCAGCTTGGTGTTATGTTGACATCTTTTGACATCATGGAACTTTCGTCAAAGTTGGGAAACCAACTTCAGCATTTCGCTATTATCAAAAAGTTATCCTAACTTTATTCAGATTCCACCACCTTTTACACAATCATATTTCCTTTTTTTTGGTTGATCCAATGTCCCATCTGGGATCACACGCATACTTACTGATCTTGTTTCCTCCAATCTGTGGCAGTTTCTTGGTCTTCTTCTGTTGCCTGTGGCTTTGGCCGATGTGAGGAACGCCACTCACTGGTCAGGCGCTTCGTAGAATGTCCCTGCACTGCGGCTTTTCTGCCGCTGTTCTCACCATCAGATTGGGGTGATGGGTTTCCGGGAAGACGACCCCAGCTGTGGGAACCCCATCAGCCACCCGCCCTCACAGGTGGCGGTGGCCTTCATCCTGTGGTCAAGGTGGTGTCTGCCGGGTTTCCTCATTGTAATGCCACCATTTTCCTCCTTCCCACATCCTCTTATTTGTGAGGAAGGTCGGGGGGAGGAGAGAGAAGGGATTAAACTCCACCTCCTGGACAGTAAGGCATCTACTTCTTATTCTTTGGTTTCTCCTGTAATCAGAGTTCGTCCCACTTTCCTCATCAATCACTTTTGTGAAAAGAGAATTTCTCAAATTCCACCAAAATACCTATCTTTCTCCATGATGGATAGCCGCATGCTTGATGTATTGAAGATCACCACCTCACACTCCAATTTCATTCAATTTGATTGATTGGAGTTTCCCCAAAAGCTCTCAAGCAAGAACCCCGATATTCCCTGAGCTCCTTCTCAGGGTCCCCAGAAATGCATCTGGGGTCAGGCATCCAAAGGGGAATTGGGTAGCATCTTAGATGGGGCCTCTTCCACTGTGGTCTCTAGACCAGCTTCAGCTCACCTGGAAGCTGGTCAGACATGTAGCATCTCAGGCCGCAATGAGACTGCCTGATTCAGACTCCGCATGTGAACGAGTCACCCAAGGTGACTGGGGTGCAGGTCCATCATTTGAGAAGTGCTGCCTTAGAATCCCAGAGCCCAGAGGAATTGGGCAGGGGGATCAGCTCCAAGTAAGGGTGGTCTCATCTCTGTCACTGTCACACCTGCCATAGTTCGGCTCTGGCGACTTGAGTTGGAGGAGACGATTAGGAAGGGCTGAAGTGAGGGTCACAGAGGTAAGGGGGGAGAGGCAGGTGGAGCCAAAAGAAGGCTCAGGGACAAGCCCAAGACTGGAGGAGGGGTGGAGGGCTGGGGAAGGTGGGCGAGAGGCGGGTGGTATCAGCACCACTGATAGATGAGCCTGGTGCCTGGGATGACCTTGAGGAGATGGCTGAGAGCCGGGACCCAGTGATGGATGAGCTGGGGTGGGGAGGCCACTTGACAGCTGCAAGGAGCAAAGGGCTCAAGGTTCAAGAGTCCACTGTGGGTGGCAGCAGAGCCCAACAACCATGAGAGAGAAGGCCTTCCTGTCTTTCCGCAGCAGTGTTCACAAAAGCTCACCTACTCTGCTATTATCTCTTAAAAAAAATTTTTTTAAGTGTACAGTTGCAGTTCGATGGCATTCAATACCTACACTCTATAGCCCAACCATCACCACCAGCTGCCTCCAGAATGTTTTCATCTTGCAAAGCTGGAGCTCTGCACCCACTAAAGAATAACCCACCAGACCTCCTTCTCTCCCCAGCCTCTGGCATCCACCACTTCACTTTCTGTCTCTTGAGTCTAACTCCTCTAGGAATCTCATAGGAGAAGGCAGTGGCACCCTACTCCAGTACTCTTGCCTGGAAAATCCCGTGGATGGAGGAGCCTGGTGGGCTGCAGTCCATGGGGTCGCTGGGAGTTGGACATGACTGAAGTGACTTAGCAGCAGCAGCAGCAGCAGCAGGAACCTCAAATGAGTGGAATCCTACATCTGTTCTCCGGAATTTGTTTACAGCTTCATGATTGCCTGCTGAACCAAATGGAGCAGGGAATGTTAGTCCCATTGTAGAGATGAGGAAACGTAGGATTGGGGTGAAATCTCTGGCCCTGGATCTCACATCTAGTAAGTAAGAACCACGCGTGAGAGTCAGGAGTCCAGGAGACCATCCTGACTATGTGCGGAATGTTCTGATGCACCCATGGTGAAGGTGGGCTGGAAGAGAAAGGAACAGAACCAACGGCATGTGTGGAGGTGGGGGATCACCTCCAAGTTCAGGTCTCCAAGAGATTGTAGCTTTGAATCTCCCCAGCACCTGCCTTGGTACCTGCCATATAAAAGATGCTCAGATGTTTGATGAGCGAGTTAAATGCAGACTTTCTTATTCCCCTTTTAACTACTGATAATAATGAGCTTGCTAAGACAAGAGGAGGAATCTATGCGAGGAAGCTGGGGTAATAGAAACACAGTGGCTTTAGTAAAGCCAAGTTCATGGTGAATTCAGAAGGCATTCTGAGATTTTGCTGGGTCTCCCATGCTTGTCACTGATCACCCAGGGCTGTGTGTGTGCGTGTGCTAAGTAGATATGGGGATTCAGTGTGCCTTCAATGAGACCATTTCATGTTTTACCTTTTAAAATAGATATCGCAGAATTCCCTGGTGGTCCAGGGGTTAGGACTCAGCTCTTTCACTTCCTGGGGGACCAGGTTAAATCCCTGGTCAGGGAACTAACATCCTGCAAGGTGTGCCGCATGGCCAAGAATAAATAAAATAACATAACATAGAAACCTCTGAAGTGCACAAATACTCTTTCCTCTAAAAGAATGTCACTTAGGGGCTTTCATACTGTGTCCCAGTTAATTCAAACACTGGACGTTATTAATCACCTACCACATGCTTACCTTTAAAAATTGGGATTATGTTTAATTTCTCCCTATCCCTGTCCTCTAAACAGCTTAAACTTATTTTACTAATCATAATATGTTTTATCCACTAGACCAGGGGTTGGCAATTTTTTTTTTTTCTGTAAAGGGCCAACTGGTAAATATTTCAGGCTTTGAGGGCTGTACATTCTCTATTGCAACTGGTCGATGCTGCCGTTGTAGTGGAAGGATACCATAGACGAGATGTCAATGAGTGAGCATGGTTGGGTTTCGATAAAGCTTTATTTATAGAAACGCATTTCGGCCACCAGCTGTTGTATGTTGACCTTGCACTAGATTATGAACTATGCTGTCTGGGCTTTGAATCTCCGTGGCCCTAGAACCAAGCTGTGTTTCAATCTTTGGAAACAGGAAACTCGCACTCGCCTTCCGGTCACTTGTTGCCTAGGAAACGGCTGGTGTGACTGACGGCAGGGGCCGCTCTGTTGGCCCCAGATCTGCTCTGCACCTCTTTGCTCAGGTTGACCCGTGGGGTCTGATCACCTGGGCTCCCTTCCTCTCTGACTTCCATGGGGCCTTCGCTATTGGAAGGTGAGGCAGCATATTGGGAAGAGGAGGAGAGAGGGCCCTGTATTTCCCCCTGGGCTTCCCCCAAGCTGGGCCACTGGTTGGCCAGTGGCTGCTCCCTCACCAAAGGCTACAGCTCCCATCAAGCAGCCTTCTCCATATGGCTCTTTCCTCCATGTTCCAGGAACTGTACCCTCCCTCCTAGTCAGTTCTAGCTGCTGTAACAAAAATACCATCGACCTGGGGCTTGAACAACAGACATTTGTTTCTCACTGTTCTGGAAGCTGGAAGCCCAAGACCAAGGTATTAGCAGTTTCCGTGATTGGTGGGAATCCCTTTCTGGTTCACAGTTGCCATCTGATCATTGTGTCCTCACATGATGGAGGGGGTGCTCTGGGGTCCCTCTTTTTTTGAAAACAAAAAAATTATTTTGCTGTGCCAGGTCTTAGTTGCAGCACACAGGATCTTTGTTTGGCCATCACTGCAGCATGTGGGATTTTTAGTTGTGGCATGAAGGATCTAGTTCCCTGACCAGGGATTGAACGTGGGCCCCTGGTACTGGGAGTGCAGAGTCTTAGCTGCTGACCACCAGGGAAGTCCTTCTGGGATCCTTTTTATAAGGGCACTAATCCCTTTCATGAGGGCTCCACCTCACAGCCTGATCACCTCCCAAAGGCCCCACTTCCTAATAACATCACTTATGGGGGTTCCAGTTTCAACACATGAACATTGCAGGGATAAAAGCATTCAGTCTACAAGTGTATATTCTTCAGGTGTGGGGGCATTAACAGCACCTGCTGATGCTAGCCCTGGGGTACTTCACACCCCCCATTTTTGTTCCTATGCTCCCTCTCCACCTCTCTGGGGGCAAGTTTAATCCTTTGAATGTGCTTTTTGTGTCCTGCCAGGACCCTGGAATGCTAGGAGAATTGGACATCCAGGCCCCACCCTAAGTGCTTCACATACATCAGCTGCTTCATTCCTTCACTGTGAGCGAGGTAAGCCTGGCACACAGGCACTAGGACAGACCCCAGTGATCTCCATCTCCTGGTGTTTATGTAAAACTACCACCCCAACCCCTTAAGTATACATAGGACCTGGGGCTTATTTCTGAGCAATAGCACAGGGCCAAGATGATGGGATGCTGTGTCTGTGATACGTTATGTGGATTGTAACTTCCATCTTGCTGGCAGACTTTCTCCCTTGCTGCCCCTGATGGAGCAAGTGGCCACACCAGGAGGCACACGTGGCCAAGAAGCAAAGGCAGCCTCCCACCCACAGCCAGTTGGGAATGGAAGCCATCCATCCTACAGCCTTCAAGAAACTGGGTCCTGCCAACAACGCAGGAGCTTGCGAGTGGATCCTTCCCCAGTCAAACCTTCAGATGAGACCCCAGCTCTAGCTGACCCTTTGCGGTCTTGCCAGAGATCTTGTCCCTGATGATTCAGCCCAGCAATATACAGTTTCCCTTAGAAACTGAGAGAATAAACATCTGCTGTTTTAAACTGGGTTTGCAATAACCTGGTCATCAATTATAGATAACTATGCAGCAAGGTAATTGCTTCTGTTTTATAGGTGAGGATGGTGAGGTTCAGAGACGTGAGCTACTTGCTTAAGGGGACACAGCTGGGGAAGGGGCAGCCCAAGGACTGTCAGGCATTGGTTGCTAACTGCCCACCCCCATCCACATGCTCATAGTTCCACCAAGTGGATGTCCTCTCAAGTGTCACTGCCCTTGGTGAACGACTTGCCTCTGAGCTCCTTCCTGCTCTGCCCGGCACCACCCGGGGAGCAGCAGGAGGCCAGGGTTTGTAAAACACCATCCAGCTGTCAGCACTGGCATTTGTCAAAGGAAGTGACTGCTCTCGGGCCCGAGCACCGTTCCCAAAGTGGACACTGCTTTTGAAATGTGCTAATGTACAAGCTTGTCAGGCTCGGCCGGGGGAACTGGGGCAGTGATCTGATGCTGGGGGACAGACCAGGGGCAGGCAGCTGCTGCCACAGAAAGCCAGGCATCTCTTTCCTTAGTTTACCACTTTTCCAGAGCTTCTTTCTCCAAAGCACTGAGGGGCTGGGTGAGCAGAAACTACCTCCCTTCAGATCTTCCTATTCTGAGGACCCAAAGCTGATGAAGAATCCACCTGCCAATGCAGGGACTTAGGTTCGACCCCTGGGTCTCTTTATACTTAAGGAAATTGAGGCTGAGGGACGTGCTATGACTTAGGTGACAGAGCTTGCTAGTGGCAGTGCTAGGTTTTGGTAACAGAGCATGACTGCACACCCTTTTAAATATCTAGTTATTGGCTGAGCTTGGTCTTCACTGCTGTGAGGGCTTTCTTCTAGTTGTGGTGCGCGGGCTTCTCATTGCCAGTGGCTTCTCTTGCTGAGCACAGGCTCTGGTGTGCGTGGGCTTCAGTAGTTCCAGTGTGAGGACTCAGTCATTGCCATTCCCATCTCTAGGGCACAGGCTTAACAGCCCGTGGCACATGGGCTTTGCGGCTTTGTAGGATCTTCCAGGATCAGGGATTGGACCCGTGTCTCCTGCATTGGCAGGCGGATTCTTTACCACCAAGCCACCAGGGAAGCCAATTCACAGCGCTTTTTTGTGATAATATTCCAGATACAGATTGTGACTCAATTGTTGAAATCTTCCTTTTCCACTAATTGACCCAAGTAGCCAAAGGGACAGACACTTGTCAACACCTCCTTATGATCCCTTTACCGTCACTTTATGGGTATAAATTTGATTCTCAGTAGATGACAGATAATTGGAAGAATGTAGGTTCAAAACATCCTTTCAGTTCAGTTCAGTCACTCAGTCATATCTGATTCTGCAACTCCACTGACTGCAGCATGCAAGGCCTCCCTGTCCATCACCAACTTCCAGAGCTTACCCAAACTCAGGTCCGTTGAGTCGGTGATGCCATCCAACCATCTCATCCTCTGTCGTCCCCTTCTCCTCCTGCCTTCAATCTTTCCCAGCATCAGGGTCTTTTCCAGTGAGTCAGCACTTCGCATCAGGTGGCCAAAGTATTGGAGTTTCAGCTTCAACATCAGTCCTTCCAATGAACACTTGGGACTGATCACCTTTAGGATGGACTGGTTGGATCTTCTTGCAGTCCAAGGGGCTCTCAAGAATCTTCTCCAGCACCACAGTTCAAAAGCATCAATTCTTTGGTGCTCAGCTTCCTTTATAGTCCAACTCTCACATCCATACATGACTACTGGAAAAGCCATAGCTTTGACTAGACAGACCTTTGTTGGCAAAGTAATGTCTCTGCTTTTCAATATACTGTCTAGGTTGGTCATAACTTTCCTTCCAAAGAGTAAACGTCTTTTAATTTCATGGCTGCAATCACTATCTGCAATGATTTTGGAGCCCCTAAAAATAAAGTCTGCCACTGTTGCCACTGTTTCCCCATCTATTTGTCATGAAGTGATGGGACCAGATGCCATGATTAAGACAAAAGAAATCCACAAGGGATGGATGAATTAAACCTCGCATGTCCATCTCTGTGGATAAAAACTATCTAGGTTGGCCGTATCTGCAATGGGAAACAAATGGTATTTATTATAGTGGCTATTTCAAAGCTGTATTTTGAAGGCTGCTGCTGCTGCAACTGCTGTTGCTTCAGTTGTGTTTGACTCTGCGCTATCCTATGGACTGTAGCCTTCCAGGCCCCTGTGTCCATGGGATTCTCCAGACAAGGAATACTGGAGTGGGTTGCCATGCCTTCCTCCAGGGGATCTTTCTGACCTAGGAATTGAACCTGGGTCTCCTGCATTGCAGGCAGATTCTTTACTGCTGAGCCACCAAGGAAGCCCATACTTTGAACACTTATTGTCAAAGGTCATGGGACTGCTGAGCTACAAAGGACTTTTTACTCATAGCACAGCAAGCAGGAGGATCATGGTGTTCCCATTGTCCCTCAAGGAATGATCCAGGTAGATGCAGTATGCTCAGTGAGTCTGCATCCCAGATGAGAAGCCCCAAGTTTAGGGAGGGCTTCCCAGGTGGCTCAGAGGTTAAAGCGTCTGCCCGCAGTGTGGGAGACCCAGGTTCGATCCCTGGGTTGGGAAGATCCTCTGGAGAAGGAAATGGCAACCCACTCCAGTACTCTTGCCTGGAAAATTCCATGGACTGAGGAGCCTGGTGGGCTACAGTCCATGGGGTCGCAAAGAGTCGGACACGACTGAGCGACTTCACCTTCACCTTCCCAGGTGGCACTAGTGGTAAAGAACTCACTTGCCAATGCAGGAAACATAAGAGACCTGGGTTTAATCCCTGGGCTGGGAAGATCCCCTGGAGGAGAGGATCCGCTCTAGTATTCTCGCCTGGAGAATCTCATGGACAGAGAATAGTCCATTGGGTCACAATGAGTCAGACATGACTGAAGTGACTTAGCATGGACTCATATGAATGTCGGAGAAGGCAATGGCACCCCACTCCAGTACTCTTGCCTGGAGAATCCCATGGACGGAGGAGCCTGGTGGGCTGCAGTCCACGGGGTCACTACTAGTCGGACATGACTGAGCGACTTCACTTGCATACATTGGAGGAGGAAATGGCAACCCACTCTAGTATTCTTGCCTGGAGAATCCTAGGGACAGGGGAGCCTGGTGGGCTGCCATCTATGGGGTCGCACAGAGTTGGACACGACTGAAGCTTGGACTGCAAGGAGATCCAACCAGTCCATTCTGAAGGAAATCAGCCCTGGGATTTCTTTGGAAGGAATGATGCTAAAGCTGAAACTCCAGTACTTTGGCCATCTCATGCAAAGAGTTGACTCATTGGAAAAGACCCTGATGCTGGGAGGGATTGGGGGCAGGAGGAGAAGGAGATGACAGAGGATGAGATGGCTGGATGGCATCACAGACTCGATGGACATGAGTATGAGTGAACTCTGGGAGATGGTGATGGACAGGGAGGCCTGGCGTGTTGCAATTCATGGGGTCGCAAAGAGTCGAACACAACTGAGTGACTGAACTGAACTCAAGCAACTTAGCAGCAGCAGCAGATGAATATAGATGTATTCATATGTATGATATACCTGTGAATGAATATATACATGCCTTATACATGTATGTAGCTTTGATTTTTATATATATCTATCTTTGTGTCCCCATGGACTTTATAGTCCATGGAATTCTCGAGGCCAAAATACTGGAGGGGGTTGCATTTCCCTTCTCAGGGTATCTTCCCAACCTAGGGATCAAACCCAGATCTCCCACATTGCAGGTGGATTCTTTACCAGCTACACCACAAGGGAAGCCCAAGAATACAGGAGTGGGTAGCCTATCCCTTCTCCAGCAGATCTTCCTGACCTAGGAATCAAACCAGGGTTTCCTGCATTGCAGGTGGATTCAATTCTTTAGAAACTGAGCTATCAGGGAAGCCCATAGTTACATATACATATGTATATATATGAATGCAGGTATATGGATATACATTCATATATTTCCACACATATATGAAATGTGTGGATATACATTCACACATATTTCATGTTGTATTGTGTATCATATATACACATGACTATAGCATATATAATATATATATATAACACATATATATATATAATGCACATATCTTGTTTTATGCCCTTCGCAGATACTTGCATTTTTTTTTAAATTGCAGGTTTGTGGCAACTTTGCATTTGAGTAAGTTTATTGGCCATGTTTTTGCCCAAAGCACCTACTTGTTTTCTTGTCTCTGTGTCACATTTTGGTATTTTCTCTGTATTTCAAATGTTTATATCCTCATTATATTTATTATGATGATCCGGGATCCAGGATCTTTGGTGTTCCTACTGTACTTGTTTTGGGGAGCACAGTCCCCACCCATATATGATGGTGAACTTAACTGATACATGTCTTGTCTGTTCTGACTTCTTCACCCACTTGGTCTTTCTCCCTCTCCATGGGTCTCTTTATTCCTCAAGACACAACAATATTGAAATTAGGTCAATTCATAACCCTACGGTGGCCTCTACACATTCAAGTGAAAGGCAGAGGTGCACGTCTCTCACTTAAGATAAAAAGCAAGGACCGATTAGCTTAGCGAGGAACGTGAAAGTATTAGTCGCTCAGTCGTGTCTGACTCTTTGCAACCCCATGGACTGTGGTCCTCTGTCCATGGGATTCTCCAGGCAGGAATACTGGAGTGAGTTGCCATTCCCTTCTCCAGGGCATCTTCCCAACCCAGGGATTGAACCCGGGTCTCCCACATTGCAGGCAGATTCTCTACCTTCTGAGCCACAGGGGAAGCCCCAAGCTTAGCGAGGAAGGCACATCTGAAGCCAGGTTTGGCAGAAGTTTTGGCCCAATAGGTGGCCAAGTTGTAGATGCAAAGGAAATATTCTTGAAGGAAATCTGTTGTTCTAGACACCTCATTATGGGTATGGGAGCTTCTCAATGCATTGTGGCCAAGAGCGGGGCTCTCTGCTCTGCCTGTGTGGTCCCCATCCTCTGCCCTGACCCCCTGAGCACAGCAGGTCTCTCAGAGCCCACCCTCTACCTGTCCTCGGGGGGCAAGGCTGCTGCCACACAAGGCCTGGCCCCACTGCCTTGTCCAACCCCAGGAAGCGATGGGCATCGTGAGTCTCACGCAGTTTCTTGGGGAAAGGGCAGCTCTATTGGGCTCAGCCCCCGCACCATTCTCTGTGTTGCTGTTGAGAGATCTGAAGCCCCACCTCTGGAGGCAGCACTCTTGTCTGCCTCAAGGCGGTGGAAAAGTGCTGACTTTCTGCTAGAAAGTGAGCCCTTCCCACATTTATTGTGTCTGGATGTAGGTGCTCCAAATGAGAGCAGGAACACCCAGCTCCTTGGAAGCTCCCTCCCTCCTCTCTGGGTGCTTACCTGCACAGAGTGACATTCTGGAACTTTCTTCCCCTGTGGCCACCCCAGACTTTGGTTTCATCTGCTCCTGAGGCTCCCTGCTTCCGGCTGGCCGGCCCTGCAGTCTGTCACCGACAAGATGGCCAACCTTAGAGCCAGGTGACCTTTCAAAGGCACCGGGATTTGTTTAATTTTTTAGAATTCACCTCTCTCCATCCTTACCAGAGGCAAGTCAGTCCCCAGCTGGGGAGGCTGTTTGGCATCTTTCCCTGAATTTTGAAACAGATGGGCTGGGAACTTCTGGGACGGTATCCTTTTTTTCTCAATGAAAAGGAACAGAGAGAAAGGAAAGACAATGACAGGACAGGATGGGGTGGAGTAAAGCTCCCTAGGGAAGAGAGGAAAAAGCGGTACACACGCTTAATGACTATGATGCCTGATGCATTATCATAAAAATCTTCATTACTGCACTTTCAGAAAAGTTCTTACCTGCACTTAACTGCAGCTTCTGTTTGCAGAGCTTTTTTATGTTTGTCCAGCATTGTCTCCGCTAATCCTTAGAGCAGCACCTTGAGGTTTTATTATTCCCATTTTACAGATGAGGAAACTGAGGCAGAGTCATTACCCAAAGCTATGCACAGTGTGTGAGGGTCCAGTGTCCAAACCATGGACTCTGAGGTCTGTACATGAGGCAGGTCTGAGTAAATCTCGCCTTATCCATACAGTAATTTGGTGATGCTGGTGGCGGGGGGAATGGATTCTCCCCATTTGATATGATTCTCAGGATGTCACTTTTATTTTTCAAGTCACACAGCCAGCAGATGTCAAGCACAAGAGGAACAATAATAGAACAATGAATACTAGAAAGTGTACAGCACAGGGGGATTCAAAACCCTTTACCATCTCTGAATGTACTTTTAATCCCAAGAGTCACATGTGCGCGTGTGCTAAGTCACTTCAGTCGTGTCTGACTCTTTGCAACCCCAAGGACTGTAGCCTGCCAGGCTCCCCTGTCCATGGGATTCTTCAGGCAAGAATCTGGAGTAGGTTGCCATTTCCTTCTCCAGGGGATCTTCTTGACCCAAGACATACTATATCATGGTATAGTTATTGCTATTTTACAGGAGAGAAGAAGCAAGCTCAGGGATATCAAGTGTGTCTGAGAGCAAACTGCTGGTGGGTGGTAAAGACTGGTTGAAACTGCAGCCACCTGACCCTGTAGCCTACATCATCCTTGACCATCACACCTTCCTATGTAGACCATGGTCAGTGGGCCTCCAACATCAAGGTCTTTCTCCGGTGGGGCCACCTGGTGTTCATGGATGAACGACTCTGGATGCCTAGCTACAGCAGAGCCTATGGAGTTACGTGCCAAATTACCTTCCTTCGTCTTTCTGCTCTGACCGGTCCAGACACTCCACACATGACCCCTAGAAACCACAGGGACATTTTGAGGCTGGTGCAAACTGGTTCAAGTGGGAAAACATCTCTTAAAGAGGGAATAGTGGTAGCAGACTACACCAACCAAATCAGGAAGGGAGGACAAGAGATTTTATAGAAGGGAGGCTGCTGGTAGGAAGCTATGCTGAAAAATTGTGAGCACGTGCCTGTTTTTTAATTTTTTTGAATATTAGAAATAGTACTTCTTTTTAAAAAATAAGAGAATTGCTTTATAATGTTGTGTTAGTTTCTGCTGTACAATGAAGTGAATCAGTTGTATGTATACATATATCCCCTCCCTCTTGGGCCTCCCCTCCCCCATTCAAAAGCCAAGCCTGAGTTTGACCCCCAAGCTGACTCCTGGGCACGAAGTGAAAGTGGTGTAGGGTGCCACTTACCGGAAGTTAGGGGAAAGCGCTTCTGTGGCCTCTCGCTGACAACTCTAACCCTGGGAAGATAGGTAAGTAAAAGCATTTCCCTTCTGGAGTCGAGCTACCTCGGTTTGAAGACATCCAGATATCTGAACCTAGATGGTCACCTATGAGCTTAAACACAAAGGAAAAAGAGCTCAAGACTGACATCACGCTTCCTTTTAGCCGATTAAGTTCTTAGCTCTTCTTTTTAAATATGTATGTATTTGTCTGTGCTGAGTCTTGGTTTCAACATGCAGGACCTTTAGTTGGGGCATGTGGCATCTTAGTTCCCTGACCAGAGATTGAACCTATGTCCCCTGCATTAGGAGCGAGGAGTCTTAGCTGCTGGACCATCAGGGAAGCCCCTTAAGTTCTTAGCTTCTTGACTTTAGAATTTTTCCACCCATTTTCTCCTTATTTCAGACCACGATGGCATCCTTTGTCATCTTAGCTTATACCTCTTATCAGGTTTTAAGCTCTAGCCTCTCTTTTGTTGGAGCTTTTTGGGTCTAGGGGGCTCATTGAGTAAAGCTGCCGGCAGGGAAATTGTGAAGATGCTTAGTTAGCATCTTTGTGTGGAATACTACATTGAAGGTGGCAGACTGTCCCTACATTTCTCCTCTCCTGGGCACCAGGAAGGGGTCAGTGAATATACGTCCATTATAACCGTGAGGAGTTCTAGTGAGGGGAGTGTGGGTGTTTAAGAACCTACAGCTAAGGGTCTTAACTCACTCAAGGAAGTTGTTTTACTCTAATTTTGTTATTTTAACCTCTCCTACTTTTATCCGCCTCTTTAATTGGGTTGGTTTTATCCTTTGTTTGGAATGTTACCCATTTATTCTTAGTTGATGGAGCAGCAGGCAGGAAGTGTGGATATAAGGTGACCACTGCAAGGAGGGTCCACACTCTAATCAATGTGGCCCAGCAACTCTGAGTCACTTCACACACACACACACACACACACACACTTCAGAATTCTGCGGGATCTGAGTTATCAAGAAGACCAGTTTCTCAGCATTTATACTTGAACTGCTGGAACTAGATTGCTTTCTCAAATATATCCCTCTCTCTCTCTCTCGAGGTCATGGTGGTGCATACCACATGATCCCGAGATCCTAATTAGAGTTTCTGACATCTGTAAATACGCTGTGTGCCACAGTCATGTCTCACCTACACACTGGCTCTAGCAGCAAAGTGTGTATCCATTTTCAGATGGAGACAGAAGCTCTGCAGAGTTGAGAAACTTGCCAGGGTCACGTGGCTCTCGTTAATGGAGGCAGCACTTACCACGTGGTCTCATTCTAAAGTGTGACCTCCTCACAGCTCCTGGATGCCTGCCTGATAGTCCGAAGCCTGGGACTAGCCTTGGTCTGGAATTTCTGAAACCACACCACCACAAGCTTTTAGAAGGGAGTCTAGCTCCTACCTGGAGAAGGAAATGGCAACTACTCCAGTTTCTTTGCCTGGGAAATCCCATGGACAGAGGAGCCTGGTGGGCTACAGTCCATGGGGTCACAAAGAGTCAGACACAACTGAGTGACTAAGCGCACATGCCAGCTCCCAGCATGAAAGTCATTGCCTGCCTGGGGAAGGTACCACTGTTACATGCTCCAGGGTGGCAGAGAGGATGCTCGTATGCAGCCAAGGGACTGTGATTTCTTGAAGGCTGAGATCGTTACTGAAATGAGGTCCCTTCCCATCATTGTGACCTGGGTTGATCCTCAGTTTGTGTATTCATGATACAGGGATGCTATTAACTCCTCCCTTACGAGGATCAGTTTGGGGATAAAATGAAGACCATGGAAGGTAGGTGTGTTCAGGGCTAGGCAAGAGAAGGTATCAAAAGTGTCAACTTCCCTGGCAGTCCAGAGGTTAAGACTGCCTGCCCTTCCACTTCAAGGGGTGTGGGTTCCATCCTTGGTCAGGGAACTAAGATCTTGCGTGCTGCACTCCATGGCCAAAAATTAAGAGATTAAGAATTTAAAAAAGAAGAGTTTAAAAAAAGTGTAGGACCAGCTGAGATAGAGTAACAGGTTGCTTCCGAGCAAACGAGTGTTGGCAGAGGTGTGGGTGAGTGGTTCTCATAAACTGTGGGTGGAATGTCCAGACTGTTTTGGAAACCATGTTGGCCTCATTCACCCTTTCTGGGGTTTCCCCTGCTCATAGGATGTAGAAATGTGCTTGGCGCCCAGTAGTTGCGGTTCGGTGGCTTCAGTATTACTTTAATGCTATGATGTGGACCCTATCACTGTTTTCCATGTGAGGAAACTGGGGCACAGAGAGGTTGAGTCATTTTCGTAATGTCACACAGCTAGTGAGTAAATTGCAGAGCTAGAACTTGAACCTGGGCAGCCTGGCTCCTGAGATCTGGGCACCGTGCTGCCCTTTGATTCCTAGGGTTTTGCACGCAGTAAGCACTCAATGGCTTTACAATGAATAGCCCTCAAGCGAGGAAGGGAAGACAAGAAAACATCCTTTTCCCCACCCCGGGTGGCCTCAAACCCGGTAATCAAGAGGAAGACAGAGGCTGCCTCAGCTGCTGGTACCCAGACGTGCCAATGGACCACAGGTGGGCACATGTGCCCACATGTGTCTACATGGTACCCACCCCCCCCTTGGAGCAGGTCTTTCCCTGTTCACAATGATCCCTTCAGGTCTTCCCCTGCCCCCTTCCCAGCCGCCTGCTTGGGGTCTAGGAACAGAACAACCCCATCAATTCATCAGGGGACGTCAGCCTCACCGAGCAGTTTGGGGCATAAATCAAACCATGAGGAGGAAACGAAAAGAAAAAAGAAAGAGAGAGAGAGGTAGTGAGGAGAGAAAAATCAGGGAAGGGGGTGGGGAGAAAGAGCGATGGAAGGAGGTTGAGGGGACGGGTGTGAGATCAAAGGCAAAAATTCATCAGAGATAACGAAATTATTTATTTTTCCTGCTCTCAGGCTCTGGGCCTTTGAGGCCTCCACGCTGATGTATTTGGACATCTTGGGGCCGTCTGTTACGGAGGCCACCCCAGCCCCCCAAAGGCACGTCGGTTCCATCAGCCGCGGCTGCCCACGGAGCCTTTTGAAGTGGGTCCTGGTGGTGTTTACCCGCCTTCGTGTACGAAA
>SJXQ01002634.1:597571-664151 GCA_006408695.1 Aepyceros melampus
CAGCGCCGGCGGGGCAGCTGCCAGGGGTGGGGTGGGGGTTGGGAGCGGGGAGGGGATCCTCTCATCACTCATGAGCCTGTTTATTTGGGAACCAGAGCGGCACTTTCTCTGGTTATTACTCAACGTCCTCTGTAGACCAAAGGCCTTCATTCCAGAAGGAAGGGTGGGGCTAGCACACACACCGCCCACTGCCCGGCGCGCCCATCTCGCCCGCCTCTGGTGCACTTGGCTTTCGGAGAAGCCTCCGGCTGAGCTGAGTGTCTTCTTGGCCCCTCGTCTTCAAGAGGGCTGGTGAGGATCACAGGTCAGGGGCCAGAACTCTGGGTTTTCAGATGCTGGTTCTCTTAGTAGCTTTTGCAACAACCACAGGCAAGCAAATTCTTTTAATCTTCAAAACAACTCTCCTTCCTCACATTACCAATGGGGAAATGGTGGTTCAAAGCGGTTAACGCTGCAGAGAACTTAGATGTGTGCTCAGGACCTAGGAGGTCCAATATAGATGTGATTTGAAAACCAGTAAGTCAGAAAGAGAAAAACAAATACCATATATTAACACATCAATGTGGACTCTAGAAAAATGGTACAGATGGAGCTCTTTGCAAAGTGGAAAGAGAGACAGAAATGCAGAGAAGAAACATAGGGACACCAAGAGAGGAGAGAGAAGGTAGGAGGAATTGGGACCGACCTTCATACACTACTATGTATAAAACAGATAACTAATGAGAGCCTCCATATAGCACAGGGAGCTCTAAACGGGAAGGAAGTCCAAAAAAGAGAGGATGTATGTAAAACCCATAGCTGGTTCGCTTTTCCATATGGCAGAAATACCCACAATATTATAAAGCAACTATACTCCAATAAAAAATTTTAAAAAAGAAACCCAGCAGTTGGCTAATATCAGCTCTCCCCACCCTACCCCCAATTTTTAGTTAACTGGTAGACAGCTTAAGACAAGATTTCATAAACCATTTTAATAAGACAATAGTCTGAGAAGCTGTGGGCTAAAAAGTCAGCAATTTGAAGGATAGTATTGAAGCTGGTGGTCAGTGAGGCTACCAATACAAAATGCCCACATTCAAGGAAAAAAACCATCTGGCGTCGTCGCCAAATCAGTTAATGCAGCATGAAGCTGGAGGCTGGGGCAAAGACCAGAGTCAGGCTGCCAAGCTTCAAAATTCAGAGGCTGCCGTGGGCTGGTTGTGTCACCCGCGAGGCACGGAGCCCCCAGCTGTAAGAGGGAGATGCTAGCTCCTTCCTCTGTGAGGTTTCTGCGAAGACTCAGGGGGGCGTTTGCTAAATAATGTTTGTAGAATATGATGCGCCAGGCTCTGTTCTCACTGATTGATAAAATATCTGCTTCTTTAATCTTCAGGACAAGCCTCTGAGATGTACTATTATCTGCAGGGCACTTGGGCACACAAACAGGAGGGAGAGAGGACTATTCTGGAAGAGGGGTGTGTGTGTGTGTGCTTAGTCGCTCAGTTGTGTCTGACTCTTTTGCGACCGCATGGACTGTAGCCGTCCAGGCTCCTCTGTCCATGGGGATTTTCCAGGCAAGAAGACTGGAGTGGGTTGCCATGCCCTCTTCCAGGGGATTTTCCAGGCAAGAAGACTGGAGTGGGTTGCCATGCCCTCTTCCAGGGGATTTTCCTGACCCAGGGATTGAACCCGCGTCTCCTACGGCTCCTGCATTGCAGGTGGATTCTTTACCGCTGAGCCACTGGGGAAGCCCCACTGGAGTGGGTAGCCATCCCCTTCTCCAGGGGGATCCTTCCAACCCAGGGACTGAACCTGGGTCTCCTGCGTTGCAGGCAGATTCTTTACTGTCTGAAGCATCAGGGAAGCTGCCCTGAAAGAGGCATAGGAGGCTGCAAAGGTCCTCTGCTGTGGACTGGAGTTGGGAAGGTGAGGGTTGGAAATTCGAGTCTCAGTGAAGAGGTGACCCAGCCTGTCCACTTGCCCCTTTTGCAGCAGCAGGGACTAGAGTCCGGCTGGAAGGGCTGGGACCAACCACATCCGGACTGTCAGACTTCAGAGGCACATGGAGCCAGGAGGAAGGGGGGATTCCCTGGGAATACACAGCTGTGGCCAGGCTGCTCCTCGGGGGAGAAGCAGGTCTAGTACTGGGTCCTTGGTTCTCAGAGGCAGCAGGGAAAGTGATCCAGCAGATCCCAGAGACCTGCCAGAACCTCTTAGGGGTGGGACAAGGGATTTCCCAGAGCTGGAGGGGTTGTTGGAGTTTCTGGTTCGAGTGGCCTAGAGCTGGGACCTGCTTCATACCATCCCGGCTTCCCCTACTAGCCCGCCACCAATACCAGGACAACAGAACCCACTGGCATCAAGTCAACAGATTTTAGCACTGTGGAGTCAGTTTTTTTTTTTTTTTTAATAGGCATATGTGTCTTCAATCTTCTCTGCTATTATGGGCATTCCTGGAACCATGGGAGCAAATGCATCTCAGACTTTCTTATTCACATCCCGCATCGTCTAATCCCAGCCTTGGGATTGTCCTTGCAGAAGCAGCAGGACCAGAAGCCCACTTTGTGAAGCGGGGATGGGCAGATGGATCCTCAGCTCAGCTGCCTTGTGCTACGGAGGAAACAAGTGATGAAGTAGCTCCCTGAAGGACAAAGATCCCCCAGCCCAAAAGCCCCCAGGCAGGGGTGGGGGAAAGGCTGGTGCTGGTGAGGTGCTCGGTCAGGAGAGAGGCCAGGTCTGGTTTTGATTAAAAAGTCATCATTTACTCGCGGCAGAAACAATGCTGGGGAAGGCAGATGTCACGTGAGCCACAGGCTGGGGTGGGGGGTGGTAGCTCTGCCAACCCAGAAAGTCACGATGTTGCCTCCAGTTTGTGCAATGGTCCCGATGTGTCTGGAAGACCTTGTTAAATCCCCATGATGCTCCTGCTGCAACAGAAGTTTTTCAGATGTCCTTATTCCTCTCAGGAAAATACGGACCTCCAGCCGCCTTCCAGACTGAACAATCCACCTCTGAGGTCTGACAACTGGGGGTCTTCTACCAATGACAAAATGGGACTCGAATTAGATTCCAGCATTTCCCAGGTTTAGTTTACTATTACTACATTGTTTTGAGGATCAAGTCAGAAATTAAGTCATCAAGAGTCAAGAGTCACAGCCGTTTCCTTCCCCCTTTCCTAGCTCAACCAGGCAACTTTCCAGAAAGGGATGCGGTTCAAGACTCTCCCACTTGGGGGAATAATGGTGGGTGTCAGAAATGGAAGCAGTCACGATGAATTGGGTCTTAAAAACTGATGCTTTCATTTTAATCACAGTGAATTCTTATCCACACTGTCATTCACATTTTGCGAGAAGATGGAGGCTCCCAGAAGCTCCTGAGGAAGATTTACCCCTAAATCCTTATATCCTTGCAGAAGATGCATCCTGAAGTCCAGCAATTCTTGATCCTGTAACTCCATGAAGGGCAGGGACCTAGCCTGTCTTCCACACTGTATATCAGTGGAAGACACAAGAGAGCTCACGCATGAGATCTCAGCCTGGGATCTGGAGGCTCAGAGAGGTGATGGGGTTCTAGTTCTTCCTTAGAACGGAAGCTGCGAAACAGTTTCACAGCTACCACCAGGTTGCGCTGACAAGGATCCAGGTGATGAAGGTGGGGTCCCATGTCTAAGGCTTTTTCATAATTTCAGGTACATTTAGAATGAGCTAAAAGGGACCTCAAAGCAGCACCAGCTTTGGTGGCATCTTTTCATGGCAGTGTGCCCATCAGGACACAAGTGTCTTGGGTTCTCACCCTCATCTCTGTAACCACTGTTGGGGTGTAAGACCAGCCTTCTGGCAGAGGCAGGTACCAAGCTCCTGAGCAGTCAGACAGCCTCCCTCTTCTCAGCCAAGGTTCCCAAAACTTCCTAAGCCCAGAACCAAGAAGGGTTCTCGTGTGTGTTCTTTCCTTGATCAGAGAAGCTGCAAATGTCTAACTTTTTAACATCTAGGAAAGACTGAGCACCTAACTTACCAGTATTACTTACAACAAGCTTTACTGGGGATAAGTAAAGTTTGCTGAAAACTTTCTGGCTCAGGCAGTAAATAATCTGCCTACAATGGCAAGAGCCTAGGTTCAATCCCTGGGTTGGGAAGATCCCCTGGAGAAGGGCATGGCAGCCCACTCCAGTATTCTTACCTAGAGAATTCCATGGACAGTGGAGCCTGGAGGGCTACAGTCCGTGGGGTCGCAAAGAGTCAGACATGACTGATCCACGAACACTTATTGGGGGTGGCTTCCCAAGTGGCACTCGTCATAAAGAACATGCCTGCCAATGGAGGAGACCCAAGAGATGAGGGTTTGATTCTTGGGTTGGGAAGATCCCCTGGAGTAGGAAATGGCAACCCATTCCAGTATTCTTGCCTGGGAAATCCCATGGACAGAGGAGTCTGGCAGGCTACTCCACTGGGTCTCAAAGAGCTGGACACGACAGCATTTGGGGGTAATTTTAGTATTTCAGAAATGTTACAAGAATAGTCCAGAGACCCACCTCCATACATGCTTTCCTTAATGTTTCATATCACCATGGGGCATTTGTTAGAGCTGAAAACCTCAGGTCCATTAATGGTAACTCACTCCAGGCTTTATTCACATTTCAGCAGTGTCTCCACTGCTGCCCTCTTTTCATCCCAGGACCCAATCCAGGGCACTTAGAAGAGTGCTCATTTATGCTGAGTCAGCCGAAAAGCTTGTTCAAGTGTTTCTAACATTCTATGAAAAACCTGAACTTTTTGGCCATTGCAATATAATACAGGACTGTAGTATATTTCCTAAGCAAGCCAGAGAAAAAAAGAGAAAATTCCCCTGTGACTTCTGGTCTCCTGCCCCCACGCCGTTAGGTTTGCTCTATACTTTCTAGACCTCTGCCATTCAATATGGTACCCACTTGCCAATGAGGCAATTTCCATTTCAATGTTCAGTTCAGTCGCTCAGTCATGTCAGATTCTTTGCAACCCCATGAATCGCAGCACGCCAGGCCTCCCTGTCCATCACCATCTCCTGGAGTTCACTCAGACTTGCGTCCATCGAGGCAGTGATGCCATCCAGCCATCTCATCCTCTGTCGTCCCCTTCTCCTCCTGCCCCCAATCCTCCCAGCATCAGAGTCTTTTCCAATGAGTCAACTCTTTGCATGAGGTGGCCAAAGTACTGGAGTTTCAGCTTTAGCATCATTCCTTCCAAAGAAATCCCAGGGCTGATCTTCAGAATAGACTGGTTGAATCTCCTTGCACTCCAAGGGACTCTCAAGAGTCTTCTCCAACACCACAGTTCAAAAGCATCAATTCTTCTGCGCTCAGCCTTCTTCACAGTCCAACTCTCACATCCATACATGACCACAGGAAAAACCATAGACTTGACTAGACGGACTTTAGTCGGCAAAGTAATGTCTCTGCTTTTGAATATGCTATCTAGGTTGCTCATAACTTTTCTTCCAAGGAGTAAGCGTCTTTTAATTTCAAATTTCTCAGTCACACTGGCTACATTTCAAGAGCTCAACAGTATGTGTTACTAGTGGCTATGGCACCAAACAGCAGAGGTATATATAGATGTCTATTATTACCTAAGATTCTGTTAAACAGCATTATCTAGATCTTTTGCTGTGTTTCCCTACAAATACTGATACATAAATATATGCCTTGAGTTTGAGATAAATATTGTAGGTTACATACAACCTCACATTTTTACCTAATGTGTTTTAACCATCAGTACATTTTTATTTTTTATCGAAGTATAGTTGATTCACAGTGTTGCGTTTTATGTATACAGCAAAGTGATTCAGTTATTCATGCATGCGTGTGTGCTAAGTTGCTATAGTGATGTCTGACTCTTTTTGACCCATGGATTGTAGCTTCCCAGGCTCCTCTGACCATGGGATTCTCCAGGCCAGAATACTGGAGTGGGTTGCCGTGTCCTTCTCCAGGAGATCTTCTCAACCCAGGGATCACACCCAGGTCTCTCTCATCTCCTGTACTGGCAGGCAGTGTCTTTACCACTAGCCCCACCTGGAAAGCCCCTGGTTATATATATGAAGTTTTCAGTTTCTTTTCCATTATAGTGGCTTCCCAGGTGGCTCAGTGGTGAAGAATCTGCCTGCTAATACAAGGAGACACAGTTTGATCCCTGGATCAGAAAGATCCCCTGGAGGAGAAAATGGCAACCTACTCCAGTAGGCTGAAAAATCCCATGGACAAAGGAGCCTGGTGGGCTACAGTCCATAAGGTAGCAAAGAATTGGACATGACTGAGCACATGATTACTATTAACTGAAAATCAGAATTTAATTGGATTTCAGCAGTGTTCCCCATCTTGTCCTTATCACTGCCCACCATGGACCAGGCTCATCAGGTCTGTAGGTATTTGCTCCATTTTACAAAGGGTGGATGGAGTACTGGGGAACTGTGTTAACCCAGGCCTGTCCAAGGTCAGGCTGTGACCTGACCTTGCTGAGCGACTCTGGAGTTTGTAGTCTCAGCTGCTGTGGTAGTGACTCACTTGTAATTCAGTTCTATAGGAATCAGACAAGGCTTCTTGGAAGAGGGAGATTATAATTGGGCCATAAGGCCCGGGCAGGATTTGGAGAGGGTGGGGCACGGGAGTCACTGATTTAGGCTGGAGACCTCCTATGTTCCCTGCTCCAAGGAGCACAGTTTTAGACCCAGTAAGACTTAAAACGCAATAGCTGAGAAACCCTGAGCCTGGAAGCTTCAGACCTCAAGATCTTTGTGCTTCTGATCAAATTCAGCTGGCGATTTGTCCACGTGGCTCAGATATAGGGTCTGCAAACCTCCCGGAAGCACGTTTGCTGTCGCTGACTGTCCAGCATGCATGGGGTGGATCCTCCACTCTGATCCATCTTTTGAGACGGCCAAACTCCCACCCCTCATTTATCACAGAGGGCTTCTAACCACGGGCTCAGGCAGAAAATGGCCCATAAGACACGGGGTGTGGTTATATTAGTATCTCCTGGGATGCTCTTAAAGCATCCAGAGGCCTGGCTCTGCTCCAGACCCAGTGAAATCTTTGTCTCCGGCAATGGGGCTTTGACCTCTGGATTTTTACAGTCTCCCAAATGACGGATCAAAGCCTGTTTGAGCCATGATCCTGGATATATTTCCCAAGATTACAGGAATCTTTTAAGGAATAGTTCGGGAAGAGGCGTCTCCCTGAGTGCGCCATGTGGACTGGACCTCTGCTTGGTGTTATTCCTGTACTGAACCACACCTCTCACCGTTTCTCCCATACAGGGCTTCCTACTGCAGGCAGAGCAAATATGTCACTTTACAAAACTATCTTTATTTGTTATTTGACTGCCCTGAGTCTAAGTTGTGGCATGTGGAATTTAGCTCCCCGACCAGGGATTGAACCCCGACCCCCTGCATTGGAGTCTGTCAGCCACAAATCGGCTCTTGCCTGTCAACTGTGAACTGGCCCTTGCCAAGGGCATTTGCCATCTGCCTTTGCGGAGATTGAACCCTGTGCTGCTGCAGCTGCTGACCTTCAACGCCCCCTGAGGGGAATTTAGGGTGGATAGTGAGGCATTCTGTGGTCCAGGGAACCTGGTGGAACAGGTTAGAGAACAGATATTCTCAGGAACTGATTTCAAGATCCCAATCTTTGCATCTCTTCAATGTCTAGAAAATCACTAAACCCCTTCATGGTGACATCAGCTCCTCATGACTAGCAGAAAACCTTTTGTAAAGTAAGTGCTTGATTGCACTGAACTCTCCCTTCATCAAAGTCTTATATATGGACCTTCTCCCACTACCTTTTTGGAACAGTTCCTCAGAGCTTATCTGAGGTTCTGGCTCCCTGGCTGCAGTCCTCATTTTGCCCCCAAGTAAAGCTTAAGTCAAAACTCTCACATTGTGCATCTTTTTAAGGTTGACAAGTCCAGTGCTCAGTCTCAGCCATTGGACCACCAGGGAAGTCCCAAACATGTAACTTTCTTCACTGTATTGATGAAAACCTGCATCCCACCTACAGGACAAACAACGAGGATGAAATGATGGTGCTTTCCAGAGTATATAAGAGAGTCAACTTTGCAAAAGCCCCTCCACCCAAGTTAAGCTTGTTGTCAAGTGTGTGCCTGTCGAGTGCACAGTATGACTAATGTATATAGTCATTTTGCCTCATGTTCAGGACCCTTGGGCCATGAATAAAACTTCAAGGGCCCTATGCATAGGGCTCAGTATGGAAATCACATTCTCCCAAAATGTAACATACATTTGGATACTAATAGTGTGGGCAAGAACCTTTAAGTACGTGGGCTTTCTGCATTTTTAAATATCTGATCTTTAGTTTTTAAATATTTATAAATTATATTTATTAAATCAAGTATGCAAATGTATCAACATCTCTCCCTTCCCAAACCAAAGCAATATAACCTTTAAAACATCAATTAGTAAAATAACCTACTCACCTAATTCTGCTACCCTGAAAAATTCACTGTTGATATCTTGGTATGTATCTGTCTCCAGGGCCAAAAATCACCCCCATTAAGAATTGTTATGGGCTTCTCAGATGACACTAGTGGTAAAGAACCCAGCTGCCAATGCAAGAGACTTAAGAGACTCAGGTTCAATCGCTGGGTTGGGAAGATCCCCTGCAGGAGGGCATGGCAACCCACTCCAGTAATCTTGCCCGAAGAATCCCATGGACAGAGGAGCCTGGTGGGCTAAAGTCCATGGGGTCACAAAGAGTGGGACATGACTGAAGTGACAAAAAACCACACACACAAGAACCGCACACACACAAGAACCTTCTGGGATTTCCCTGGTGGTCCAGTGGTTAAGAATCTGTGCTCCCACTGCAGGGCAGCATGAGTTCAGTCTGTTTCGGGAACAAAGATCTTGCATGCTGTATGGAGTGGCAAAAAAATATCTTAAAGAGAACCACTATTCTACATTCAGCAATGCCTAGAGATCCACCTGAAGGCTGCCACTGGGGTCACTGGGTAGGGGTCAGGAACGCTGTGAAATATCCTACAATGGACATTCAGAACAGCCCCAAAGACTTATCCAGACCCCTACACCTCTAGTGCTGGGATGGAGAAATCTCGTTCTGGATCTGTCCTGCGCACCTGGATGTGGGCATCCGCACTCGAACTCTTCTGAGTTCTGCTGTTTTACACCTAATATTGAGGACATCTGTCCATTGTTCTGATGAATGCACATCCCATAAGCATTGTAGAAAACTGGAAATAATCTCAGGCCTATTACCTACATCTTTGCACATTTATCCACCGAATCCCAGTTGTCTGAGCTGTTGCAGATGTGTTCTTTGGATTCAAGAGACAGGACTCTGGAACATCGTTAACAGGAAAGCTGCTTCAGGTGGGCAGAACTGTCTGCCGCGTGGTTGTGTGTCTGCCCGCGTGTGTACACAGAGAGCCTTCCGAATCCTTTAGCCACCCAGGGCCTTGGAGGAAACCTTCTCTCCAGAAGGGAAACCTGTGTGGAGGGCTCATTGCTGGAGCTTGCTCCCCGGTCCTGAGCCTGGAAGCACACATGAGTCATGGCTTTGAAATCCACCTCGGATGCCAGCTGAAGAGAGAGGCTTTGCATAATCAAGTTGACAGATGAAGCCGGGCCTGCCCTGCTAGGGACAGGCTCATCTATATCCTGGGTTAAAAGAAATATTGCGTTTTTAAAGAGGAAAGAAACATATTTAAGAGATAAAGGCGGGAGGGGGAAAGAGAGAAGAGTTTTCTGGTCATTAATTATAATAAAACACAGGGGGGAAAATTCACTTTAAAGGCAGGCTAAAGCCCCATAATCTTCAAAGAGATAGAGGAGGCTCAGCTGCTCGGAGAAGAGAGAAACTTCTCTGGGGCAGACAGCATCATTTCTAACCAACTACAAACAGCTAAAGCGAGGGCTGCAGTTGGTGGACCGACTTGGGCTGGGAACAGGTTTTCTTCCGGCCGAACTGTCAGCTGTTGCCCACTGGGTGCTGTGCTTCAGGATCCCACCATGTGATGGGGAAAGGGGCTGGCTTCCCATCTACCCCAGGGTCGTCATGCCCCAGACATTCACCCTTGTTCTTTCGGGGTCTCAAACTCTTGCTCCCTGTCAGGATCTTGGTCTTCAGGGCAGAGTTCCCGTTGAAGGCCATCAGGTCATTACCAGGCAAGAACACAGACGCACCGTTGCCAGGCTTTGATCTCCAGACGCCCCCCTCCTAGCTTTTATGTCTCAATCTGTCTTGGCCATGCAAGAATTCAGGCTCAGCGTTGCCAGGCTTTGCTCGTGAGAAGCCCAACTCCAGGTTTGTGTGTCCAGTTTCCTTGGTTTGCAGAAGCCAAATGACATGCCTGCAGCTGATCAGAGTCCTGCTGTAACCAGTATGCCAGTTGTTGAAGGTACTAGAAGCCTTACACCATCGTGAGGGAGATAACACCAGGATATTAATGGCAGCGGCTTCCCAGGTGGCTCAGGGGCAAAGAATCTGCCTGCCAAAGCAGGAGACATGGGTTCAGTCCCTGGCTGGGGAAGATCCCTTGGAGGAGGAAATGGCAACCCATTCCAGGATACTTGCCTGGAAAATCCTACGGATGGGGGAGTCTGGAGGTCTACAGTCCACGGGGTCAGGAAAGTTGGACATGACTGAGTGAGCACGCATGCACGCGTTAACGGCAGAATATGGCTTTATTTTTTTTGGCTTATTATTATTTATAATATTGGCATCATTATTTATAATAATGGCTTTATTATCCAGTGAACCCCTGGCTTGTTTCCCTAACCCATGGTGTTGGAAGAACCCAAGAGTTTTATACAGCTGGGGAGGGGATGAGATGGTACTGGATGAGGGAAAGACTTGGATACTTTTTGGGAATTAAATCTTCACTTCAGTTTCATAATGTGCTGAGAAACATGTTTGCAGGCAGGGAGAATTAGGTTGTCCAGCAGGAATCAGTTCTACAGAGGGGCTCATACCAAGAAGAGAGGTTATTTGCAAGAGTTTTGATGTTTTAAAAAACCCAACTTTCCACTCATCCTTCTCTCCCCACCTCCTGAATGAAGAGACCTTGGATGACCCTGGAGGGGTGGGAAGATTCCTGTTCCTAAATCCTCCTTCACACTCTGCCAAGCAGAGTTAGTTGCTCAGTCATGGCCGATTCTTTGGAATCCCATGGACTGTAGCCTGCCAAGCTACTCTGTCCATGGGATTCTCCAGGCAAGAATACTGGAGTGGGTTGCCATTTCTTCTTCCAGGGGATCTCCCAAGTCATAGATCAAATCCAGGTCTACCCACTCCTAACACACATTTCAGGCTGCAGGTCAGGACTCAGTTCAGTCAGTCGTGTCTGACTCTTTGCGAACCCATGAACCACAGCACGCCAGGCCTCCCTGTCCATCACCAACTCCCAGAGTCTACTCAGACTCATGTTCATTGAGTTGGTGATGTCATCCAACCATCTCATCCTCTGTCGTCCCCTTCTCCTCCTGCCCTCAATCTTTCCCAGCATCAGGGTCTTTTCAAATGAGTCAACTCTTCGCATCAGGTGGCCAAAGTATTGGAGTTTCAGCTTCAACATCAGTCCTTCCAATGAACACCCAGGACTGATCTTTAGGATGGATTGGTTGGATCTCCTTACAGTCCAAGGGACTCGCAAGAGTCTTTTCTAACACCACAGTTCAAAAGCATCAATTCTTCGGCACTCAGCCGCCTTCACAGTCCAACTCTCATATCCATACTTGACCACTGGAAAAACCATAGCCTTGACTAGATGGACCTTTGTTGACAAAGTAACATTTCTTCTTTTTAATATGCTGTCTAGGCTGGTCATAACGTTCCTTATAAGGAGTAAGCGTCTTAATTTCATGGCTGCAATCACCCTCTGCAGTGATTTTGGAGCCCCCCAAAATAAAGTCAGCTACTGTTTCCCCATCTATTTGCCATGAAGTGACGGGACCAGATGTCATGATCAGGACTCACTAGAGGACTTAAACCTCAGTGACTTCAGATGGGCTTTGAAAAAGTGGTAGAGAAATCAGAATCCCTCCATATAATAAGGGTGGGTATTGCTCCAAGATACTAGTTACATATGCACACGTGTATAGGAATGCTGGGGCCTAGAGCTGACTTCCTACATACCTATGAGCCCATATTGCCCATCTTGTCCCAAGCCCACATTCAATGACTTCAAAATGATAATCTGACATTGGTCATGGCGGGAGAATTTACCGCATGGAAATTGGCAAACACACACATCAGAACGTTTCCCCCAGAGAGCTGGTTGTTTAACGTAACTAACGGCACACTGCTTGGTGTTGAGGATGGGTGGTGAACTCTTCAATCGGGTAGTAACAAAGTCACATGTTGTCAGCTGTTTCCTGGGATTTGCATGCAGGTGGATTTTCATTTGGGGGAGAACCCTTAGCATTAGTACCTGTGGAAGCCAAGGAAGAAGGGTTGTGCTTCTCCTAGGAGAAACAGGACTGAAATGCAGCTCCAGAGGCCTCGGTGGACCCCATGGGGG
The DNA here is from genome assembly GCA_006408695.1 of Aepyceros melampus. NCBI lineage: Eukaryota > Metazoa > Chordata > Mammalia > Artiodactyla > Bovidae > Aepyceros > Aepyceros melampus. The sequence continues at coordinate 610,072 of SJXQ01002634.1, forward strand.
GGGATTTGGTTCAATTGTGAAAAGCCATCCTGGTTTCAAAGTGGAGAAGAAGTGAGCTTTGTGCTCTTCATAGACTAGTCATTTAAGGTAGACTGCCTCTGAGATGGTAGCAGATATTAGGAGGAGAAGTTCTCTTTGGCCAGAAACCAGTTCTCAGAGGACAACTGATCTGTGAGCTATTAGCAGTCCTAACTCAGAGCACCCGGGGGAATGTTTCCATTTGGAAAGGGGAGATCCGGGTGGCACACTGGGGCATCTACTACTTTAGCTGAAGTAGACACGCCACCACGGTGCGGATGAACCTCAGAGCATGACCGTGAGGCCCAGCTGTCCCAGCCACGGTCAGCCTATAGCCAGATGGCCCAGCCCGTGAGGGGCTTGGCAGGTGCTGCTAGTGGTAAAGAACCCGCCTGCAATGCACGAGATGTGAGAGATGGAAGTTCAGTCTCTGGGGAGGGAGGATCCCATGGAGGAGGGCATGGCCAGCCACTCCAGTATTCTTGCCTGGAGGATCCCATGGACAGAGGAACCTGGAGAGCTATAGTCCATAGGGTCGCAAAGAGTGGGACATGCTTGAAGCAACAGAGCACACACACATGCCAACATATGAGAAAGCCCAGAGTTGCCCAGCTGATGAGAGATGAACGAGTGGGCCCAGCCAATGCCAAGATACCCACCCAGCTGAGTCCCTAGACTCAGTAGAAATCATGCTTGAACCACAGAGTTGAGCTCAATAACCTGTATAGGAGGCCTTTCAGAAAAAAAGAATGGACATGATTCTGAAGGAGTAATGAACCATAGAAGGTTGTTGAGCAAGAGTATTCCCCCCAAACACTGTCTTTTTGGAATCAAACTGTTCCAATCAAGATTTTTTTTTGGCTGCTAGAAATATTCATTCAAGCTAGCTCACAATTTAAAAAAATAGGGGGAGGGAGAGGTTTTTTTTTTTTAAGGATGTGGATTTCAAAATCTCAAAAGGACAAGAAATGAAATGTCTGAACTTGCTAGGAGTCAGAAGACTGTCAGTGACAGAGGCTACTTTCCATCTCCCTGTGTCCACATGGCCTTGCCCCCTTCATCCCAGGCAGTCTGCTCCATTTGTTCTTCTTTGAGAGAATAGAAACTGCCATCTTCAAATATCTGAATACCTACTGTGTGCAAGGCCAAGACTGCTTTGCTGGGCATTACCTGTTTGCTTTGTCATCACTTCTCTCCCTTTCTTCTGCTCAGCTCTGCATGTAAAGACAGCTGAAGACTTCCTGGGCTCCTTGGCAACTGGCTTTGGTTTGGGTTCATCCAATGGGAGCAGAGGAGATGGGGAGACCAGGCTACTTCTCTCTGTTCCTCTCTCCCTCGGGTGTTATCTCATCCTTATTTCCAGGTCCTGATACCAGCTCTGCCCCTCCCCAGTCATCAGCCACTGATGGGGAAATCCAGTGCCTTTCTAGATTCAGCCCAATGGCTCCAATCAAAGGAAGAGGTGAGTCTACCTCTCCGGCCCTTCATGTTCCCCAGCAGGGGCCCCCACTATTGCTAATGCCCGAATTGTCTTGCTAGAGCAAACAGGGTAAGTGACACTGAGTGTGTGTGTGTGCTCAGTCATGTCTGACATTGCAGCCTCATAGATTGTAGTCTGCCAGGTTCCTCTGTCCATGAGATTTCCCAGGCAAGAATACTAGAGAGGGTTAGGGGCTTTGAACTGGATTTTCTATATTAAATTATCTGGCATCTTCCCCCACTGCCTGGGACCTTGCAGATGGGTCTACCCTATTAGGCCATGAAAGTGTGCCTGGAACACACCCAAGGAACTTTCACAAAAAATGTCCACTTTGACCTATTCTTTGCTATAGCTTTGAGCGCTGGGAACACAGCAGTGAACACAATGAAGTCTCAGTCCTTGCGGGGCTCATGTTCTAAGCTCATGTTCCCTATATTGGAGGAGACAGGTCAGCCAAACAAACACAAACTTGATGATAAGAGCTATGAAGAAAAATAAAGCAGGAACATGGGTGGAGGTGAGGGGGTGGTACATAGGGCATCAATTTAAAATATGCCTAGAAAAGGACCCATGAGTAAAGACTTGAAGCAAGCATAAACCATGCTGGTATCTGGGGCAAGTTCTGCTGTTTGAATCAGTCAATGACCCCAACCTCTCTCACATTCTCATCTCCCGCCTCCACTGACTGGACTCCATAGGATGCAAAAGAAGAGAGCGGAACCAGCACAGGAAGAAAGTGAAAGAGATCTAGTCCAGAGAGGACGTGGAGATACAGATGTGGGGATCGATACTCAGTTGTCTAATAGCAGGACCTAGTGTGTAGGTCTGCATATTGTGTTTCACTTGACAACCACCCCCACCACACCCACATACACAGAACAGAGCCACAATGGAGAGGCATCTCATCTCCTGGGTCTCAAAAAAAAAAAAAAAAAAGAGATTTTCGTTCAGCTGCAGAAATGTGGTTCAGCTGACAATTTGGGGATCAGCCTCAATTTTCAAGCTGACATCACACTCTTCCTGGGCAGCTCATTGGCAATGACCCAGCAAGCTAGGGTAACTGGCCCTTTCTGGCTACTAGAAGCATCCCGCAGTCTTCACTCAAGCTCCCTGTTAAGTTAATACTTCAACAGCTCTGTTTTGGAGACTAAGGCTCTCCCTACCAATTCTTCTTCCCCCCTCTTCTTTCCCAGGCTTATCTGTGGTGTGATGGAAAATGGTTAACTGTTGGCTCTGACTTACGGTGCTTGCCAGATTTCTTTGGTGTAAATACTTCCACCCCAACTAGTTTCAGCCTATCTGTTGGGCATTGCTGAACAAAGAGTTGGGAAGGATGTCAGCCGCAGCGTATCCCTGGGAATTGCCCTAAATAAGCCACTTTTCCCTTTCCACTCCATCTCTGCCTAACTTTCTGAAAGACCAAACTAACAAGACTTGAGAATTCTAGCTTACAGGATTCTCTTCCCATGTTCCATCTGTTCACAGGGCACAAATACACCCTGAATCTGCCCACTTCCTCCCTAGGACAGTCAACAGGAAGGATGTAGGGAGACCAGGTGGCTTCACCCATGATGATGATGTTGCAAAATCTCATCTTGGGACTTCTCTGGTTTGAGTGGTTCCTGGCTTCCCAGTGGTTGAGATACCATGTTTCCACTGCAGGGGGCTAGGGTTCAATCCCTGATCCAGGAACTAAGCTCCTACATACCACACAGCCTAAAAAAAAAAAAAAATTCTTGAAATGAGTTTTAAAAAATAAAAATGCAACACACCATCTTTAAAAAAATTAATAAACTTAAAAATAAAATCTCACCTTAATGCTCCTACTAGTTTCCTACTGGCATAAAAATAAAAGCTAAACTCCCTTCCCTAACCCACAAAGTTCCACACAATCCACCCCCTTTGTCTTTTCCAAACGCATCCCCCAGCCACCCTCTGTCAGCCGTATTTGACTTTCCTATAGTATGACGACAAACCCAGTCACCTCTTACCCTCTACTCCTCTTTGTCCCCTTGACCTGAAATGCTCTTCACACCTCCTGCTGGCTTATGTGCCTTCCTTTTCTTCAGATCTCAGCCTAATCAGCTGCAGAAGGCCACCTCAGATATTTGTCTGAAGATCTAGGGAGCCCAAGTAGGCTGGTGTGATGAAGTGAGGCTACGTACTATCGGGTCAGGAAAACTGGGGCTATTTCTTGAAGACAGGAGATCCCATCTATAGTCTCTAGGTCTGTAATCTCAGTACCTCAAACAGTGCTGGAACATAGCCGTTGCCTCAGTATTTGTGCGCTGAACAAATGAAGACTGCTAAAATGGTCCAAGCTGGAGTTCGTGGACCTGGAATCCTATGCAAGACTTATCAACCCAAGTTTCCAAATGTAGCACACATTCCCTATATCCTCCTGGCCCACCCTGAAGTTCACCTGCAGTGTCAATGGACAGCTCTTTTCCCATGGCCTTCCCACTTCTAAAACTGCATCTCTAAGGGCTTTCTCTGGCCACAAAAATTGTAAACAGTCCAGAAGTGTTGAGAAGTTAATACCCAGAGTGATCCTCTGAGCCAATAAAAGCCTGGGGTAGTGGTTAAATGTCCCCAGCTTCCTTCTTAGAGAACAATCCTGAGGTTTGGTCTAAGCAGTTTCATGAGAGGTTCCCAACAGGATAAACCCCAGTTTCCCAGAGTGGTCATCTTATTAGCAGCCCCTTTAATGGAAGGTCATTCTAGAAAGCATAACAGAGTGGGGAAATATGACAGAAGGGAGGAAAATGTGATTGCAAAATGCAAATTCCTATCTCAGTCTGGGACCCCTCAAACTGACCCTTTTGCTGGCAAATTGGCTAAGCTGGTCCAGGCATGAGCCTGGTGTAGGGGAACAAACTCAAAGCTTTGCTGATTCAAGGCTCCGATGACACTTGGTTCTAGAGCTGGTCATGGCAGTTGACTGAATGGGCCAACCATTTCCCACACAGCCAAACCAGGTGTGCTCAGGAGCTCGAAGTTAAGGACCACCTTGATGCACTTAGCCCTGCCCTCCTGGGCTGGAGATTGTGGAAGCCGCCTCCACCCCACACGTGGAAGCCTTCAGAGGCAAGTCTGGTGCCCGCAGATTTATAGGTTGCAATCTCCTGCCTTGATCCTGGGCCCTTCACTTCCCGTGCCCTCCCTGCTCTGCATTCTCTACCTGCTCTGAAGTTATTGGGGCCTGGTGTGAATTTAGGGACAATAAAACCATCAAAGGCCTTGGTCCTGAGAACAGTCAGTTGGGGAGTTTGCAATAAAGGAACATCCTGCCTGGGGAAGGTGTGAGACTTCAAGGCAAGCTGATGAGAGACCTCTGAAAGCGCCTTCTCTGGGGGAGTCTGGCACAGCCCACACCGGGATGGCTTACGGTGCCATCTGGCCTGGAGACAGGCAGATGGACCTCATCAGCTGCTTTGAAAGTCCCTGATTCTCCAGGGTTCTGGGAGGAAGGTCCCCCTGTCCTTCTGAGGACATCCATTCCAGGTGTCAGCACACCTGGCATCTGACTGAACCGAGTTTTCTAAAAAAGCCCCACCATGCCAAGTTCCCTGCACACTGACGTCACCATCTAGCTTACCACTTGGCCCTTGCTTCTCTCCAGTCTCTTCACTCACTCGGTCAAAGCCCTTGACTTCAGCCAAGTATGTGTGTGCACTGGGGATGCTGAAAACATGAAGTGGATGCCCAAGGCAGTGCCCTTTGGAAGCTTCCTGTTCTTGGAGGACAAAAAGCATCACAGAAGATGGGTCAAGTTACCTCCCTATCAGGGAGCAGTGAGAGCTGGGAAGCCTAACTGGGTAAGGGACAGAGGGCAGCAGGGGCTGTTTTAGAGAGCCATCAGCTTGAAGATTGCCTCCTTAGAAAGGCTTCCTGAATGTAGACAGGGAGTGAGCCATACAGGCATCTAGGAGAAACGAGTTCCCGGGGCAGAGGCTTGAAACAGGAACATGCTTTGTATGTCCAGGGTCATCAATGGAACTGGTGTGTTTGCTTTCTTCTCCCACTTGCCCCCAACTCTTCGCTTGTGATGTCTGTTCAGACTCTCCCTCCAACATCTTTCAGCTGGCTAAATCTTCCAGGATCTTTAAGAAATCAGCTAAGATGCCACCTCCTCCCAAGATCCCCTTTTCATAGATCATATCAACTGCAGAGAGCTCCTTAACCCAAGGTCGTATTCTTGCATATGTAGCTCACAACCAGGGACAAACCTGTACAGACGCATAAAGGCCAGACCATCCCAGGATACCTCACAATGGCCGTTCTAGGGCCAGGGCCCCCATGGGACTGGCTGACCCTGTCATTGGTTCCCAGTGGAGATCAATTCTTCCTCCTTCCCAGGGGTTGATCCCAAGGTCACCCTCTAAACAAAGGTCCCCACCTCTGGGATCTAATGTCTGATGATCCGAGGTGGATCTGATGTAATAATAGAAAATAAAAGTACATAATAAATGCAATGTGCTTGAATCATCCTGAGACCATCCCCCTTGCCCCAGTCCAAGGAAAATTTCTTTCACAAAACTAGTACCTGGTGCCAAAACGGATAGGGATGGCTGGTTGCTCTAAACCTCACTTCAGTCCATTTCCTAGGAAACTCAGCCTGTGACGTTCCAGTGTTACTTGTCCCAGTCCATTGTAAATAGTAGCAGCCATGAACGAGTAGACGGTTGCAGCCTCAATAAGAGTTTACGCAGCATCCGGCATGCTAGGCAGTCTGATAAGGACTTGTTGTGATCACAGATTTGCAAAGAGTGTTTCAAGTTGGGTAACTTTACTCCCATTTTATAGATCGAGGGGAAAAGGAATCAAGTAGCTAGGTCCAAGGTTTCCTAGCAAGACAAGAGGCAAGTTAGAGGGGCTTCCCAGGTGGCACTAGTGGTAAAGAACCTGTTCGCCAATGCAGGAGACGTAAGAGATGAAGGTTTGACCCCTGGGTTGGGAAGATCCCTGCAGAAGGAAATGGCAACCCACTCCAGTATTCTTGCCTGGAAAATCCCATGGACAGAGGAGCCTGACGGGCTGAAAAGCCCTTGGGACCACAAAGAGTCAGACATACCTAAACAACTGAGCACAAGCAGCCCATTTAATCAACGAACAGCCAATGCAGGAGACACAGGTTCGACCCCCGATTCGGGAGGATCCCATGTGCTGAGGAGCAGCTAAGCCCACGTGCCACAACCATTGAGCCTCGGCTCTAGAGCCCGGGAGCTGCAGCTACTGAAGCCTGTGTTCCCTAGCGCTCATGCTCCACAAGAGGAAGCACCGCAATGCGAAGCCTGAGTGCCACAACCAGACAGTAGCCCCCCGACTTGTTGCAACTAGAGAAGAGCGCCTGCTCAACAATGAAGACCCAGCACAGCCAAAAAAAAAAAAAAGTTTCTAGGGGCTTAAAAAAGTGTGGCAGCTAGGGTCTGACACTAAACCCATCTCCTCAAGCACTAGTCAACGCAGCTCTCGATTTCTTGGCTAGCCTATCTCCATCTCATTCCTGACCCCAGGGTGGGTCACTGACTTGTCCTTCCACTTACAAGGCCCCAAGGTGCCTGTGAGCCTGGGATGGACACTATCAGCCAATCAATAGCTGTTACCTGGTTTCCTTGGTGTCATTTCATGTCCCATCTTTATGAATTTCCCTGGACTGTGGATACATACAGTTCTTTTCCATGCTTCTCAATGTAGACCTCATGACCACCTTCTGTTACAGTGGGAGATTCTACCCCTTAATGAGCCAACATACCCTTTCTGTAAAGATTATAGGATCTGAGACAAGGGGTGTGGCTTGTTTGCCATCACAGAGCACTGGGGTGGCCTCACTTCCATCTCGACAATACCGTTACCTGTGCTTGCAGGAACTTGAATGCATGAGAGAATGCGACCCATCCTGGGGTCTGATCCAGCAATGAGGATCCCACGGCTTTGCCCACAAGCTATAGGCTGAGCTCCTTTGGGGCTCAAGGTAGAAGTAAGTTTCATGTTATTGGCCCATCCTTTCTACTCAGCATTGGGGGCAGCTCTTGGTGTGCCAGGAAGAGCAACGGATTAGAGGGTCAGGATTTTAGTCACTAGTCCTTCCAGAATGCCATAGATGGGCAAGTTCCTTACCCCCATTTTACAGCCAAGAAAACTAAGGCTCAGCTAGGAGATGGGCAGGCATTGTCTGTCTTCTGTCTCAAAGATTAAGGGCTTCTGATTCACAGCTTGCATGATGCACACACAACTTTCTCAGCAATCCTGTGTCTGACTGGGGCTTGAGCAACTGTGGAAACTGGTGTCTCCTCTTAGTAAGAGATGAGGTCTACACAGAGGGAGGGTGTCTTTCATATTCTTTCTGTTCTAAGAATCCTTGCTTGAGAAGCCAAAGGGTATTGGGTTGGCCAAAAAGTTTGGGTTTTTCTTAACCATCTCACAGAAATATCCAAACGAATTTTTGGCCAACCCAATACTTTGCGTGCCAAACGTGGCATTGACTGACTTCTGTTTGTGAAGATAGTCAATCGGATTGCTAGTAGCATGAGGAAGAACGGTGTTTACGGTAAGGCTGATCTGGCTTTGAATTTTAGTTTTCTCTTACTAGTCCTGTGACTTCAGACATGTGACATCACAACACTGAAACTTTGATGTTCAGTCACCCAACTGGGTCTGACTCTTTGCGACCCCATGGCTGCAGCACGCCAGGTCTCCCTGTTCTCACCATCTCCCAGAGTTTGCCCAAGTTCATGTTAACTGCATCAGGGATGCCATCCAACCATCTCATCCTCTGACATCCTCTTCTGCCCTTGATCCTTCCCAGCATCAGGGACTTTTCCAATGAGTTGTTTGTTTGATTCTGACGGCCCAAATACTGGAGTTTCTGCTTTAGTATCAGTCCTTCCAGTGACTATTCAGGGTTGATCTCCCTTAAGATTGGCTGGTTTGATATCCTCGCTGTCCAAGGGACTTCCAGGAGTCTTCTCCAGCATCACAGTTCAAAGGCATCAATTCTTTGGCATTCTGCCTTCTTTATGGTCCAACCCTCACAACCATATGTGACCACTGGGAAGACCATAGCTTTGATTATACGAACCTCGGTCGGTAGAGTAATGCCTCTGCTTTTCAACACTCTGTCTAGGTTTGTCATGGCTTTCCTGTCAAGAAGCAATTGTCTTCTGATTTCATGGCTGCAGTCACCATCCACAGTGATTTTGGAGCCCAAGAAGAGGAAATCTGTCACTACTTCCACCTTTTCCCCCTTCTCTTTGCCATGCAGTAATGGGGCCAGATGCCATGATCTTAGTTTTTTAATATTTAGTCTTAAACCAGCTCTTTCACTCTCCTCCTTCACCCTCATCAAGAGGCTCTTCAGTTCCTCTTTGCTTTCTGACGCTAGAGTGGTATCATCTGCATATCTGAGTTTGTTGTTTCTCTCGCCTATCTTGATTCTGGCTTGTAACTCATCCAGCCTGGCATTCTCATGATATGCTCAATGTATAGGTTAAACAAACAGGTGACAGTAGACAGCCCTGTCATACTCCTTTCTCGATCTTGAACCAATCAGTTGTCCCATACAGGGTTCTAACTGTTGCTTCTTGACCCACATACAGGTTTCTCAGGAGACAGGTAAGATAGTCTGGTATTCCTATCTCTAAGAGCTATCCAGTTTGTCATGATCTACACAGTCAAAGGCTTTGGGGGTAGTCAATGAAACAGATACATGTTTTTCTGAAATTCCCTTGCTTTTTCTATAATCCAGTGACTGTTGGCAATTTGATCTCTAGTTCTTCCATTTCTAAACCCATTTTGGACATCTGGAAGTCCTTGGTTTTCATAACACTGAGGCCTAACATGCAAGATTTTAAACATGACCTTACTAGCATGGGAGATGAGTGCAATTATCCAATGGCTAGCACATGATCTGGTTCTACCCTTTCTCGGGAATTGGTTCTACCCTTTCTCGGGAATTGGTTCTACCCTTTCTCGGGAATTGGTTCTACCCTTTCTCGGGAATTGGTATGAATGATCCCTACCTTGTCATGGTGAAGGGGCTTGATAACTCAATGAAGCTATGAGTGCAGGGCCATCCAAGGTGGACGGGTCACAGCAGAGAGTTCTGACAAAACATGGTCCACTGGAGGAGGGAATGGCAAACCACCACCGTATACTTGCCATGAGAACATTATGAACTGTAGAAAAGGCCAAAAAGACATGACCCCAAAAGATGAGTCCCCCAGCTCTGAAAGTGTCCAAGATGCTGAACTTTTATCCCTCTGTAAAACGAGCTCTTCTTTTCCCAGACCTCACGTTTGTAGTCCTTTGCCCAGACCGAGTTCCTTAGGAAACAGGAGCCATTGACTTTGCCTATGGATCTACATGTATGGGATGCAGGTGGGACCAACACTCCCATGGCATCGGGTGGGGCAACTGGATTGAACAGTCTTGAAAGTGGATTCTCTCCCCCCACCTAGATGGCTGGTGAGTTGGTGCTGATTATCGTTCCTTTCCAGATGGGCCTCTCCTCAGGGAGGCTTGGGCTTCCTCACACCATGGCTGCAGTTCCTAAGAACAAGCATCCTAGAAGAGAGTGCCTGGTGGAAGCTATATCTCCTTCTGTGACCTAGTCTTGGAAGACACAGGGTCATTTCAGCTGTATTCTATCAATCAGTTGGGGCAGCCACAAAAGCTGATTTTTTAAAATCAATTTTTATTAAAGTATAATTGCTTTACAGTGGTGTGTTACTTTCTACAACAAAATGAATCAGCCATTCATATACACACATACCCTCCCTTCTGAACTTCCTTCCATTCAGGTCACCACAGGGCCCTGAGTAGAGGTCCCTGTGCTAAACAGTAGGGCCTGATTTATACGTAGTATCAAGCGTATGTGTGTCAAAGACTGCTTTAGGTTCAGGATTGAGGATGTATTAAAGATCCCACCTCTTGATTGGGTTTGGCAAGACATATAGGAAATATTGTTATAATCATTTCGGGAAAATGCAACCTGTCATTCCGATGTCCTGAGTTTTAGTTCAGCTGGCCACATCGAGCACTGGTGTCTCTGCCTCTTTGCCTGGCACCTTTCTCTGCCTTGCTGGGCTTTGGGCTGAGCCAGCCCTCAGCACCAACCTGAAAGCACTGGGATTTGACAGAGGGTGACCTCAACGATTGGGCTTCCCAAGGTGGCACTAGTCATAAAGAACCCACCTGCCAATGCAGGAGACATAAGAGATCCCTGGGTCGGGAAGATCCCCTGGAGAAGGCAGGTATGGCAATCCACTCTAGTATCCTTGCTTGGAGAATTCCATGGATGGAGGAGGCTGGCAGGACACAGTCCATGGGGTGGCAGAAAGTTGAACATGGCTGAGGTGACTTAGCATGCATGCGTGCAACCTTAACTATCAAGTCACCTTTCTGTCACCTTCCCATTGCCCCTCTTATGTTTTTTGGGTCTTCAAAGCGGACACTTGGAGATATTAAGGTTTAGCAAATGGCATAGCTTCAGACTCTTTGACTTTTGCTTTTCAAGGAGTTATAAGGGGAGGTGGGGTTGCAGCTTTTTGAGCAGGTGACTAAGGTACCTCTCAAATTATGCATGCTGGACTTCTTTCATGGGCCAGTGTTTAAGAATCTGCCTGCCAGTGTAGGAGATGGGGGTCTTATCCCTTGTTCTGGAAGATCCCACCTGCCTCAGGACAATTAAGCCTTCTCACCCTAGAGCTTATGTTCTGCAACAGAAGCCACCACAGTGCCAAACAGTCACACCACAAAGACCCAGTGCAGCCAAAAATAAATTTTAGAAAGGAGCAACCTTCACCAGGTACAGAGTCTGCTGCCTTTAAAAAAAAAATTATGCCTACCACTAGGATGGCAGATATAGTTGTAAAGAGCTAGAGATACATTTTTTCTGAGGGCCTGATTTAAATGGTCACGTTATCTGGTTGCATCAGCCAGGTTCTCCAAAGAACCTGAATTCCTGGAAGGAGAAAGGTGTGTAGGGAGACCTCCATGTGACAGCCACGGAGGTCCAGCCCCCTTCGAGGGGAGGACACAGCAGCAATGCAATGGGGGACCCATCACAGCTCCCCCATGCTGTTGACATGGTCTTCCCAGGGCACCCCAGCTGCTGGTTGAGTTGTGGCGTCCAGGGGTCTGGCCACTGCCACCCCCTCTGGCATTTCTCAAATGCACAGTCTTTTCTCAGGAGCTCCCATGGAGTTTAGCCCTTATTCCATCTTCAGTGGGATCTGAGGCTCTCTCTGCCTGCTTCTGCTTCCTCTCGTTTATTTCACACCGGCCTCACCCACCCTCCCTACAGGTGCCCTTTCCTAGTCTCCACTCCGGTCCACACTCCAGCCCGTCTCCCTCCATCCGTGTCAGGCCCTGTCCACCTCCTACATCAGGGCAGACCTGCTCAGGTGGCCATGATTTTCCCAGGGAGGCTCTGCCCCAGCTCCTCCCAAGGGATCTTTAAAACATAAATTGCTGACCCGGGATGCATTGGTGCTGAGTTTATCACGAAGTTAAACGCTGACATTCTTTCCCAACTTGAGCCAAAACCAACATAAACAGCCCACTCCCCATTCGTTACCCTAATGCCATCAGCAATCTGACCAGGCCTGACCCCACCTGAGGCCTCCTGATTTATAGCCTCACCAACAGATGCCTGGCTAGTTCCTAGCCACTGCGCCTGGTTGCCTGGGAGGAAACTGCTTCAAGAGAGATGGCAGCCTCCCCTCTTGACCTGGAGACATGGGACTTCATCAGGGAGGTGGTTTCAAAGTTGCAGCCTTTGCTGATGTCTGGGAAAGGACAGAGACCAAGCTCTCATTGGGTTGGCCAAAAAGTTCATTCAGGTTTTCCCAGACCCTCTTATAGAAAAACCCCAATGAACTTTTTGGCCCACCTGGTATTTAGGGCAAAGACAAGACTTTTCTGCATCCTCCTCATTTCTCCCCTAAGTCGGTTGACCTGCAAAGAGGGAGAGCAAAGCTTGGGCCTGTGGCATGAGAAGACAACATGTGAGGTCCTACTCTCTTCTCCATAGTTGAATCCTGGAAACTGTTTTTCCTTTTTAGCAGCAATAAGATTATGGGCAGAGTTCCCAAGTCAGTATTTTTAATCTATATTTTTTTACTATAAATTTCTATCCCATCCATACAGGAAAGTGCACAAATCAAAAGTACAGAGCTTGATGAATTAATTGGACACACTCATATGGCTATAATTAAGCAAGTCATCCTCATGTATTGAGATGAGTGGGTTTTTTTTCTTTTTTTTAGTGTTCTTTTTAAAGGTCTTTCCAGGAGAATTCACCATAGACTTCCTTCCTACATGCAGAAAATCTCACCCAGTTTATTCAACTTACTTGATAGGTTTTTAGCCCCCTGATGCAGAAGGGACAGAAGCCAGAGCTGGTCACATCTTGTGGCTGCTTGGAGTCAGGATTCTTTGGCATTCTGGTCAGCAATTCTGTCATCTCCTGATGCTGCCTCACTTCCATTTTCTTCTCAACCCTGTCACACACGCGATGTGATGCCAGGATCTAGAGAATTCCAAGTCTGAGCCCATCTCCGCTTCTTGTTTTAAAAGCACTGGGCCTGTATTAGAATCCAGAGCCCTGAATTTGACAGTTGCATCTACCCCCGACTTAATTTCCAAAGTGCTACATTCCAAGCTAAAAGACCACGTGGAGAACCTAGGTAGCCTATTGTCTTAACATCCCCTCAGGTTCAGGTGAATGCTATTAGGAAAGGGACGTTGCTAAGATGTGGCCTCAGGACCTACCAGTCAGGGAGCAAGGAAATGAGACCAGGGAGGCTTCTAAGCATTAAAGACTTGATAAAAAGTCTAGTCTCCCAAAAGGTAACTGGTTCAGTTCTCCAGGTGAAATCTGGAGACTGCCTAAATGATGTCAAGTTGGCCTCATGGTAGTGAGGGAGCTGAGGTATTTATACTCCTGCAGCCGCCAGGCATTGGTCAAGGTGTTTATACTTCACGTATGTGCTGACTGAACCTCCTGAGTTCTAGTCACTAAGACGCAGATGTTGGTTGTTAGAAGTGCCTCGGGAGCCAGTGGGCACAAAAGTGGCAAAGAGATCCCAGGAGAGAGACCGACCTGGAGCATCTGCCTGGCTCCCACTAGGACACCCAACAGGGATTGAAGCTAATTCTGAGACACTAGATAATTTGTTCCAGTTCATGAAAAGGCTGCTTTGGGGTTGGGAGTCCAGATCCCTGTTGCTCCACCAGCTTTTTGAGCCATTGATGAGCCTTGCTCTCTTACATGTGTCTTTCACTGCGCTGAGAACTACAGCCAAAGAAGGATGTTCTGTGAAAACTTAAGAACCAGGGATAATCTTACTGCAAGATGTACTATACACCTGATTCCTAACCTTCATTGTTGTCAGGGAGGGCAGGTGTGGCTGCTGCTGCTAAGTCACTTCAGTCGTGTCCGACTCGGTGCGACCCCATAGATGGCAGCCCACCAGGCTCCCCTGTCCCTGGGATTCTCCAGGCAAGAACACTGGAGTGGGTTGCCATTTCCTTCTCCAATGCATGAAAGTGAAAACTGAAAAGTGAAGTCCTCAGTCGTGTCTGACTGTTAGCGACCCCATGGACTGTAGCCTACCAGGCTCCTCCGCCCATTGGATTTTCCAGGCAAGAGTACTGGGGTGGGGTGCCACTGCCTTCTCTGAGGTGTGGATGTGATGCAATAGCAGTGAGAGCCGTGGGAACCGGAGAGAAACATGATAAGGGTTGCTGTGATAATGACAGTGGCACCAGGAGCAGATAGGGGAAGATTATTGGAAGCGTTCTGGAGATGGTCTCCTCATGACTGGGTCATCCAGAGTGCTATAAGGTTAAAATGCCCCAAATATGCCATGGCCAGCCTGCAGTGGAGGACCACACCTTGCTCCATATATCAGAAACCATCAGTCCTCAGAGTTGAGCATAAACCAAGAAAGCACACCCACTCAAATCCTGCTATCAGCTTATTTGCTTTGCCTCCAGAAATCCATGCTAGCATTCTGCACCTGGTTCTGGATTCTTAGAGGATCGTTTGTTTTTACTCATCCGGAAGACAGAGGGCAAAAGAATCAGTTGATGGACTCGAGTTACTAGTAATGATAGACAAGAGGAGAGCGGTTGGGGTAATTAGTCCCCTTCAGCCAGTGGCTTCATCTCTTTCAGACTGCAACTTCATAACTCCAGCTCACAGTTGGTGGCCATGAGCACTGGTTATGTTCCCTGTCCCTTCAGTTCTGGGAGTGGGAGTGACAAACCCTGAGAGTCCAGTATTGGGAGTCTCATTGGTTCTCTCAATGCATCCCATATCTATAAGGGGATTCTGTCTCCAGTTGGGATTCTCATGGAGGAGGACATTCAGTTTTCAGGATTCAAGGCTGGTAGTGTGCAGGCTGGTAAGAGAAAGTCATAATGTGAGTGGATTTCTATGATGATATGATGACTGGGTCAGCTCATAGACTTGCAGGCTTTTTGATGAAGAACAGGGCAGAGCTGCATGAAGAAATTGGGACTCAAAGGGGGTCCTTGTTCCAGTTAATCAGGATGAAAGCTCTGGTACATGGGAACATAGTTCAGAAACTGAGATTCTCCAGGGAGAGCAAGAATTCCATTAATTGAAGAAATGCAGGAATCTCCTCAATAAGGGACTTAGCCTCTTTAAGGGGAGGATACTCTCTGGGGAGGAGTTTCTGTCCAAGCCCATTGCAAAGGCAAGTTGATCCTCCTGATCTACCCTGGGAAGAGTCCCCGGCAGAGAGCCAGAGGAGTCATTTATTTAGGGTCCATTTCCAGGCCCACTGAGGACCATTCTGGGCCCCACAGGATTGCAGAGGAAGAGATTCCCTAGGTCCTGCCAAGAAGCCTAACCTCACTTGTGAAGAGCACCCCTAGGCAAGGCCCCACTCCTGGGAACTTGGGTCTACAATCTCTTCACTGCACTCCTGCAGGACTGGCCAGAGTCTGAAGTCTTCATACCTTCTAAGGTTAGCTCACTCCTTGTGTGATTTAGAAAAGAATGAAGGAACAGAATTCAAAGCTTATCATTCTCTAAGTGCAGTCTTTCCCTCTGCTTCTGGAAAATCCTACCAACCCCTATGAAAACTCCAGAGATCAGAATTACAAGTAGTGCTGACTATTCAATGCTTCAGTTTAGTCTAGTCCATGGGGTCACATAGAGTTGGGCACGACTGAGCACGTAGCACGCAGTCATCTCAGCAGGAGCCAAGAAATTGCCAATGAGGAACTCACCCAACACTCATCATGAAAGAGCCAGAGTCTCAGGGCCAAGTCTCTAAAAACTGCCAAGTGATTGTAGGTTAAATGCCACTTCTCTGCTCTTGTCATTCTCACTCACTGGCAAGGGCATGTGGGGTCTTCTAACCTTTAAACTATAAGCGAAGAGGAGGACAAAATGGGCATCCCCTGTGTTTTTCATCTTATTGCTCCGTCTATGGCTTCAGACAGTGGCTCACATCTCCTCTGGACCACAAGATCATCCCTCAGTTCTTTGGCTTCAGACATGGTTGACTCTTAGTCATGGACTATTCATTTGTTCTTCATCTACCTGCACAGAAATCCTGATGATAGACTCCATTCTACTTCTATTAAGCCTCTAGTTTCACTTTGAAATACATGTGTTCTTTGCTTTCCTATCACTATTGTTTATCTGCAGTATTTTTATTGCAATACAGAAGGAAGTCATGATTCATAATAGATTCAGTCCCTGGCACCACTATGGACTTCCCACACATACACATTAAGTTGATCATTAAATGTTAAATAACTAGGGGTGTGGTGTTTATTTTATTTGGTTACTAGAATCAAATAGAAACATGGGGACTTCCCTGGCAGTCCAGTGGTTAAGACTCCAAGCTTCCAATGCAAGGGGTGTGGGTTCAATCCCTGGTCAGGGCAACTTAAGCCTGAGTGCTATAACTATTGAGCCCATGCACTGCAATGAAAGATCCCGTGTACCACAGCAAAGACCTAACTGTCAAAAATATTTTAAAAAAAGAAAGATTGAAATACCCAAATAGTGGTGGCCTCTGAGTTTGAGTACCCCTTCTAAGTTTTTCACTTAGGAATTTGGACCCAGATGGCATGTGTTATACAATAGAAGCCTCTGATGGTTGAGTCCACCTAAAACCTGATTTTCAGGTAACTAGACCAATCCAGCATCAAGGGAAATAGATTATTCTAGAAGAATTTACCCCCACTCTCAGGTTAAAGATGGTATGACATGTTCTTTGTGTTCAGAAACTAGATTCTAATAAGAAAAGGAGAGAAGAAATCAGGTACAAACAGCCAAAAGCGCCCTCAGATGAGGCTACAACAGGATCAAGTTGCAGAGTCACGTCCCCACCCATTCGGAGTTGACCCCTAATTCGATCCATAAATCCTCAGCACTCCAGACCTGGGAGAATCGCCAACTTGACCTTCTCTGGGTTTGACCTTGAAATGCCCCCAACCATGATTCCCACTAACACAAAGAAAGGCTTTACTTGGCCTGAAAAAATCTAACCCTTGGCTCTTCTCTTGGGGTCTCTCCAGGTTTCTCCAGAGCCAGGTGAGCTGGAGAAAGATGCCAGTAAAGGATAAAATAGCAATAGCATAAACGAGAAGCCTTCTAAGACAAAGCCTAAAGTGTACAATAGAGCATTCCAGCCTCTAATATGGGGGTATCTCTAAGAATTGTTGCTGAACCCTTTGTGGAAGGAAGAATCAATGACATTTTGAAAAGTCTACATTGATATCTTACAAAGGAAGCCCTGTGATTATCATAATAAAAATATGCATTCCATCTTAATCCTCATCCTAACACACAGCTTTCAAAACCCTTCTAGGAGAAATTACAAGAGTCATTGGAGCATCTTTTGTTGGAGTAGTTTTGTTTCCAGCTCCTGAATAGCTCTAGAACTACACAGATAAAATGGTGTCTTTCATTATTCGTAACAAGCCCCTTTTAACCATACTGTTATGTTAATGATGTGACTTCTGTATAACTCAAACTGAGAGCGGGTTGCCAGGAGAACCAATTTAGAATTAGAGATTTGGATGTCTCCTAATCCTATTCTTTTGGGCTTCCCGTTGTTGTTTACTCAGTCATGTCTGACTCTTTTTGACCCCATGGACTGCAGACCACCAGGCTCCTCTGTCCATGGGATTTTTCCAGGCCAGAATACTGGAATGGGTCACCATTTCTTTCTCCAGGGGATCTTCCTGACCCAGGGATCAACCCCACACCTTCTGCATTGACAGGTGGATTCTTTACGAAGGCTTCATTATGTAGGCATGATTGGCCTGTGCTCTGCAACAAGAGAAGCCACCTCAATGAGAAGCCCTCACATCACAGCTAGAGAGAAAGCCCCACTGGCAGCAACTATAAAAAACCCATGCAGAGCAGCAAAACCTAGCACAGCCAAAAATACATAATTTTTTAAAAAGCTGGTGATCATGTGAAAAATTAGACCCTTCCTACTGGTAAAACAAAGAACAAAAAAATCTCAAGTAGATCTGGGGCACCACAAGTAGAATCTCTCTTGCCCTACAATGATAGTAGAGCCCAGAAGGAAGGACATTTTTTGTCTGGCAAGAGCTCAGCCGGTGAGAGACTGTCATAACTCAGCTAAATGAAAAGTCATTCAATCTTCCAATGGACTGTTTCCTATGGCCCTCCCAGCTTCCTTTCTCCCTCTACAAGAGTCCTCTCCTTGTTGCATGGGACCTGCAAATGCTGCACCATGGATGCAAACCTGGAATCGCACTTTATGCTGATCTTGAGGAGGGCTTCCCGGGTGGTGCTGGTGGTAAAGAACTTACCTGCCAAGGCAGGAGACATGAGAGACTCAGGTTCAATCCTTGGGTTGGAAAGATCCCTTGGAGGAGGGCATGGCAACCCACTCTAGTATTCTAGCCTAGAGAATCCCATAGACAGAAGCCTGGCGGGCTATAGTCTGTGGGGTCGCAGAGAGTCAGACACGACTGAAGTGACTCAGCACACATGCACACTGATCCTGAATAGACCCAATTTTTTTTTGGAGCAATCCCTGACAGTGTAGTTAAGACTGACATTTGATGGCACATAAAGAGATCCAGAGAAGACCCTTGATGGCTCTGAGGTGGGCAAGCAAACAGATTCAGTTCCCACAATATTTCAATTCATGCTCTGCTTTTCTCACGGACCCTGGGATTTGAGGGTAGTTCTCTCTCCTGGATCCAAGTTTCCACCCTCTTTGCATTTTGAAGCTCTCCAGGTCTTATTCAGGATCTATTTTAAGGCTTCATCTTTTCCGGTTAAGGCTTTCTGTATCTGCAAGTACTCATTTAGCACTTCAACCTGACTCTTGATATCAGGTTGTTCCAATTGGAACTGTGTTAGCCTTCAGCCTAATTCCTTTTGGAATGGGAGCTGTTTCACTGAAATTGCAGTTTGCCCAAGCCCAGGTTTGATATTTAGGGCATCTTACATCAGAACAAGAGCTACACTTAGAATGCCTAAAAGTCTGTCTGGATCTTGTTGTTGTTTTGGTTGCTGTCGTGTCCAACTCTGCCACACCATGGACTGCAGCATGGCAGGCTCCCCCCTGTCCTTCACTATCTCCCAGAGTTTGCACAGATTTGCTCAGTCAGTGATGTTATCTAACTATCTCATCATTTGTTGCCCCTTCCCTCCTGCCCTCAATCTTTCCCAGCATTAGTCTTTTCCAGTGAGTCAGCTCTTGGCATCAGGTGGCTGAAGTATTGAGCTTCAGCATCAGTCCTTCCAATGAATATTCAGGGTTGGTTTTATTTAGGATCGACAAGCTAAGCATCAGCTGCAAGATTTTCACAGGTTAGTTGGCTATTGCTGAGACTGCATTCCATGTTCTCTTACGGCCAAACCTCTAGTTTGTTTTTTTTTTAACTACTAGAGAATCATCTACAGAGTTTCACAGAATTCACTTCTACAGAATTCTATGAGAAAAAGCTGGACAACACAGGTTTGATGAATTCACTGACCCTTGGGCATCCCAATTGTCATGATTCTTTTCATTTTGTATGAGAAGAGAATGCCCTTGGGGTACTCATTCAAAAAACACAGGGGCCACCATCAACCCACAGGATATTAGAGCCAGCAAGGGGACCCTGTGACATGGAAGATCCCCCTTGTATTCGAGCCGTTACTTCCATTGCCCATTTAATTAAGACCACTGAGAAAATCATGGGATCCTCTTCCATCATGTTTGTACCTCATGCAGTAGAAGCCCCCCTGAATTCTCAGCACTCAACATTTCTCAGTCAGCTACCTTACCTCTAAGTAGCCCCGCTGGTTAACTGCTCCTTACATAACTTTTCCGCTGCAATAGCCTTAACCCTGGTACTCTGTCACCAGTGAGGTCCCTCACAACTGCCTGATCCTGACAGATCACCCCCTGACACCTTGTGATGATCTGAAGAGAAATCCTCTGGGTCATGCTGTTGTCTGTTCACAGGTGGCTCTTATTAGAAGGTGAGAGTGGCAAGTCTTGGGCCGGATATGCTATTGAAATTCACTTGGGTGTTGAGGCAGCACCTTTACCTGTGGATACTTCTGCCCTAAGGCCTGAGCTGCACGCTCTTACATAGGCTTGTACTTTAGCCAAGGGCAAAATTGCCAATATTGTTACTGATAGTAGACACAGGGCTTCCCAGGTGGCGCTAGTGGTGAAGACCTGCCTGCCAGTGCAGGAGATTGTCAAGATGTGGTTTGATCCCTGGATCAGGAGGATCCTCTGAAGGAGGAAATGACAACCCACTCCAGTATTCTTGCCTGGAGAACCCCATGGACAGAGGCTGGTGGGCTACCATCCATGGGGTCACAAAGAGTCAGACACAACTGAAGCCACCGAGAATGCAGGCACACACATGATTTCTGAGAAGTTCATGGTTTTGGAATGGCATGGAAGCAATGTGGCTTCCTTATTTCCAGTGGAAATAAGGTTCATTTTAAATGAACCTTATATTTAGGAATTATTTAGGGTGCAGTACTTTTACCTGCTGCTTTAGCTATAAGATTCTGGAGCATTCTAAACTTGACTCTCCGGAAGCTAAGGGAAATTGCTTTGTTGACATTTCCACAAAGAACGCTACCCTTAAAGGAACCAGTAGCAGCCAAATTTCTGTCATGGTCCAAAGGGATATATTCCAAGTGATAAGTTTAAAAAAAAACTGGCTCTGAGGTTGATGGTTGGGCTTCTCTACAGGAAAAACAAAACAAAACAAGTTGGGAAATACAGCCATTCCATTGTTGGTTTGGTCAACAGCAGAACTGGCTTGTTTAGTCCAAACCAGAGCTACAAGAGACTCAGATTCCCACCGCTCACCACTGTACCTGCATTTAGCCATTGGTCTACTGACAATAACATTCATGAATACTGGTGAGGAAAGGAATGAAACTGAAGAACTGCCTGCCTCCCTTGTGCAAAATACAACCTGGGGAAGTCTTTTGTGTTGTTCCCAGTCACTAGCAGCCTAATGGACCCTCCTGCCTAATGGACCATTTGATGCCTGGCAGATGCATTTCATATGACTTATTCGATCTCATATGAATATGAATGTGTTTTAGTCATGGCGATCATGTTTCTACTCTGCAGCAAAGCCTTCGCTTGCAGACAGGCTATTGTCTCTCCCATGGTTAACATCCTTTTGTTAAGAAGACCATCCCTACCTGGGACATTCCTATCTAATTTCAATATTGAGCACCCATTTTACTGGTTGAGTACTTCAACAAGTACTTCAGCTTGAAGTCTGCACCATGTGGCTGGTCTGACAACACTTTCACTGTTGATTACTGCCCTCAGTCTTCTGGCCTGGTAAATGCACTAAGGACATTAAGACTCAATGCGCAACATTTCTATAGGTCTTCCAACTACCTTGGCCAAAAGCATTACTGTTGGTCCTTCTGAATCTCAGATCCACCCCTTTGGAAACTCATTAACTCTCCCCCTTTGAGATAGTCCCAGGAGGCCTGATGCCCTTGGCTCCTGCCTCTTTTGATTGAGATACTCCAGTCTTGCAAAGATCTAATAACTTCCATTAAAAATAACCAAGTATGGGTAGAACACTCTTTTTCCAATGTACCCTAGAAAGGTGAAGACATTCATCTCAGCTTGCAACGTGGATATCTCACCTATTAACTAAAGACACCGCCAGAAGACAACTTTTTTGATTAAGACCAATTAGATCTTTAAAGGACATGAGTAAGTTTGTTAAAAAAGAATTGCAATGAACTAATTTATTCAACCCCATTCTGAGTTCTTTCAGTTCAGTCACTCAGTTGTGTCCGACTCTGTGACCCCATGGACTGCAGCATGCTGGGCTTCCCTGTCCATCATCAACCCCCGGAGTTTACTCAAACTCATGTCCATTGAGTCAGTGATACCATCCAACCATCTCATCCTCTATCATCCCCTTCTCCTCCTGCCTTCAATCTTTCCCAGAATCAGGGGCTTTTCCAATGAGTCATTTCTTCACATCAGGTATTGGAGTTTCAGCTTCAGCATCAGTCCTTCCCATGAATACTCAGGACTGATTTCCTTAAGGATTGCCTGGTTGGATCTCTTTGCAGTCCAAGGGACTCTCAAGAGTCTTCTCCAACACCACAATTCAAAAGCATCAATTCTTGGGCACTCAGCTTTCTTTGTAGTCTCACATCCACACAGAACTACTGGAGAAACCATAGCTTTGACTAGACGGAACTTTAGTGGTAAAATAATCCTCTGCTTTTGAATATGCTCTCTATGTTGGTCATAACTTTTCTTCCAAGGAGCAAGTGTCTTTCAATTTCATGGCTGCAGTCACCATCTACAGTGATTTTGGAGCTCCCAAAGATAAAGTCTCTCACTGTTTCCATTTCTTCCCCATCTATTTGCCATGAAGTGATGGTAGCAGATGCCATGATCTTAGTTTTCTGAATGTTGAGCTTTAAGCCAACTTTTTCAGTCTCCATTTATCACTTTCATCAAGAGTCTTTTTAGTTCCTCATCACTTTCTGCCATAAGGGTGGTGTCATCTGCATATCTGAGGTTACTGATATTTCTCCCAGTAATCTTGATTCTGGCTTGTGCTTCATCCAGCCCACCATTTCACATAATGTACTCCACATATAAGTTAAATAAACAGGGTGACAATATATAGCCCTAACGTACTCCTTTTCTGACTTGGAACCAGTCTATTGTTCCATGTCCAGTTCTAACTGTTGCTTCTTGACCTGCAGACAGATTTCTCAAGAGGCAGGTCAGGTGGTCTGGTATTCCCGTCTCTAAGAATTTTCCACTTAGTTTGTTGTGATCCACACAAAGGCTTTGGCATAGTCAATAAAGCAAAAGTAGATGTTTTTCTGGAACTCTTGTTTTTTCTATAATCCAGTGGATATCTGCAATTTGATCTCTGGTTCTTCTGCCTTTTCTAAATCCAGCTTGAACATCTGGAAGTTCATGGCTCATGTACTATTGAAGCCTGGCTTGGAGAATTTTGAGCATTACTTTACTAGTGTGCGAGATGAGTGCAGTAGTTTGAACGTTCTTTGGCATTGCTTTTCTTTGGGATTGGAATGAAAACTGACCTTTTCCATTCCTGTGAGTTCTTTAGAAATCTCAGTCCATCAAGATGTGTGTTGCATGGTGGATGTACCCTTGGAGACACAACTGGTTGGGCTTATCTGAAGTTTTTCAGTTACCCAAATCCATCAGCCTCAAGGGAGATCAATGCCTCTCCTCTGGATGCCCATGTGAAGCATTAAGATTTGTCTTGCCCCCAAAAGGGGCTCTCCTAGCTGAGGTGCTTTTTTTTCCCATTTACTGCTGCTCTAGTTCAGCCTCAGTCTCCAATGAAGCTGTCCATGTCCTTGGGTCTGGAGGTCTCCATAGTCTTGCATATGAAGTCCATATCATGGGGAGAGATTTGGAGTTCTGCTCTATGTCTTTAGACCCAGAGAGCTGAATCTGAGCTGTGGCTCCAGTGATCAGGTGGGGGCAATGGTGAGCATCTCTGACATCCCCACTTTAGGAGGTGAGTGCTCAGTGCATGGGGGGGAGCAGTAAATCCAGATCTCTTTGGCTTATTTCTCACCATGAAGCCCCTGCCCCATGAGTCCCAGTATTTTCAACAGCATGGAACTCTTAAGGTAGAATCTCTGTCCCATGGGTGGGGGTCCTGTGGAGTAGGAGGTTCCCTACATCTCAGCCATATTCATATAGGACTTAGTTTCAACAAGTTGCTGGAGCAGGGCAAGCAATGCTAACATCCTGCATCTCTCTGAAAGAAAGCTAGGGGCTGAGGGAAAACGGGGCCCTGGGTCGCTGGCTGTTCCCTACTGGAGTGGCGTTTAAACTTCTTGCTGAGCTAGGAAGGGGGAAGGGAGTCTGCAGGTCCTGGTTCAAAACCCACAGACTGAGACTTTCCTAGTGGTCCAGTGGTTAAGACTTTGTGCTTCCAGTGCTGGGGCCACAGGTTCGATCCCTGGTCAGGGAACTAGATCCCCCATGCTGTGTGGCATGGCCAAAAAATTTGCCATCACCACCACTAATAACAAAACCAGACCCTGTAGTTTTAAATTGCAGATTTTCTTGATTAAGTGTTCATTTGCTGTAGGATCTTTGGGTCATTTCCTGACACTTTCAAGTGGTTAACATTTTCCCCAGGGAACAAGTCCATCTCAGAACCCTTATGCTGTCATACTGGAAGTAGACTTCTGTGTGTGTGTGTGTGTTTAAAGAAATGCATTCACACTGATATTTGCTTCAAAATATAGAATGGAAATAGATGGAGTATAGATAAGACTTATCATGAGATAATTTTTGAATAAGGACATGAATGTAGAGCATTATCTTTGCATAAGACCTTCCAGAATATTTTTCCCATATCCTTTGAATCTGTTCATTCTATTGACTAGTTCAAAGAAAGAATGGCAACTCTTAGTCTTTTCTCTATGAGCAATTCCTTTGGACAGAACTCTGAATTTGCTTTTTGCATTGTTGTGCTTGCTTTTTTATAATAATTGCTCGTTAATAGGTGTAGACTGAATGATGGGATTAGAAGACTGCTTGGCTACAAGCCCCATCAATATAGGGCAGGAATTGAGTGAGATATACGCAAAACTATTAAGGATCTCACACTTATTTCACATGTGAATCAAAGTGGGGAGAGGAACCCTTGCAATAGAAAGATGTTAGAGCGAGTTATCTCGGCATTCATGGAGGTGAGTCATGTCCTCCAAACATGAGGCCATAAGAAATACCCACCACTTCTAGAAGGACCAACAGCGAGACTCCCATGATCAGGTTTAAGGTGAATTATTGACATTTAAAGAGACCAAATTATTTGTCCTGTAGGTTATCAGACATTCCAGATGAACGCATCATGAGGCTTTGAAAGACAGTGAGTGGTCTGGTGTAGCTCTCCTCTAGGGTCCCACTTTCTGGACATGTGGTAGAAATACTCAGAGGTGACCAGGGTTAAGATTCCACTTGAAGTCAGACATTATCCCTTCCATGGGGGCCTGAACCTCAGAATGTACAACGAGAAAGCCTTGACCGACCACTTTGGGTCTGAGGGCTCCATGGCGCTTATGAGATACTCATGAGACACACTTGCCACAACTGACTCAGGGTTGAGGACCGAAAAGTGACTAAACGAGACCCTTCCAGTCAGGTGGGTAGAGCCTGGCACTGCCCACGTGCGCGTGACAATGTGCATTGGCTGTTAGAGGAGCTGGGGGTTGGACAGGCAAGAGTGTGCAAGTTTACAGTCTAGATGGTACAATTGCTTGGTCTACTCCCAGTTTAGGCAAAGAGGAACCAACAAAGTTTATGCAGAAACTGAACAAGGCTTCGCACTTCTCAGAAATCCAGCCTGGTTTAGTTACTGTGTTACAAGGAATACCAGGGTGGGATCACACCTCCCTTTTTGACCCAGAACCAGATAAAGGCACTCAAACAATACTCAGAGGTGACCAGGATTAAGATTCCACTTGAAGTCAGACATTATCCCTTCCATGGGGGCCTGAACCTCAGAATGTACAACGAGAAAGCCTTGACCGACCACTTTGGGTCTGAGGGCTCCATGGGGCTTATGAGATACTCATGAGACACACTTGCCACAACTGACTCAGGGTTGAGGACCGAAAAGTGACTAAACGAGACCCTTCCAGTCAGGTGGGTAGAGCCTGGCACTGCCCACGTGCGCGTGACAATGTGCATTGGCTGTTAGAGGAGCTGGGGGTTGGACAGGCAAGAGTGTGCAAGTTTACAGTCTAGATGGTACAATTGCTTGGTCTACTCCCAGTTTTAGGCAAAGAGGAACCAACAAAGTTTATGCAGAAACTGAACAAGGCTTCGCACTTCTCAGAAATCCAGCCTGGTTTAGTTACTGTGTTACAAGGAATACCAGGGTGGGATCACACCTCCCTTTTTGACCCAGAACCAGATAAAGGCACTCAAACACGATGACAGCGTATACAGAAAGCCATCATTCAACATCAACCCCGTCAGTGGTAACACTCATCTTGGTCGGCTGTCCATAAAGGCATTTGAGTGCTGTTTTGCCCAAGAAAACAGAACCTTGTGCATCAGAAATACCTCCTGAGAGGTAACAATCTACTTATTCTTTTGGGATATTCAGCCAAAGACATTGATGTCTACCTTGAATGTGGATCTTAAGATTCAGTATAAAAACTCAATTCTAAATTTGCTGTGATCTCTAATTTTGGGGTTTCCCAGGAGGCAGGAGTGGTAAAGAACCCTCCTGCCAATGCAGGAGACCTGAGAGACGTGGGTTTGATCCTTGGATCAGGAAGATCCCCTGGAGAGCATGGCAACCCACTCCAGTACTCTCGCCTGGGAAATCCCATGGACAGAGCAGCCTGGTGGGCTACAGGCCATAGTGTTGCAAAGAGACATGACTGAAGCAACTTAGTACATATATAATCTCTAGTTTCACAAATTTCACGTGCTAAAATGGTAGAAAAAGTGACTTGACCCCATCACTCACAATATAGGAGACTGGGATAAAGCAAACGGAGTGAGGAAGAGATGCCATCTCTGGGAAACTTACGTTGCCACCCAACAGCCTTCATTTTGATGACTTCACTACTAGCAGTCAGCTTCCAGGGGAGATTATTTCAACTGAAGAACTGCCCTCTCCCAGCTTATATACCCATTTCCTGACATCACCCCTGCCAGTGACAAATCAACACAAGACAGAGAGGTCTGATGCACTTGCCCCTACTCAGGAAGAGTTTTATGGAGTCTTCCATGGTTAGAACTGCTTGCTGGACCAAAAGAAAGAGGGACAGTTCAGCTTCTCTACCCAGCCAATCCTGTTTCCTACTTGGCTTCCACAGGTATTAATCCCAAGGTCACTCTGGACAGCAAGCCAGGTAAGAGGAAAAAAAGCATCAGGGTCTTTATTTGAGAAAGTGTCTTCAAGGGAAAGCCAGCATCTAAGAAGCTAAGCAAGAATCAGGCTCCAAGCAGGAGAACTGAAAACCTTTTGGCACCTTCTGCCATGAAAGACTTCTCCAGGCAGGTACCAGGCAGCAGCCTCGGGAGACCTCAGAAAGCCAGAGCTGCAGTGCATCCAAGTGGTGTCTGTTACATTCAAAGCAGACCAGACCTACACACAGCTGTGAGCAGAGAAGCAAGTGAGTCAGCCTCAAGGTACCATGCATCCCTCTCTGGACTGAGTGGTTTTCTCAGTTCAGTAAGCAGGGATATTTGCAGAAGCTTCTGTCCTGCCATTTCAAATGCACCTACCCAGGCTTGCCGGCAGCCTGCCGGGATGTTGGTGCTACCAGCATGCTACAGGTTGACATGACTGTCACCTACTTGTCCCAGAGCATTTGAGCCATGCTTTCTCCCCATATTCCACACATACAGGAATTAGGAAGAGGTGGTAATGACAACTTGCTGAATAGCTCCTGGGGCCTTAAGTTCTACCTGGTGAGGTGCCGGACACCATGAGGTACCTAGACCCAGAAGTTTGCAGGTTGAAGGATGCCCGCCTTACTGTCCTCCTGCCTGGTTGCTGCTACTATGCTGGCTTTCCCTTCCTTATTTTCTGAGGTTGTCTCCACCTTGGGCAAACATGTAGGAGATCTCAGAGGGGTGGTCTGTTTCAGAGTCAAGGGTGCTCCAGACAGAAAGTTTCAGCCACCAGTTGCGCTTCTAGCTCATGAAAGAGTCCAAGTCCTGGTCCCACCCTCTTGACCTGCCTGCCCCCTCTCCCCAGCAGAGGATGCCCCAGGCTCTGGGTGATGGAGCCCCAAAACGAAACTAATGGGTCTCAGAGTGAAGAGGTCCACACAGGCCTCCTGCTGACTGTGAATGGACACACAGCACAGCAGGGGAACAATGAGTTTCTAGTGTGTGAAGGTAACAGAGGGGCTTGTGACTTCTGTATCTGGGAGAGAATACAAGTCCACAGATGGATCTGGAAATCAAGCTTCAGAAACAAACAGAAATCTAGAGGTAACTAGGAATAGGAACTAAAACTTGTTCTCTAAAAGTGGAAGATTCCAGAGAAAAGGTTCACAGGGATAACCAGATGCACAAGCCCCAACAGCTGGGCAGACAGAACCAGCTCCAAACAAGCTCAGGATAAACCTTAACTTATCCAGTATCTAAGAAGATAAAGCATCAGAAAGCAAGAGGAGAGATCCTGAGTGCCCTTCACTCTCCCAAAGTCTGTTTGCTGGGGGAAGAGTTCTAAGCGACTAGCAGGTCAGGTAGTGCTCACTGGGGGGGTATCCTTCTCCATCATGGTTACTGAAATGCCTGCTGTTAAAAGGGAAGAGGGGGAATAGATGACCAGTGCAAGTCTGATGCATCAAACAGAGCACCCAAAGCTGGTGCTCTGGGACAACCCACAGGGATGGGGCTGGGGAAGGAAGTGGGAGTGGAGTTCAGGATGGGGGGACACATGTATACATGTGGCCGACTCATTGATATGGCAAAAAACATCACAATGTTATAAAGTAATTATCCTCCAATTAAAACAAAATTGAAAAAGAAAAAGGGAAGGAGTGAGAAAAGGCATCAGCAAGGGTCCTGTGACTCCCATGAGCACATGCTTATCAGGTACCCCATCCCCAGACAGTGGGGAGCAGGCTTGGAAACTTTAAGGCAACTGGTCTTCTCAGATCAGCCTCCAAGAGCATGTTGCCTGATCTCTGCACCTCCTCTGGGTCTGATTGGTTTGGCCTTTAATCCCTTCCTTTCTAAGCCAATGCAAAATAAACACCATGCTCGCTTTCTTCTTCAGAGATAGAGATCCCACCCGTGCCCCACTGAGCAGCAGGGAAACAGACTTCTGCTCTCCCGGGTCAGGGAGGAGACACTCAGGGGATGGCCTGCTCCTGAGCCCCTGGCCTCCCCCTCATTCCCGAAGCCAGAGGCTGGAGCCACTGTCAGCTCTCATTAGAGAAGCCCCCTATCCTTGCTTCCATTCTTAAGATGGCAGTGAGGGGGTAATCACCTCCACAGGGGGTCAGGGTGGGCCCTCTGGCCCAAGTATTCAGGCTCATTAAGATCCAGGAGATGCTACTTGTCCCCAAGCACTGAGCAATTATGACGAGCTTTGTTCAGGTCCCTCATCATGGCCCAGAGACTAATTGATCCCGAGTTGGAAGGCTCCATCTAGGTGAATGCAGAGCCCCCATAGGAAGAAAAAAATGGTAAATAGCACGGAAAACTAAGCTTGAGTTTTTTCCCAAAGTGATTTCTCTTAAAATACATCCTCTAGGGCATGCGCCCCCTTCCGTTGCATTAGACTTGCAACAGTCTGAGCAACTAGTTAGTTTGGCCATTTAGATAAGCTGGTTGTTTGAGAGAAAATATTGATATAAGTCAGGGTAGCCAAAAGTCATCTGGGAGTTTAGAGAGTGTGGTCCCAGCAGCACGGTGGCCAGGAAAGGGGCCCAGAAAAAGTAGGTTAAGGAAACCGACAAGTTCGTTTTCCAAGAGCAGATGATTTCAGAGGAGGTTCCTAATGAAGCAAACGGCATGAGCCCCACCAGCAGGGCAGCCATAGTCACAGTTCATCGTGAACACGGTTGATGATTTTTCCTGTATCTCAGAAAGCACGGTGTCTCTTCCCTTCTGTTCTGTCTTCAGATCGTGGTAGACCTCGCTCTGGTAGAGGCATGAGTTCCATAAAACATTCCAGTAGGATTACATATGGCTCCCAAGTCCAGAGACTCACTCTACAAATGGTTATTTCCCTTTCAGTGGAATTGCGGGCAGGGGAGGCAGTGGGAGGCGACCAGGAAAAGCAAAGTAAGAGTGAAGCAGTTATGCAGCTTTAAGTTGTTTCCTTCTGCACTGGTCAGAATTTCCAGAGATTAAGGCCATCCTTTTCTCCCTGGGCCTCCCTGATGGCTCAGCTGGTGGAGAATCCACCTGTAATGTGGGAGGCCTGGGTTTGATCCCTGGATTGGGAAGATCCCCTGGAGAAGCGAACAGCTACCTACTCCTGTATTCTGGCCTGGAGAATTCCATGGGCTGTATAGTCCATGGGGGTCACAAAGAATTGGACACGACTGAGTGCCTTTCACTTCACTGGGTATTTTCTCCCTGGTATGGGAAGGAGACAGCCCAAGGAGATTCCAAATCTCAATGTGATCTAAGATCACAAATATGCATTTTAGGAAGGGTAATTTCTCCTCAGTTTTTCCATTTCTTCCATGTCTGCTGTTTAATTACCAGCCTAAAGTAATCCGTATACCAAAGACATTTTATAGAGTCACAAGTCATACCGCTACAACTCTCTGCTCATATCTGTGTAGACAGGTTTCAAAATTAACTCCTCATAACAATGTCTTTTGGGGCAGGCTGGGCAACACTCCAGCAGAAAAGCCCCAGATTTTACAAGCAAGTTGGTGTTTTTAAAAAGTTCCTCAGTTTACTGCACATCGGGCATGGTTCTAAGCAATTTTACTTCGAAGTATTTTGAGGACTAAGCAAACTTATTTCTAATCTCACCTACATTTTAGGAGGGCTTCCCAGGTGGCACTAGTGGTAAGTAATCCTCCTGCCAATTCAGGAGACTTAAGAGATGTAGGTTGAATCCCTGGGTCGGGAAGATCCCCTGGAGGAGGGCATGGCAACCCACTCCAGTATTCTTGCCTGGAGAATCCCATGGACAGAGGAGCCTGGCAGACTACAGTCCATGGGGTCACAAAGAGTCAGACATGACTGAGCACACCTAAGAGGCTGAGGCACAGAGGTGTTTAGTAGCTTGTCCAAAGGTTAGTGGTCAGGCAACATGCTCTCAGTCCAGCCCCAGTCTAACTGCTAGGCTTGGTCCAACGGCTTCTTATTACGGACGTTCAAGTGGGTCATAGGCGCTGATGTATGTCAAAAGGCAGGCATGTTCATTGCTTTAGATTTGGAAAACCATTTTTTTTAACGACATCATATTCCTTTTATGTTAAATGTGTTTTTTAAAGGTAACAGTCAGATTTACCCTTGTGAGGGCAACCACTCAACTTCTTGATAAAAGGAGGGTGCATCCTCGTTTGCAAGGGTTGGGAGGGCTGGCAGGGGGGAGCATCTATGCAGCTTTGAAAGAGAAAGTTGAGCTCATGTTCTAAGTGGGGATGGCTGTGGTAGGCATGGCTGCACGTGGTGGGAGGAGCTGGTGCTGAAATAAGCTCCCAGGAACCCTCAATTCAACCTTGAAGCAACCCAGCATCTCCGTCACCTGAGACCTTAATAAGCACTTTCTATTATTGGGGTCATAAATAGGACAAGAACAGATACCAAAATGGGATCCTCGACAAGATGGATGGATATTTGTCAAACATCTAAAGGGCATCTTCCTGCCCAGACAGGGTGACCGATCAGGTGGGTTTATAGATTCTCCTGGCTCTAACGTTTCATGATACTGATCTTGGTTGTATTAGAGTTCTTGGGGGTGAGTGGGGGGTGGGCATTGCTTTCAAACTCACCGGGCAGCCATCATGCAGTTCCACCCTATTTTACAAACCAAGAATATGTAGTAGAAAAACAGCCTCACTTTACTCAGCTAAGAAACCCAGGTCTGAAGGCAATACAGCCTCCCAGGGCCTCTCTGCTATCTGGAATCATCATTTGCACCTTGCAACCCCAGCAGCATGCTCCAATCTGTATGCCGGATGAACTGAGCCCTGCTGGACCCAGGTTCATTATCAGCAGTATCTACTGTATACAGTTGTTGAAAATGGATCCTGCAGATGTGGGCCAGCTGTTTTACTTAGCCGTTAAGTGTCCCTGCGATGCTGGCGGCCTCTGACAAAAGGGATGCCTTGCCGAGAACAGTGCATCTCTCAAAGACTGTCTAAATCAGGCCCAGATGTCTACATGCAACCCGCATTTCTCCATGAAGACTTTTAGAGAAGTAGGTTTTCACTGAGGTTTATCAGTAGAATGTGCGAGCTGGCATGTACAACTCCTAGGGGAAGGATCTGAGTAGCGGCTGGGTACTGGCAACTAGAGAAACATTCCTATCATGGAAGTCAACCCTCAAAGCTATGAAGTTCACAGGTACTTTCACATCTGTAAAATGGGCACACTAGTTTGCCTGCAGACACGTGGCCAATGACACTACTGATTGATAGTGTGAATACCAAGGGCTTTGGTATTCTAAAAAAGATGTCTATTTAGCCCCAAATATCAGTTCCAGCCTTAGTAATAGATCTTCCCAATTCTAGTTGTGTAGACATGATTACCCCGAGTAGGACAAGATTTTCTTGCTAAGGTTCTAGCAAACAGGATGTAGGTGGAATTGGTGAGCTCAGATTCTAGGCTGTGTTCTTAAAGGAGGCACCTTTCACCTTCCTACTGGCTGGGATACTGACAATGACTGGCACACCAGCAGCCACCTTGTAATATGAGGTGACTTTAGGAAGCTATGCCTTGAGTGGAGTAATAAGAGTAAAGGAGGCTGGGTCCCTACATCACGCCCACCCTAGAGGGACTGCCTCTAGATTTTAATGAGGCAACACACATTTGGTTAAGCCATTGTGCTTTTAGGTTTAACAATCATTCCTAGATGAACCGTGTACAAACATACCTCCTTTTACATGCACTGGCAAAAAATACGAGAGTACCCAGTTACCAGATCTCCTTCATGCCCCTGGCCAGCCACCGTCCATGATGCTGGGTGAAGAGGCCATGGGATCTTAGCAACAGTTCTGAGCATGAGGAAAAGATTTAAAAGGAAACACTGAGCCAAATCTAGGTTTATGGCTTAATCTCTCTCTAGTCAAGTTAATCAGAGAAGGCAATGGCACCCCACTCCAGAACTCTTGCCTGGAAAATCCCATGGGCAGAGGAGCCTGGTAGGCTGCAGTCCATGGGGTCACTAGGAGTCACACGACTGAGCGACTTCCCTTTCACTTTTCATTTTCATGCATTGGAGAAGGAAATGGCAAGCCACTCCAGTGTTCTTGCCTGGAGAATCCCAGGGACGGGGGAGCCTGGTGGGCTGCCGTTTATGGGGTCACACAGAGTCAGACACGACTGAAGCAACTTAGCAGCAGCAGTCAAGTTAAATAGGTCAGACTCAACTCGAGTTTTTGTCTTTTAGAAACTGGTTGGGGTCTTGACAGTTCTTAAAGGGCTCAAAAACAGACAGCTCTGTGTCAAACACTTTTTATTTAGACCCAAGTCCTGTGAGCAGGAGTTGCTTCCAGATCAACCTGGGGCTCAGGGAACGCCGTCCCTTGCTTACAGTCACTCAGCTCATGGTAGGGCGAGGCTTTCAACAGCCACACTTGACTCCTAAGCCAGGAGTCCCCAGCCTCTGGGCCGTGTGGACAGCTACCTCCTGTCAGATCAGCTGCAGCGTGAGATTAAAGTGTGCAATAAGTGTAATGCACTTGAGTCACCCTGAAGCCATCCCTTTTAGCCCAATTCATGGAAAAAATGGTCCTTCTTCCATGAATCCATGCCTGGTGCCAAAAAGGTTGGGGACTGCTGCCCTAAGGTAGCCCGTAGCCAACTGTGCAGCTAAGAGTAACCCCAGGCTATGATGGTCATCTTGAAATTGGTCATTGGTCATCTGACCAGCGTCATCTTGATTCAGTACTGTTAGCCTTCAGTTTCAGGGTCAGTTTGTTCCATTTCTTGAGACCAGTTCTCAAAACTAGGCAAGCTTACATCATGGCTACAGGCTTCCCTTGTGGCTCAGCTGGTAAAGAATCCACCTGCAATGCGGGAGATCTGGGTGCGCTCCCTGGGTTGGGAAGATCCCCTGGAGAAGGGAACGGCTACCCACTCCAGTATTCTGGCCTGAGAATTCCATGGACTGTATAGTCCATGGGGTCACAAAGAGACGGACAGAACTGAGTGAATTTCACTTCACTTCACATCATGGCTACAGCCTGGTCTTCATGTAGTTATTTCTTCCACCTGGTGGTGGTTTTAGTATCTGTAAGACAACTCATAGGTGATGGCTCAGAATATTATCTATAGCCCTTGCAAAGGAACTAAAGCTCCCTGATTATTCTTAAGAAGTCGCTCAGTCTTGTCCAACTCTTTGCGACCCCAGGGACTGTAACCTGCCATGCTCCTCCATCCACGGGATTTTCCAGGCAAGAATACTGGAGTAGGTTGCCACCTTCCTTCTCCAGGGGAACTTCCCGACCCAGGGATCAAACCCAGGTCTCCCGCATTGTAGGCAGACGCTTTACCATCTGAGCCACAAGGGAAGCCCTTGTAGCTCAAAAATATTACCCAGAGACAAAGACATACCAAGACACATTTAGACAGACACAGTGCAAGATCCAGCTTCACTAAGTTTTTAGTCATGAATTAGATATTACAATATACAATTTACTAGTTTATAAAGAACAGTTGGAATAAATAAAACTTTTAAAGGCTTTTTCCCATTTTTCCTCAGTCTCAGGCATTAGGGATGGTCTAGATAAGTGTTCCTGAGAACAGAGTCAGAGCTGTGGTCTCAAGGCACAGGGAAAGAAAATCAAGTTCTAACAAAATGGCAGGTCTAAACCAAATGGTAGCCAGGCAGAGCAAAATGGCCATCAAAAATCACAACACACCGAGTTAAAACACTCAGACCTGGCAATCCTCAGACACTTCCTTAAATACAAGAATACAGTCTCTCAGAAAACCCCCTGCGGAGACACAGAACTTCAGATCTGAGTACTAACAGAGTCGATGAAAATATCTCAGGTCTTCAAACATTTCAAAGGGAGGAAAGGAAGCCCCCTTTCCTTTATCCTCAACGACTAAATTATTTGCTCTCCTTTGACTGTCTTCTTTTGGTTCTGAGTTTTCTCACTTCTCTTATTCACTTATTCTTTGGCTAAAGTTTTTCCAGACAAAAGGCAGGCTGAGGACAGGGAGGGCATAGGGTCTTGCTTTATCTCAGGAGCAGGCACACAGGCTATTGGGGGATATGTGTCAGGCCTGGCCCGTGACCTTCATGTACAGTCTCACTTGTCTTTGCAACTGTTCTATGGGAGACTGACGTCTATGGGAGACTGACGTTTAAAGCAGTTAAGAGCTTGTCAAAGGTCACATGGCAAGAGCCAAGCCCAGATTTCAGTTGACGACTTTTCAGGAAGATAAAAGTTAAAAACTACTGAAGAGGGGACTCAGCCCCAAGAAAGGATTCCAGACTTTAACAACTTCGTTAACTGAGCTATGGCAAGACTGGCGTGGGGGACAGGCTTGAACTTGGCCACTGGAAAAAGTCACAGCTTCCAAGTCTCTGCCCTTCCAGCCCAAGTGCCTGTTTAGATTAGGCCCCGACAGGCCTCAGGAGGGCAATTACCAGTGAGTGTTCAATTTCTCCTTCCGTAGCGGCTTGGGGCTGGGAAATTGTTTCTCTCCTGCAGCCTTCCCACACCCGCAGCTGTGGCTCCTCTGACTGTCAGTGCATTGCCAACAGGTTGGAAATGAATGTGTTTCCTGCGCACAGCTGAAGGGAAGGATGCACGTGTGTTCCGCCCACCCTCCAGCCCTGGTTCTTAAACCTGGGAAAACGCGATCACCCAGCTGATAACGCTAGGCACTAATCCAGGGGACCCCAACCTCTGGGATCTAATACCTGATGATCTGAGCTGCAGCTGATGCAATAACAGAAATAAAGTGCACGGTAAATGGAATGTATTTCACTCATCCAGAAACCATCCCCCACCCCCACCCCGGTCCATGGAAAAAGTGTCTTCCATAAAACTGATCCCTGGTGCCAAAAAGGTTGGGGAAGGTTGGTTTAGGGTTTCTGAGGATGATGAAAGGAAGTGAGGGTGCTAGACAGTGGAGGCGAAGTCTGGCTGACCTCTGCTGAGCCCTTCTGCTTCAGAAGCCATGCAGGAGTTGCTGGGATGGGGACCTTGCCCTAGACAAGGAACAGCTCTACCTCATTCCTCGCCATCCCTCTGCCCCAAGGGTGTATAGAGACCTGGATAATTGCACACCTCTTGGCTAGGACTTCCTGCCCCATCTGAGTGTACTTGTTTCCTTTTATCACTTCCACTCTTGCATGAGCTGAGTCGTGTAAGGTGGGGGAAGGGTGGGAGACAGTTCATCCCAAAGTTTACTCTTTTGGCCCAATATTGCTTAAGTCATTTGAAGTGACCCATCAACTGCCCACTTGACTTCACACTCCAACAAAGGTCCGTATAAGTCAAAGCTATGATTTTTCTAGTAGTCATGTAGGGATGTGAGACTTGGACCATGAAGGCGGCAGAGCACTGAAGAGTTGATGCTTTCGATTTGGGGTGCTGAAAAACACTCGAGAGTCCCCCGGACTGCAAGGAAACCAAGTCAGCCAATCCTAAAATAAATCAAGCCTGAATATTATTGGGAGGACTATTGCTGAAGCTCCAATACTTTGGCCACCTGATGTGAAAAGCTGACTTATGGAAAAGATCCTGATGTTGGGAAAGATTGAGGGCAAGAAAAGAGGGCAGAAGATGAAATGGCTAGATATCACTGAATCAATGGACATGCGTTTGAGCAAACTCCAGGAGATAGTGAAGGACAGGGAAGCTTGGCATGCTGCAGTCCATGGGGTTGCAGAGTCGGATGCGACTGAGCCACTGAATATATATGTATAGCTGATTCACTTTGCTGGACACCTGAAGCTACCACCACATTGTAGGTCAACTATATACCAATAAAAATAATAGCAAATTTTTTAAAAGGGTGTTTAACTGCAACCATGTGCCAGTTCAACAATGCACAAAATGCTAGTTCAGGCTTCACATCTCAGATGATAGTATTGCAGCAACTTTGAAACTGTGACTTTCAAAGCTGTATATACTAGAAACAGTTGGTAGATGACCACACCCGCTGAAGTGAGGCCAAACACCCCACAAGCTGCTCCTGCCGTGATGGCACTGCAGGGACCCTTGGGTGAGCCATTTTTGCAGAGTGACTCAAGGACTCCTCAGTGGCCCTGCTGAACCCTTAGGCTGCTCAGCAGTTGACTGCCACTCCCTTTTATCATTGGGGTGGTGGTGTGGCAGACTCAACAAATGAGGTCTCTCCAGCTTGCCTGTTTCTCTTCCCAGGTGCTTTTCCTAGAAAATTCCCTTGCAAGTCTAGTCCTGACCTAGCACCTCCTTCTCAGAGGATGTAGATTAACACAAAGAACTCAACGTGCATTTTATAAGAGGCATAAAAGGCTCAGAGATGTTAGGCATTTGCCCACGGTCACACAGCAATAATTGAGCCTAGAATTTCAGACGTTAGAGCCTGTGGATTTCGATTGTTCTAGGCAAAGCAATTCTGACTTTTCCCCAAACCATCCAGGCAACATTCTTTGCTACAATGGATCAGATTTCTCAGTCTCCTTTGGGAAGCTAGAAATTCGACTTCTAGAATTTAGGGCACTTTCATTTTGTTCATCAAGACTGATAACCCAAAGGAATCTCCTTCAAAGGAGACTCTTCCGTCTTTTAATGGATTCTCAGGTGTGTTCTCAAACCAACCTACTCAGTGAGGCAAATGCTTCTTTAAGAAGCTGTTTGGTGGCCATCAGCCTATATTCATCCTCTTGTTATGAAACTAGGAAATTAGTACCTAGAGAAAATAATGCCCACCATTCTGCCTTCATAGATGGAACTGTGGCTATTTTTAGCTTGTATGGAAGGTCCATGTTTCAGGGTCAGAAACAAGGGATTTGAACTAGAAAGGTCTAAAGTTTTTTTCCCCCCATAGTGTTTCAGAAGATAGCTAAAACATTGCATCTCACTGCATGTTAAGAAATCATAGCCTGAATGACTATCTTTTTACCACCCCTCTACTGAAAGTCCAAACAAGATCCCACTTAGAAAGCAAGGTACATCTATGCATCAATGTAGGGTGGTCACTGGAAATAAGTGAGGGGATCAAGGGACAGCTGGAATGTTAGCAAGCTCCTACTCACATACAGGAAGGGATCTTTCTGTAGGTGGAAGACTTTAGAATATTCCTCTCAGCAGTCCAGGCTAGGAGAAGAATTTCATTACACAACACTGCAGCTTTTGAATTTTACCAAGCATGTCTATTACTTTGACAGAGCTTGAGGAATTACACTTAATCCTTTTCCTAATAAATATGAGGAAGTATTTGGGCAAATCCACCTCCAAGTATTTCCGAGTATGCAATGGCTAAGCGTCTAATACTGGCCAGAGTATTTGACCAAAACCCATCACCTGCCTGACCCTGAAAGACCCCTTCATTCTCATGCTTTTGGGCGCATATGTTTACCTGGGCCCAAGTGGAGTTTCCGACTGGCTATTGGCCCTGCTCAGGGTCTAAACATCCTGTGTTCATTTACCATCTCGCAGTTGCAGCCGTTTCCAAGGGATTAAGACTCTCACCTTTGGACCTTCTCACACCCTGCTAGGTGTGTTCTAATCATCGCAGCAGGCCCTGGCTGTCATGCCTCATTACTTAAATATATTATCATGGCCTGGCCTTGGCCAGTATGGTGGGATTAAAGCAATAAAACTATACAGACAAGTGGCCAGCGTTAGGCCTGCTCTTACCCAAAGTGCCATGGGTAATGGCACACAGCTGCAGGATCAGGCATCTGGGCTTCCACCCCTACTTCCTCTCTGCACAGCCCCTGCCCCAGAAACAAGGCAGCTGCTTCTGCCCTCTATCAGCAGGGCGTTGGATTGGTCCAGCTCTGAGAGCCCTTGGCAACCAAGATCAAGACGGAGATGTGTCGCTTAGCAACACCCCCCAAGCTTGGGCTTCTCAAACTCCCAGAGGTCCTAGGGAGAGCTCAGCTCTTTTTATTAACTTTAGTTACCATTTGCATAAACCATGCTAGCTTCCCTGCATTCACACTTATTTCTAACAGCTCTGCAAAGGATAGATTAGTCTTTTTTTTTCTAGAAGGGGCTGAGGGAGGAGAGGAAGATAGCTCAAAGTTTCGTGATATTACATTGCATCATACAGCTAGTCAAGCCAGAGCTAAGACTTGAACACTGGTTTAACTAAAGCCCCTGCTCTCAGCAGCTACTCCAGTCTCCCTGTTTTCTTAGTTGGCGCCTCAATGCACTGAAGTGGCAGTTTCACGTGTTTTTGCATCAGGTGACTTCTGGTTTGGGCTTTCGACATCTGCAGATCTAGTGTTCCTGTGTGTGTGCTCAGCTGTGTCTGACTGTTTGCAACCCCATGGACTGTACCCTACCAGGCTCCGCAGTCCATGGGATTTTCCAGGCAATACTGGAGTGGGTTGCCACATCCTCCTGCAGGGGATCTTCTCGACCCAGGGGATCAACCCTTCATTTCTTGTGGCTCCTCCATTGGCAGGCGGGTTCTTTCCCCACGGAGCCATTGGGGAAGCACCATACCAGTCACACCTAAAGTGACAGGACAGAAGCGTTTTGTTACTGAACCCAGATCTGGCTGCTCACCCCTCAAAACACAAAAAGGAGGCCAGGCTGGTGGAGAGAAAAGCTTGCTTTATTTTGGATAGACAGTGGGAATTTGCTGTATGACTCAGAACTTAA
This sequence comes from Aepyceros melampus, assembly GCA_006408695.1. Classification (NCBI taxonomy): domain Eukaryota; kingdom Metazoa; phylum Chordata; class Mammalia; order Artiodactyla; family Bovidae; genus Aepyceros; species Aepyceros melampus. Next base: position 649,560 of record SJXQ01002634.1, read on the forward strand.
ACCGAGGCTCAGTAAAAGTCTAGAGGGGTGGGGTGGGAAGGAAGATGGGAGGGATGGTTAAAAAGTTTGCTAAATTTTGCATGCTGGCAACCTAGGGGGAGGACAGACAGCTGCCCAAAGGCTGCCTCCCCTCCCCCAACTCCCTGACAATCAGGAAGCAAGAGCTTTCATAGAGGGAGGGGACTGCACACAGAAACAGCACGGTCGGCTCTGACAGCCATTCTGAAATTGGTCACCGTGGTCTGACCACCCTGGTGGTTGCAGGCAGTTACTCTTCCAGTGTCAGCTTGTTTGTTTCTTGAGGCCAGTTGTCGAAATTGTGGCAGCTTACGTCATGGCTACAGTCTGGCCACTGTGTAGCTATCATCTCCTCCCTGGTGGGGGTTTCAGTATCTATAAGATACTACTACAGAGTAGAGGATATGGCTCAGACCAACATCTGCAGCCTCGAGAAGGAACTCAAGGCCCTTGACTATGCTTAGAAGACTTTCACATGGTCTCCTTTGACCATTTTCCTTTAGTTCTGCATTTTCTCACTTCTGAGTCAACTTATTCTTTGGCTAAAGTTCTCCCACAGACAAAAGGCAGGTGGAGGTCAGGGGATGAAGACCACGGGGTCCTGCTCCGTTTCACTGGGATTTGACTTTAGCTCATTGCTGTACTAGGAATAGCAATGCTGGCTCCCAGACTTGTGGAATGCTAGTGCTCTAGAAGAATTTAGGAGAGGCAGGATGGCGTTTGGCTAAAGCTGCCATCGATGATAGCCAGGTGTGTGTAGTGCATAAGATGCAATTCAGCTTTTAGCAGTGGTTGCCTCAAGAATGAGGATTCTCGGAGATCAGCTTTCCATGTTATTGAACTATTTGGCATACATGAGCTGTATAAATAGAAAGGACATGTGCCAAATATCCATATGAATCAGCCATAGATATGGCTGACATTTGGCAGAAAACAGCAAAGCAGAAAACCATGCCTCCTTCAATTAAAAAATAAATTTAAAAAGAAAGAAGGTGTGGTTTTTAAAAATTTTTTTTTAGAGGAAGCACATTTAAACACGACCCTTTAAGAGGAACCACCACCGACACACACCATAACATGAAATTCATGGACATTATACTGGATGCAAGAAGTCAGATTACACATCATATTGTTTAGTCACTATGTTTTGTCCAAGTCTTTTGCAACCCCGTAGACTGACCTGCCAGGCTCTTCTGTCCATGAGATTTCCCAGGCAAAAATATCAGAGTGGGTTGCCATATCCGTCTCCAGGGGATCTTCCCCACCCAGGGATCGAACCCACATCGCCTGCATTGGCAGGCAGGTTCTTCACCACTCAGCCACTAGGGTAAGCCCCTACCCTTTAGGATACCAGCCACAAACTCAGATCTTGGGCTTGGGATCACAACCTTAAATTCTACCTTGCGATCCGAAGCCCATGCTTGAGAAACCCAAGGACTGCCTGCAGGAGGGTTTCACCCATGTTCCCAAGGTTTGGGCTTGGCCACTTGCTTACTCTAGACTACAGTGGGCTACTTCCCGGGACTCATCTCAGTTTCCAGAAGTTCTTATGTTGAGAAAAACCCTTACTGTCACTTATAGGAAGCCAACTCATAGCAAAGACAAGAGAGGCAGCATCAAAGACGACCATGGGCTTGGAGTCCAGGGGACCTGGAACTCAGTGCTGCTTCTGCATTTCCCCACTGAGCTCTCAGAAGCTCTTGAGTTTAAGCAAGTTTTCTCCAATGTAAAATGGAGGTATTAAAACTGACCTCATGTCTTCTGGATTAGACAAAAGACCAGCTCAATGCATACCATGCTGTGGTTATAACCAATATTGGGCTGTCTTGTGGGTCTTGATTCCTGGCATCAGGATACCCTTGCTCCTTCTGAGTGGGCTTAATTTTTACTTGTACTTAGTAAGCGACTCCATAGACTATGCTTCACTTTTTGCCAACTGGAAGGTCAGAAGCAAGTTTGTAGAGTCTGTTGATAATGTATATAGGACCATTTATGCATGATTCACTTACACTAACTTCAGTGTATTTTACTTTATTCTACACATTTTGAATGTTTTTCAAGCAGAGCAAGAATGCAGCAATGCATTGGAAGTGCTCGCCAAAGTATGAAGAAATAGCTGGCCATCTCCCACACTTGGCCATTTCTAATCCCCTGCAGGTTTGGTCCGTGGTACTGGCCTGGAGTGTGTGTTTCCATAGCTTTTAGTTTCACAAGCCATAAAAATATGTCCAAATTTGGATTTATAAGAAACATACTGAATGTTTAGGAACCAAATGGTCACCAGATATAAGGTTTGATAGAACAGTCGATGACTGGAAAAGTAAATTCACCCATATTGACATGAACTAGTTATGTTTAGGGGCCTGTGGGTAGATAGAGAATCTAACTAGAAGTTCAGAGACGTAAGATGAACTCCTTCATTCGTACCTCTGAGTGATTTAGCTTATGAGTATGTTTACGTCTATAAAAATATCATTAAACACCCCACCCTAAGGTTATCATGAATCTCCAAGGAAGTAACCTTATAAGAGCTAAGACACAGTCCAGTTTGTACCAAGAACTGTACCAATTGACCCTTGGTATGTTTCAGGAAGTTCTTGGTTAAGGAACACAAATGAAAAAAAGGTTGGTCTACCCAATTTGACCGGAGAGATTTAACGTGAGAAAACTGAAGCTGGAAAAACATCTCAGACGCAGATGTGAAATACTGCAGAAAATGGTCTATTAGGAGAGAAATAGAAACCACATTGTTGGAATTGTTTTAAAATGAGCAGCCTAAAGAACATCATGGAAGTTTACACTGGGCCCCGGGGCAGGGGTGGTGGGTGGGGGCCAGGGCCTCAGTAATCCGATCAGCCTCTCCCCACTCTTAATCTGCTTTAAGAAACTCAGTGGTGCCTAGAATTAAGTCAGGCTGTATGTTCAAACCATTAGCCCTAAGAGGTGAAATATTAAAACATCCCTCCCTGTCATGGGGGTTTCATAGCCATCCATCAGAGAATTAAGGTCAGTTTAAGATACAGACCAAACTCTCGAGAGCCAGGTTGAGTTAGAACTTGAGCCGGGGTGGGATGGAGGTGCTGGACATCGCTCAAGAATTTCTCGTTGGCAAGACCTTCCCATTGGAGGAGCTGTCGACTCCACAGAACTTCTCTGACCCTGAGTCAGGTCTGTGACTTCACCCGCAGATGTTGTCTGCTGTCTACACCCTACTGCTGCTACCACCACTTCTGTCATCTGTTTTTCCGGCCTCATCCAGCAGGCTTCACCCACCGATGCTCTCTACACAGGGGCCACCTTCCAAGCCCTGCCTGTTCTAAAGACCTCCCTTTGCACTGTCTTCTGGTTAAGTCCTCCCCATCCTTCCATGGCAGATCAAGGGTACCTCCTCATACCTCTGAATTCTCATGAGGTCAGATCTCCTGCTTAGAGGCCCTTTGGCACTGTGTGCCTGCCCTTCAGATTTGTCAGTTTGGGATTTTGCCTGTGATAGGTGTCCATTTCCCACTAATACATGCCAAGAAGGCAAAATATCCATGACCTAATGAGCCTGGGACATAGCAAAGCTTAACTGAATAATTATCGTGCAAAAGTCAAGCTGAAGTCTCAGTGTTGACATTAAGTTTTTAATAAATCAGGAGAATCCCTGCAGGGTGATAGAAATGAGTGTCTTTACAGAGAACTTCAGATTCCAGGTAGATTTCTGATGTCTAGGCTTCAATTTCCTAGCTATGAAGAGTCCAAGATGGCAGCATGCAAACCTCATGGTATTAGACTGAGATGTAGGATCAGATTTTGTCATCTACTTGGTCCTCCCATGAAGGTTCAAAGGAAGTTCAGCGCCCTGAACAGGTGATAAGGCAAAGCAGTATGAAAAGGGCCAGGAGTTGAAAATTTTAGGACAAATTCAATGCCGAGCTGGAGCACCAAATGGCATTTTCCTTAAACTCGCATCAGATCATGGTGTTCTTATTCAGTTTGTGATCTGATCTCTATTTTGAGAGCAAAGAATAAGCTAATACAGATGGCTTGCACAGGGAGAGATGGAGCAGAGTCTTCTTTCCATGCATGCTTAGTTGCTCAGTCGTGTCCGACTCTTTGTGACCCCATAGACTGTAACCCACCAGCCTACTCTGTTCATGGGATTTTCCAGGAAAGAATACTGGTAGCCATTCCCTTTGCCAGGGGATTTTTCAACCTAGGGATCAAACCCTGGTCTTCTGCAATGCAAGTGTATTCTTTACTGTCTGAGCCACTAGGGAAGCCCAATCTTTCCAGGGAGGTTTAATATCTCATGAAGCTTCATTCACCAAGGAGGCAGGCCTGGGGCCTTGGACATGGACTGGGAATGAGATGAAGGTCTGTGAAGGAGACAGAGCGAAGTAAAGGTGAAGTGGGGGCAAGCCTGCCCTTAGGAGGTCTCGCATCTTGAAATAAGGTAAAGCTTCCTACAGGGGGAGGACTATGGAGACTAAAGGGTGATAACTGAAGAGAGATCTGTAGAAGGAAGATTTCAGCTGGTGGTGCTTTTGACCTTGGCTTGCCCCCTTGAGCCTGGTTTTCCAGCCGCAGAATTCGGAGTGTTCAAACAGGGTTTGCTTGGGGGCCATCCCAGCCTGGCCTCCTTGAGTTGCTTGCTGTCACACTGGAAACGTCCTCATACTTTTCCTTATTAGACAGCTCTGAATGTTCCAGCACAAGCACATCTTGCCTCCCATCCTCAGAGCTAACGAGCTGGCTTGTGACCCATAGTCATGAAGCGTCCCTCGTGTGCTTAGTCGCTCAGTCATGCCCAACTCTGACCCCATGGACTGCAGCCTGCCAGGCTCCTCTGTCCATGGGGATTCTCCAGACCAAGAATTCGGGAGTGGGTTGCCATGTTCTCCTCCAGGGGATCTCCCACAACCCAGGGATCAAACCCAGGTCTCCCGTATTGCAGGCGGATTCTGTACTGAGTCACCAGGGAAGCCCCCTTCCTGGTGCTCTTTTAATAGTCCCAGGGTTCAGTCCAGGGTCCCATGTTGCCTTTCACTGTCATGTCTCCATTTCCTCCAATCTTTCAGTAGTTTAAGTTTCCTTACCTTGTGACCTTGGTTCTTTAGTGTTCTGGTCAGTTACTTTGCTAATGCCTTCCAAGGGCTTGCCTGACCAAGGTGATGCAATTTTGGGGTTAAGACTACAGAAGTGATGCTATAACCTCCTCAGTGCAACCTATCAGGAGGCACATATCACCACCAGCAATAACTGTCCCTGATAACTATGACTAGTTGGTTAAAGTGGTATCCTCCTGAATTCTCTATCATAAATCGTCCCTTTGTAACTAATATTGGGGGGAAATACTTTTGATACTGTGCAGATATTCCATTTCTGCCTAAATTTCTGCTCAGCATCTGAATTGTCAGGGGTCACTAGGCAAGCTTTCTGGGACAAGCAGTATTCTGAGCAGAGACCCAAGTTAAGGGAATTCTCAGTCACTCACATCTTCTCCCCAAATCCCCACTTTAGCTTTTTGAGAAAATTTAACTGAAGAGCAGAGTGGTAGGGCTCCTTTAGACCTTCACTCAGCTTCCCATTAACATCTCACATAACCATGCAGTTATCCAGACTAAGGTTACCTGGACATCCATGGTGGTCCAGGGGTTAAGACTCCACACTTTCAATACAGAGAGTGAGGTTTTAATCCCTGGTTGGGGAACTAGGATCCTGCCTGCTGTGCCACATGGCAAGACGACTTAGGTTACCCTCAGTATAGTAGTAAGCTATGGGATTATGCTCCCTTGATTTGGTTTTCAAATACTGGTTAGCTACCAAACCAGAGAAAGATACAGCTATAAGCATTTGTTTTAGTGATGTAAGCCTTCTGGTGTTGACTAATACAAACCCCCAATGGTGTCATCTCCAAGCACCTTCTCTTTGATGCCTCCAAAGAAAAAGTACTGATTTTCAAAAGAAAGACAGATTGTTATGAAACTTCATGGTGTCTTAGAATTTTGAATAATTCTGACGCACTGTAAGAATTTTGAATAATTCTGACGCACTGTAAGAATTTTGAATAATTCTGACGCACTGTAAGAATTTTGAATAATTCTGATGCATTGTAAGCTACCATAATAGTTCTGAGAAACAGATGAGCCAAAGACAGGACTGTCTTTGCAGAAGAAATTGTTAGTGTATTTGGATGAGGCAAGAATCAGAGCATAGGTGCATAGATTCATATCACCTGGGAGAGGATTTCTGTGGGAATATACCAGGATGGATATTCAATATTTTAGTGACTTGATATAGCTCTAATAATGACATAGTTGAACTAGAATAAAACTACAATTGTCAATGTAAATACTCTTAGCTTTTATCTTTGTTTTGTCAAGACTAACTTAAAGATAGGTCAAAAACTTACACCAAGAAAGCATTCCAAGCATTAGGTGGGAGAGACTTCAAACCTTTAACTCCAACAGGAGTCAAGCACGTTGCCCCGGTTCAAATGCAGTCTTTCTTATAACTCCTAGAACACTAGAGTCTTACTTTCTCTGTACTGCCAAGTTGCCAGATTAAAAACAGCATCCTAGGAAATATTGGGACACTTAGACTGGAAAGCACTTATCTGAAATTTAAGATCCGTTAGGAATTCTGAATTTTCCTAAGCCCAGCAACCCTAGTATCATTGAGACAGCATCTTCAAAGCTGATGTTTTCAGATTTTGAAGGAAAGAAGGACTGTTAAAACATGGCAGCTCTTCTCCAGACTTACATGGGAAGTGTGTAGAGATGCCTGGAAATGGTGCAAGAGTCAGCTTAATGCAAAGCTCTACTGGGCAGTCTTGGATCCAGAGCACCCCATTGGGTGACCAAAGACTTGACCAGGTAGGGGTCATGGGCCAGTGGTTCCTTGAGTCCAGCCCTGCTTCTCCCCTTTCCCCTTCATCGGTGCGACTCTCCAATAAGCCTTTCGTGCCTGTAACTCCATCTCAGTTTATTTCCTGGAAACAAGCTGGTCCAGGAACAAGACCAGTCAACTGAACTCACAGGCAGATTTCCTCCTGGGAACTGCTGTCTTGGGAGACAAGACACCTCAAAGGAAGTGAGCAAACAGGCAAGTTAGCTGTTGGAACTACCAGGTAAGTGTTTCAGATTGATTGCTAAAGAGGTAACCATTTTCTCTTTCCTTTCCCCGAATCCCAAAGGAATTTAAGAGTTTTTAACTCACCTCACAAGGATGAGAAACTCAATATAGAATGAGAAATCCCTGGAAAAGGATGTGGCACATCCAGCTGGAAGAGGGGAAAGCCAAGACTACTGTCTGCAAAGACAGAGAAAATGGGTTGATCCACTCAGTGGGGTCTTCAGACCTCGCTCTTGGTAAGACGAGGCTGAGGAAGTCAGATAACTGCTCTACAGTCACTGACTCAGCCATACACTCAGCCCTCCACTGCCAGCAGAGACTGGCACCCACTGAAGATTGTCTCTCCTCTAGATGGGCTTTCAGCCAGATGCTCGAACACCAGGCACGAGAAGACAGTGATGCAGAAGCTAGAATCTAAGAACTTAAACTGAGGGACCTCAGCCCTCTCCCTGCTCCCAGAACCCCCTCCTCCCAGGTCATATTTTAATGTCCGTTGCCTAGTCTGTGCCCTTGATCTAATTGTCAGCTCTTTACTCATTTGACTACATAGTTGCCACTTGTGGGAGCTAGAGGTGGCTGGTCAAGAGAAGCAGACTTCATACACCCGAGTTTGAACTTCACTCTTACTTGTGGGTTATCTTTATGAGCTTCACTTAGGAAAACAAGGATTCCATCACCTACCTGGAGGGATTGAGGCAGATCAGCTCACAGGGTAAGCACCTGGGGGGTCACAAGTTCAGCGGATCATTGAGAAGTACTTGGGTGGACAGGGCGACACTTGCCAACCTGGTGATTGAGATGCTCCGTATGTTTCATTCTTGTGTCTAGCCTAGACCTGACGCTACAGACTCTTCGACAGATGCTCTAACACAGACTTCAGAACATCTGCTGAATTTCAATGCATCATGCAGTTCTAGAGGGCCAAAGGTAATATTCAGCTTGCTTAAGGTACCGAGGCTACCCTCACAACAGTGGGCACCCATGGTGACACTGAAGTCGGCCTGGGATGAAAATTGTGCCTCATCTGTAGTCAGATAATTGCATGTTGCCTATTTTAGCACAAAATGCCTCAGATAGCAAACCTCCATACTAGGTTGGCAGGAGAATACCCATAACATTGGTAGATGTTAGCTCTTTGAAAGGTATAAAGGGTCTGTTTTTCAGTGAAGGCAGCAAGTGTGAACTCCAGAGAGGGGCCTCCCTCTTGGTTTCTTTCACTGGAGCCCCTCAAGTTTTATCTTTGCCTTTAGGTGTCTTGCTTTAATGCTTTTATTCTATTCTTCTCAAATGTGGGTAAAAACTCAGATATAGTCAAATTCCTTGTGATGGTGTGGTTCAAACTGCTTTCCAACCCTTCATGTCTTGTTAGGTCATAAATGTAAACATTCAAAACATATCCCCTGTCAAATGGGGTCAAGAGTGGCCGTGGCCAAGAAAGGAAATTGTTCAGAGGCAGGAATAGTAGTAGTACTCAGGCTTAGATCTTAGCCCAACATTTATGAATAAGTAGAGGACAGCATCTTATCACCATAGAAACACAACCTGGCACATGGTTGGTGCTCAGTGATGAACAGACCTACAGATCTCGAGGCCAAGCGTCTGGAACTAGAGATATGTCACCCCTTGAAAAGAATTTCCAGACCAAACTGCCACCCTACTGCAGGGTCTCTATGGGAGGTCTTTCAGATTAAACTGACATCTTGTTTTTTGGTCTTCACCAGCTCTCTCCCGAAGCTGTCCATCCCCTGTCCCCCCCTCCTGTTCTGTTATCAGCCTTGGGTTGCGGGCTGATATTAAAAGGACGCTGATAAAGCTCCCTAAGTGGCGGCAAGCTGTAAACATTCCCACTGATGCCATTTGATTAGCCTGCTAAGAAAATGTCTGAAGAAGGTCCTGGCTTGTCACCATGAGACAGGCAAAGGTGCCACGCAGAGCTGATGAAAAGCAAGTTGGTTGGGGCCACCGCCGTGGAGTTATATAAAGCACTTGGCTTCAAGACAGAGGTCTCTACAGCATTGCCTATGCAGTCCGCCGGGGTGGCTGTGGGTTTATGGTTTGATAGATATATGCAATGGGGATGCATTCATAGCCCAGATAAGTTAATGACCTATTAGTGGCGAGCAGAGAGAGAGATAAAGCTGTTGTGCAAAATCCTGCCCCACATTCCAAAGCCACAAACAATTTGGTTTAACACCTTGGTTATAGCCCATTCAAACAGCTTCCCTAGCAGACTGCAGTTTCTAGATGCCCATCTATTTAGAGGGTATAGGATGGGCTAGAGAGAACAAGCATTAACCGTTGGCTGAACTCCATCTTTAACCATCACCTGAACTAACTTACTCAGGTAATAGGAGTCTAAATATTTAACCAAATTCAAGTTTTTCTCCTCACATAAAATAAGGCTCATCCAAACATATCTTGTAAGGAATTCTGCTTGGACATAGACTTGGCATATTTGCATTTATGTGCCTAAGAAGTATTTAGCCATTGGCTCAGGATGCATCGATAGGGCAGGAGGGATTGTGTTGGAGCAATTAACTGAAATTTGAAGAGCTTGCTACAAGATGACAGTATTGGTTTGAATTTCCAGATACCTTATCAAAAGGATTCCAACTTCCTGGATGAGTGCCCAGTTATTCTGCCTTTGGCTCCAATGAAGACAGTACTATTTGCAGCAGAGTGTATATTGTCCTTTTTGGAAGGCAACTTGGCAACGGTAAGACTTATTTATGTGCAACACATTCTACAATCCCACTCTTGGGATTCCATCCCATAGTAATGAAAGCGCCAGTTCACAAAGACGTATTTGTGACAATGTTTATTCAGTATTGTTTGGGGACCCCTGAAGTGGGAACTTTCTAGTTTGGTGGATGGATGGGTTAGCTACAGCCTATTATGCGCCACTGAAGGGAGTGAGCTGTAGTCCATACAGTGAGTTTTCAAACATGTTTTTAGGCAAGCCACTCAATCATGTTGTCTGCACGAAACTCATTTTTCGTATTAAGATGAAAAGTAATGGGATGAAGATATACCATGTTGACGCTACGAGCTGGAGCAACTCTTTCAAAGAGAAAGACTGACGAAAGAAGTATTAAGAGCACAAGACGATTTAAGGGGTCGACTCTAACAGTTTGTGTGTACATATGTAATGTCAAAATGTGAAAGACATGGACTTATTCATTTTTTTTTTGCAGTTCTTTAGAGTTGAATATTAACGCCCTTCTGAGGAACCCAAGCCACTCCATTTTGTAAAATTCTGAGAAAAGAGTCTTTGGAAAATCCGAAATTTGAATCAAGCACGGGAAATGGAAGCCAATCAGGACCCATGGCCAGCCCTGGAAATTAGAACCAATCAGAACACCTAACCCAAGGTGACCAATCAGACCCAGAGACTCCCGTTTTTCGAGTTTTTCCTGCGAGAATACCCTATATAAGCAATGTACCCCAGAGTTCAGGGCTCCTTCCTACAGCCGCTGTGTCGGATCGGTGGGAGCCCAAGCTCAAGCTCGGTAATAAAAACTCTTGCTTTTGCATCAGGTATTGGCTCCCTGGTGGTCATTGGGAGATTTTGCGACTTGGGCATAACACCTATCTGATCGACAGGCCGGCAGGGCAGGGCAGTCAGTAAGACAGTTGAACTAAAAGGCACCTATCAGCTACATCTAATGGAAAAGGTATTCAACAGCGCTAACACCTTCCTCCAAGCTCACATGGAACATTCACCAAGAAAGAGCACATTCTAGGCTAGGCGAAAGCCAGACCCAGAGAAGGTGACAAATTGCTTATTGATGGTAGGACATGTGCTTATTCGGTTCTATGTATAATGAACATGAAAGTAAGCTGGTGCCCAGCTTCTAGGATAAACACCCACAGACAATGCTGACCTAGGATTGTTATGTCCATGTCGAGCATTTCTGAGTGTTCCGCTTTCGGGTTTGCCGTGTGTAATGATCTAACTCAGAGGTCAGATATGAGGATTAAAGCCAAGCTATATACCTCCCAAGTTTGAGGAATGGGGCAGGCAGATTTTCCTAGTTAGACTACAGATTTGGTGATTCACTTTTTAGTCAAGTGCTAGAAGGACAGCCTTCGTTTTTTCCAGACACTATCCCCGCAACACAGACACTGCCCTTTTATAAGATACCAGGTGGGTATTTGTCACCCTGTCTACCCGCAGCCCCTAGGAACTGAAACTACTCAGATCCTAGCCCCCACCAATCAGGTCCTAGTTTTGTACCATGTGACTCAGCTGATTGGACTAAGGCAGCCACCTGATCCTGGAGCAGTTTGCCTATTGGCTGGTTCTTTACTCCAAGACCCTGCTTATGAAAGGAGAGGGTGGGCTAAATCATAGACATATTTGAAATTAAGATGAAATAAAGTCAGCAAGAGACAGATGCTGAAAAGCTGGTTAGACACAGAATCAAGGCTTGAAGCCTAGAAGTTCTTCAAGCCTATTTTTCGATTCAAATGCCCACCTGTTCCCTTTCAACACATTGTTCTCTTCTGCCTGGAATTCTTTGAGGGAGGCTCACAGATGGGAAGAAGACACTATGCTCTCCTGGGCTCATACCTCTAGGGTTGACAGCTGGACTCAGTGCCCCCTCGCTATTCTGAGGTCAGTGGGTCTTACTTCCCTTACATGTAAGCCGCCAAGGACCAGGGTCTGGCAGATCCGAGAAGGCCGCTGTATTGGGAGCACAGAATGTGTGACTGCCTTCTTTACTGTGTCTCGGTCCACAGGGTAGTATGTTGTAAGGGGAGAAGGTGGAGCAGGAGTCTCATGTGTGATGAATGGGCAAACAAGTTGGGTTTCTGGAGGGATTTGGAAGTCCACCTTGGGGCAGAACTTACGTACCTCCCCAGACTAGGCACCTTCTTCATCCTGACACTGCCATTGACTGGCTATAAAACAAGGTGGGGTCATTTGTAACTCCAGTTACATAACTTCTGAGACTTAGCACTTCATCTTTAAAATGGGTATAGTAGTCAAGAACCTAGGGCTACGGAGACACAGAATTCATATAAAGGACCCAACAGTGCTCAGGACATTTAAGCGCTTAGGATATGAACTCCCATGAAGCCTCCAGCCATCTGCAGGCTGTCCTGTTGTCTTATTCTGCTCGCCCTCGGGCTCTAGCAGCTCCTTAGATGTAGAGACTCTTGTCTCAGTGTGCCCCACCAGTGACCACTAGAACATGTGCATGTTAAGTGCTGAGGGGTATAGTAATCAGTGTCTGCTTCTACAGGGCATGAAGGGGTCTTCAACCCACTTGAAATCCAGAGATTACCCGCATAAGGATATATGGGCAGAAAAAAGCAAACCAATGCAGTTGTAAAGTAAGTAGGGTGGGACATCATGAACTAAGACAAACTGACCTTTAAGATTGCCGCTCAAAGCTTGGGCTCGAAGAAGTATGCAGTTTTAGTTGCTGCCTTGGCATGTCCATCCTACGGGCCACACACTCATGTGCATAATTAAAACTATCCTGCTTCACAGATGGGGAAATAGAGGGCACCCTCCAATATGCCTGCCAGTGCTGGTAGCCATACAAGGTCAAGAGGTTGCCCCACCAGTAGAACATATCCAACCTGCAGGAGAGGCATCTCTTAGGTTTCAAACTTCTGAATGAACCTGACATTTCCACAAATCCATTTCTAGCTCCCTTTTTTCCCTTTATAAAAAAATTCTATTGACTATGCTGGGTCTTTGTTGCTCCAGTTGAACTTATTGTAGTGGTTCCTCTTGTTGCAGAGAATCGACTCTAGGGCACATGGGCTTAGTTGCCCCACGACATGTGGGATCTTCCCAGACCAGGGCTTGAACCTATGTCCCCTGAATTGGCAAGTGGATTATTAACTGGACCACCAGGAAAAGCCCCTCTAGTTCCTCTTAAAGAGTGATACACTAGCAACACTGGGCCTGCATTCCCACATGACCTCAGAGGTATTGAGGGAGCCCAGCTCTGGTCGAAGACAGGTGTACTCCTGGCCAAGCCCCACACTGCCCATTTCATCCGCCTTATGTGTCTGGTCCCTATGAGTACACTTCAGTGAGAAATCTGAAATAAGTTTTGGTATTTATAGAATACGTTAGGTCCCAGGAAGGGACGGGGTATCAGGGATATGACTTAACAAACAATGCAGCTTTCTTTTAAGAGTGGGACTTTGATGGGCTAAAGCCTCAGAAAGTGACCAATTTTATGGGCAGGACATTCTGCTAAGTCGGTGTTAATTGGAAAATTGACAAACTTGGAAATTTGTCTTCAAAGACAGATGACTAAAGACACTGCATCATACTGGGGCAAAAAAGATATGTATATATACAACATTATAGGTAATAGCATTAAGCTACACTTGCAGTCTTTCTTTTGGCTACAGGCATGCAGGATTTTAGTTCCCTAACCATGGTTCAAACCTGTAACCCTGCTGTGGAAGCGTGGTGTCCTGACCCTTAGATGCCCAGAGAAGTCGCCCATACTTGAGTGAGGTCTTAGTGTTTAGGAAACCCTCTTCCTCTATGCATCAAGTCACAACTTTTATACATCCTTCTTCAAAAGGTGGTTATTGCAACTAGAGTCTCTCAGTTACTTGGTTTTCCAGGGTACGTCTTTACTCCCTTCTAAGTAGTTAGATGCCTTTTTCTTTTTAAACAAAGCTGTAGCTAAATGGATCCCAATTCACCAATACACTTTCACAATGACCTCTAGCACTTGCAAATGTGAGTGCACACTCCAGGGGTAATTATGAGTTCTAGGGTTAGGTTTGCTTCCTCCACAAGCATTGAGATTTCAGGTGAGGGTCCCCCAGATTAGCACTTTCAATATTGAGAAGACCTCACACAACTTTAAGGCTCAACTAAGATTTCTCCCTTGGAGGGAGAATTGGGGAGGAACACACCTTCATGTCACCTCATTGTGCCTACATGCTAAGTTGCTTTAGTCACATCTTGACTCTTTGCAACCTCATAGACTGTAAGCCCATCAGGCTCCTCTGTCCATGGGATTCTCCAGGCAAGAATACTGGAGTGGGTTGCCATGCCCTTCTCTGCTCTGTGCCAAGCACTGGTCCACGTGGGATCAAGGGGAAAGTTGGGAGTCCCTACCCTTGACCCAGTCATGTATACAAATCTGACTGTTAAGGCGCTGAGATAAATGGGAATTTGCTGTGTAAGGGACTGGTGTCACCTGCATAGTGGCCCTGTAGCACTGAGCTCAGTCTTCATGTCTGGGTTCAGTCAACAATTTGCAGCATGAAGTTCATGGAGAAGCATCTTGGCAATACGTGATGTCTGTTAGTGCTTCCGGAAAGGTAAGTTTCACAAGGGGTTCAGAGCATCAGAAACAGATCTTGATTCTTCCAACACCCCTCTGCAGTCTCCTCTGTCTCAGCAAGTGGCAGCATTTAGTCGCTACACTTCATGCCCATAAAATAAGCATTGTTTTTTTTTTTTTT
>SJXQ01002634.1:664482-753075 GCA_006408695.1 Aepyceros melampus
TGGGGATGACTCGCGCGCATGGCATTTATCGTGCACTTTATCCCTATCGTTCCACTGGCTCCACCTCGGCTCAGGTGTTGGATCCCAGAGGTGGGGGACCCCCGTCTAGACAGCTGTTACCGGGTGCTCCAAGAAAGGGGGTGTCAGGGCCGAGAGCTGGCAATTCTCCCCCTTCCTTTGGCTCCTGCAAAATCAAACAGCCCGCTAGTAGAATCCAGTGCTTCCCCCTAATTCCAATCCCAATTGCAAATCAAGGTGAGCTTTCAGGAGCCCCCTCTTTTGAACCCTGAAGCAGCAAGTTTGTGTTTTTTTAAGTAACATGGACTCTCAGCAAAACTGTCTTTGCAATTGCTGGCTCCCTTTATCCAAGATGCTCCTGCGAGTCTTTTCACCTCGGTGGTCCAGCCCCCCGGATGGAGGCCTTTGTCTCCTTGGGAGCTGTTCCTTTTGCTCTCCAGCTCATCTCAGGTGAAGAGAGGGAGAGGGTGGGGAGAGCACCAGGAAACTCAGGTTAGCCGGAGTCCCAGGCAGGTCAGGGAAGACCCTGATTTCTTCTCCATTCCACTGTGCCAACTATCTGTCTTCATTAACTTGCACAGGTTTGTGGTTTTTTTAGTCCTTCCCACAGACACACACTATGAACACACCACTTTTTTTATAGCCTGTACTTTCATGTTCTGATTGTTGGCCTCAGAGTTATGACCCAGTATCCATCCTGTAGGACTTGCTGGTAGACTGGAAATTCCATGAACTCGACAAGCATTGCTAGGGTGGAAAGGAATCTCTGCCTCCCTAGATCTGTGAACCTGTGTCTAGGGGTAGCTTTGAAAACTCAGAACTAAGGTGTGATCAGCCACCTCATGGCTGTGCTCGCGTTCCGTGCATCCCAAGGCTCAACCATCCCCGCTTCACCTACACTCAACTCACATTGACTGAGCTCGCCACTGGCTGCCTAGTGGCTTTTTTGCTCCCTGCCCTGGCCAATAACTATTCTAATCCTTAGACCAGGGCAATCCTGCCAGTTATTGGAAGGGAACACCTGCCCTTGTGATGGTCATTAACCCGAGAGGGTATGAGGGTCTTCCTTCTGGTTTTCTTAGTAACTGATGAGCCAGCTGGAAGTCAGTTCCTCCCATAACAAGTTCCTTCCTCTAAGTACAAAGGAAGGATTCTATACCCTGCCTGTCGATTGCTGTACTCAATGGGTCGTTGTTCCAGGACTTGGTTTCATACAGCTAAGATTCCCTATCCAATAAGTTGATGTCTGTCATTGTCTCTGGGCTCTTCCTTTGGTCTGGTGGCTGGGCAATTCCATGACTTGCAGCCCAACAGCCAACCATGCTTATTTCAGATTTGAAGCCCAGTAGGACCGCCTCTTCAACCCAAAGCAAAAAAACCCTCCAAAGCCAAACTCCCCCACTTCCTTCTCCTGCTGAGGCAGCTCCCCTGAAGTGTGTGGTGTGGGGAGGAACCAGCGCTAGAGACTCTACTCTCCCTAAGTCGTTATTCGCCATCTAAAACATTCAAGAGTTCTCCATCCTCTTTAAGAGACTTTCTAGTTAAGTCTAACTCAAGTGAGAAAGCATTTTGCCAAGACCTGAGGATGACCTAGTTTAAGCTTGCAGGAACAAACCGTCCCAATTAAGCTGGCCTTTTATACACCATGATTCTTCCATGTAGGATTAGTTGTCCAATTCTGTGTTCATCTGCATTTCTTTTAAAGGGAATTGTGCTTTTGTTCTGAAGTGGTCAACTGAAACTGTTTAGGAAAACCATGGGATTTAAAAAAATGTCACTAGAACACACGATGGTCCTTTATCCTCACATGTGGTCCTGAGTCAGGCACGTCTTTAAAGATGATTTGATTAGGAGAAGACTGGTGTTGGCAGTTGGCAAAGAACCCAAATGGAACATGAGCTAACTTTGCATCATTCCTGCTTCATCCCAGGTGCTTCACCTTTTCTCCTTTCAGAGGTTAGGTGAGCATATCCAAGTGAGTCCATAGGATCCCGAGTCCACTGTTACTCCCAAGTACACTGTTACTAGAAGTTTGGTTACTAAGTCTGAGACTCTAGTTTATGCAGCATTCAACATTCCTCTGCAGGACTTGTCATAGCTTTTAATATGTAGATATGGCTGTGAACCTCTAAGACGTTTATGACGTGTAGCATTCCCTCAAACTTATTTGGGATCTGAGCCCTTTATCATACTGCAATAAAAAGGTCAATTCTTGGATTCTACACACTCAAGACAAATTGAGTATTGGTTTTCTGCAGATCAAGAAGTAGAGAAGTTTACCCAAAATATTCGTGGCCTTAGACCCAGGGCAGATGCAAGCTTCCCCCATGTTCCTTATCCTTTTTCCTGCTTCAGTTTTTCTTCATAGACCCTATCACTACCAAGTGTATTCTGCACGTGCCTCTAGAATATACCACACAGGCAAGAATTCTCCTCCACTGAATATTCAAGCACCTACAGTAGTGTCTGGAGTATAGCAGGCAGCTTGAATTTGGCTTCCTCCACTGTAACATGCCCAGGCTTCTAAGGAGATCTGGAACCACATTTTCATATTCTGCTCTATAACCATGTCTTATCAAAATAGCATTTCACATCTCGAAGGCTTTAAGAGTTGTTCAGCCACTAAATCATGTCTCACTTTTTGTGATTCCATGGGCTGCAGCATGCCAGGCTTCCCTGTCCTTCAATATCTCCAGGAGTTTGCTCAGATTCATGTCCAGTGAGTCAGTGATGTCATCTACCCATCTCATCCTCTCCTGCCCCCTTCTCCGCTTGCCCTCAATCTTTCCCAATGCCAGGGTCTCTTCCAATGAGTCTCATCAAGTGGCCAAAATATTGAAGCTTCAGCATCAGTCCTTCCAATGAATATTCAGGGTTGATTTCCATTAGGATTGACTCGTTTGAGCTCCTTACTGTTCAAGGGACTCTCAAAAGTCTTTAACAACACAATTCGAAAGCATCAATTCTGGAGAAGAGTTAGGCTTCAGTTAATTTGATGTTGATTTGATGCTGACCCTGATTTGGTAATTTTCCACTTTGGGGCCTATGAATCCCAGACTGAGATGCAAAGTTGGATCTAAGAGCAGTTGTCCAGTGCATCCCTTTGGAAGCCAAGACCTGAGCGTGCAGTGCTCAGAGGACCAGGCTTAGTCATTATTCTTGGCAACAGCTTTCATGATCTCTGCAGGCCTGGAAAGAACATGGGATGGTGTGCCTTGATGCCCTCATCTCATAAGCATCTTCAGGTTCGCTCAGAGACAGCACCTCCCAACGGGACATGGTGGCCTTCAGAGCATCCAAGAAGGTTGGAGGACCCATATGCACACAGGCAACACCACAAGGAAGATAGCGTCCTCATGGGAGAAATTAAGGCTCTTCAGCCTTCAGAGGAGAGAGAAAGATCAACCCACTCACCCGGCAGAGAACCATGGCCACACACAAGGCACAATCTCCAGAGACCTGAGGATAGACACTCATTTTTTTATTGGAAAGCAAGCCCCGAGAGGTTAAGAGACTCTGGCCAAGACCCACAGCTGTTAAAACTCAGGCTGGAACTCGCATCTGAGGTTCAGGCCAGGTCTCCTCCCAGAAGCACAATCGCTCTGGAGAATTTGGAAGACCTCAGCCTCAGGCCAGATGACAGCTTAGACTTTCCCCAAACTGACCCGTGAACCTGAGACGACCTTGCCTTTGTCCTGAGATTATAACTCTCCCGCCTCATTTGTACGTTGAGCCTGGGTAAGAGGACAGAACTTAACAGGCAGGCTCCCTTTTACTCCCACTGGAGGTTTCCAGATGGAGGTTGTACACGAAGCCCCTAGGCTGACCCATGATGCTAGCAAACATTACCAGGGACCAGGAAACCGAGGACTGATTCTTTATAAAGCCATGCTCGTGACTGCTTCAGGAATAACAGATACTAGCCTGAAGGACTGCCCTAGGAGGCTGCGTTGAGAAAAGGATTCCACATTCGACAGTAGCTCACTGTGGACCAAGCACTATTACGGATAAACTGAGATCCAGGGAGGAGGGTGAACAGGTTGGCCGTGGGCATCACTGGGAAAAGCAGGTGGAGTCCCCTGTCTTTGATATAGTGCTGCCCCTAACCGTCAGACTCATCTCCTTAAAATGTCAATGAAAACATGGGTAGCGTCTTGCAAGTTTTTAAAAGGCAGAAACATCCAGACTCCTCTGATGAGGGAGGAGGGAAGGGAGGGATGCATTGGCACTTCGCTTTCCAGACACGACTGATGAACACGTGGATGGCCGGCACAAGAACTACTCCCTGTAACCCACAGGGGGCAGCACTCACCCAACATCGGGAGAGAAAGTATTCAAGCCCTTGTTGGAGGAAAAACCCTTGGCTCAGTCCCTTACGAGGGGCATTTCAGTTCAGTTATTCTCATTATTTTGGATGAGCTCAATCTCATCACATGAGCCTTTTAAATGTGTCTCTAGAAGTCAGACATGGAAAAAGTCAGCAGTCAAAGCACAAGTAAGAACCATAATACAGTGCTGGCAGCTTGAAGGTGGAGGTGGGCACATGGACAGGGGGTGTAGGAGGGCCTCTGGGAGCTGAGGGGCCTTCTGCTGCCAGCCAGCCAGGAGGTGACCGCAGTCTACACTGCACGTGAATGGATTTCATCAGGAGAGGTCAGGTCCGTAACACCCATGGTGTAAACTGTGGGCCGTGATGGTGTGGACATCCTATAAAACCGAAGGGGAGGGTGCATTCTAAATAAGATCTCAGAAGGCAGCCCGCTTGGTAAGTTGAGATGTCTTGCCAGTGTTTTACATTCCTAATTTTGAAGGCTATGTCCCCAGGAAGACAGTTACTTCAAAAGAACACCACTAGCTCTAGTACAAGACTTGGTCCTAGGAGCGCCAGCACCTTCTGTGCTCCAGTTCTGCCATAAGTGCTGAGCACAGTGAGGGAGGGAAGACCCCAGTCCTCAAGGGGATCTAATGGAGGATCACAGCCATGGATGTGGGTTAAGTAGCACCCCGTGACTTCTATCCCATCCACACACCCCTGGATAACCCTTTGGGTGTGAGTGAACATCTGCATGAGACCACTCCTGCGATGGTTACAGGTAAGAAGACTGTTCTACTGAGCACGACCTAATCACATGGCTAGAAATCAGACATGGAAGCCAGAAAAATCAAAGCACAAGAACCATAATGCGCTTGTTGGCAGCTTGAAGATGGAGGGGGACACACGAGTGGCCTTCAGCTGCCAGCCAGAAAGGAGGTAACTGCAGCCTAACACTGCAAGAAGCTGAATTAGACCAAGAGTGAGCTTGGAAGCTGAGTTGACTCCTAGTCTCCCAATGAGGCTGCAAGCCAGCTGACACCCTGATTTTGGGCTCGAGGCACCTGAGCAGAGAACCCAGCCACCCTGAGCCTGGTCAGCACCTACGGAAGAGTGAGCTTGTGGAATTTTTAAAGCTGCCAAGTTTCTGCTGTGCAGCAGTAGAAAGTTAATACCGTCTCCCTGTGCAGTAACGATCAGCGTGTGTGCTGTGCACAAATACATGTGCATTACAGGGGAACCAAAGCTTGGCTGTGGAGTTTGGAACATCCCCTTTCAGATAATAGTGCCTGGGATGACACAGGACTCCGTCTCTGCTGTTCTCCTAGAACAATCAAGCCATCAGCAGAGGCTTAAAATGCTTAACGAGGCTCGTTAGACCAGGGTTGGATTGAACCAGTGCAGCTGAGGTCAGAAATGGTCAAACCTCTGTTTAGAGGGCCTCCGTCAACTGGCATCGAGCTAGAACCTCCACCTTGCTATCTGTGAATGGAGACCTAAGCCACTAGGACCGTGCAGAGGGCTTCTCAGGAAGACATTAACAGCTGACATCTCCCAGGTTGGAGCCATGCTCACCCCACTGATGTCAGTTCCTCCCATTAAATGTGAATCTGAGTTTCTCAATCTTTAAGACTGGTTCCCCCAAGAAGGGACTGTTTCATATGGTAAGATGGGAAGAGAAATCTGATCACTGAGGATCTGCTTTTGAGTGCCAATCTACACCAGGAGCTTCTTCAAGCCTGTTTGCTTCTTGGGAAGTGTGGGATCTTTTCAAGGATGGGGACAGATTCGGAGGAAGGAATTGTCTGGCCTAAGTTTCACATCACATCTCATCTTTGCTCCCTTAAATCTCAGAAGGATTTCTTTTAGGGAGTAGGGGACAAGCAAGTAGAACTCTCGAGCTGAGCATGGGGGCAGGAAGTACCTTTGAGATGGAAGCCAATATCATCTACATGGAAGATCTCTGCAGCAAGTCAGTATCAAACTCAAGTTTGATATTCTAGGGCCATCTTGAGCCTGAACTCTAAGACCAGCTGAGCCTGCTATATGGGAGCAAAATTTGCCATGAGGATTGACTTGTGCTGATTTTTAGGAAAACAGAAGATGGAAGAAGCATTGTTACCTCTCCCTTAACTTCCTAAAAGAAGGTAAAAGCTCTGTTCCCTGGTAGAGGGGAAAAAGCAACTGGAGATGTCTACAAAGAATATGGGCTAAACCTGGAGGAAATGGCAACCCACTCCAGTATTCTTGCCCGAAAAGTCCCATGGAAGAGAAGCCTGGCAGGCTGCAGTCCACGGGGTCGCGGAGAGTTGGGTGTGACCGAACACACACATGAGACTCCAGGAAGCCAGCTCTGCCTCTAGGCCCTTCTGGCCGCTCTTCCTCATCCACAGCTGCGCCTGTTCTTTGGCTTCTCTTTTGAACGCGTTCTGACATCTTAAACAGTTCCCTCTCTGGTCATGAGTTCAGAAAAATTTTTAACACATGGAAGAATATGGACTAGGTGTGGTGGCGGAGACTTGGCAGGGTCGAGAGACCAGAGTTGCTCTGTGTCCCACTGACTACCTGTGGCCCAGAGACCAGACACGTGAGTGTCCGTCTCCACGCGAATTGCCTTCCTCGGCTTTGAGCTACCCGAACTATCCACCACCCTCTTGTCTTTACTGGAGACGATCTATGAAGGCGAAGGCTCTGACCATTTTGGTCACTTAGTTTTCTCGAACCACTCCCACCCCAGCCTTGACCTTTTGTTTTTCTCCAGTTCATCTGTCTCGTGTTGATTTAGTTCTTCAAGCAGCCAGAAAAGCCTAGAAGGGTAGAAAACATTTCTTCCAACACTACTGGGACTGTGGACTGAGCTTACTGGACTAATACAGGAGTGATTCCAAAATATCATGGATGTGTGTGACCTTAAGGGTCCACACCACCCCCAGAGAACATTCCTTTTTAAAAAACTTATCAAGGTATAGGTGCTTTCCATGGACACCAAGGGAGGACTGTGGGATGAATTTTTTCCATTTCTATAGAGAAGCCGAGGCATGCTCTCGCCCCCGCCCCCCAGAGGCTCAGTCACTTCTGAGCATCTCCGTTGTTCTACGAACACTCCAGGATCTTGTTCTAGTCCTTTCTTCCATCCGTGTGTTCCTGCTCAGTGCTCAATTCTGGGAAACCAAACCTTGGCCAGCTTTCAGCATTCAATCCACTTGGACAAAGCTGGTGTGTGATCTACCTCAAAGTCTAGTCCATGGTGATTCAGGAAGCAGAGTTGCCAGTGTCCACAGGGTACCATGTCCTAAACACTTGCCAGACCCTGCAGAATTTAACCCCTGCTCTCTTCTAGCTCACAGCATCTGCTTTTCCTCACCTCAGGCTCTCCCCTATCTGGCCCCAAGGTCTGTGCAAAGGCCCTTCTTCCCTCAACTTGGGATTCCAAACTCAGATTTTTGGATACTGAGCTAGTGCAAGTGGGATCCCACAGAGACTACCTAGGGAAGCCATCTACCTCTCCCCCCAAAAAGGGATCCACTGATGCTCAAAGATAAGTTTATCCCTCTAACCCCTCCCCAGGAGAGAAGGCTGGACTCTACCCCAGCAATTGGCATGTATGGAATAAGTTCTGAGGGATGTAGAAGCAGGTACTTCTTTACAGAAGTCTGTAGTAGGTTTCCCTGGTAGCTCAGATGGTTAAAAAAAAATCTGCCTGCAATGCAGGAGACCCGAGTTCAATCCCTGGGTCAGGAAGAGCCCCTGGAGAAGGGAATGATCACCCACTCTAGTATTCTTGCCTGGAGAAGTCCATGGACAGAGGAGCCTGGCAGGCTACAGTCCATGGGGTCACAGAGAGTCGACACGACTGAAGCAGCTAACACACACATACACAGTGATGCTGGAGCAAGGCTCGATGAAGGGCTGGGAGTGGAGGCTCACAGCAGAGTCGGGTCGGACTCTGCTGTTCCTGCTGGTTGCCTTTGCCGAAACCCAGGTGCACGTGCTTTTGTCTTGTCTACTGAAGAATCAATTCCTAGACTTCACTTCACATTGTGCTGACAGCTGTCCTGTCCTCCCCTGGTTCCCAATCAATGCCATGCTAGAACTGTGTCAGGGCATGCATTATTTATCTCTAATGGGAGCAGGGTTACTCAAGGCATCAATGAATCAATGGGTTCAGATGCGCCATCAAGACCCTCCTCAATCAATAGGTAGAGGACAGATTCAACAGGGAGGGGATGAGAACAGGAGGGCTGAAGATTTAGGGCAGTAAGTGCTGGCCTGAGTCAGAATCTGAGCTGCAGCCTTAGCTCAGATCCCAAGTCTTTCCCCAGATGGGGCCTCAGTTTACCTCATCTGTATAAAGGAGCAGTGAGGCTAGACCAGCTTAGGAGCCCTCTTCAGCACTCGTCTTTCTTAATTAAGAGTCTTGAAGTTTCCAGGGACTGTTTCCAAGACTAGCTAGAAATGTTCATGGCAGTTGAAACTAGTTAGTTTAACTAGCTCAGGAGCCTTCAGAAGTTGAGTTTTGGAAAAGCCATTATTTTTACAACATAAGTGACTCACATACCCAGAGGCAGCTGAGCCTGGATCATGCTTTCCACGATGGGTAGGACTTCTTGGACGGTTCTGCCTAGGGTATGGGTTGATCTCATTTTGGGTATGTTAGAAGTAATCCCCACTCATAAAAGATGGTTTGGAAAGCAGAGATTAGGAAGAGGCTTTAGCAATACATTTCCCCATGTCTTAGGGCTTGGTTTTGTATCTTCTTAGAATCACTTGATGGCATTTAATGATTTGCTTCCATGACTTGGACTCCAGCCTTGACTATACGTCTAGCAGACATTTGGATCTAGTGTTGCTGTCATAAGTCTTTTGTTCTGAAACTTCTGTCCTCAAGGGGTGAGGTTCTGGTTGTTGGCCATCACTTTTTGCCAACTCTTTCCTGGTGAGGTCGTTGCTTACTCCCATGGACCACAGCTGTGCTATTGAGGCCTCAGGCTTACCTAGGAGACACCAGGCAGGTAGGATCCCCGTGCCCCCTTACAGGAGTACTTCTTGAGGTCTCTGTTAGGACCAGCTTCTGGCCATGACGGGCTTAGCGAGCTGCACTAGGCCTAAAAATATAACCTGAGTCATGCTTCTGGGAATTATACCCTTAAAACCAATCAGGAGAGTCCCCATTTGCGCCAAACCTTGAGCCATTCCAGGTGAGATGCGAGGTTCAAAATTCGCACGCACACCGCTCAGCCAAATCATTGTAAGCCTAGTAGCCTACAGGTGGCCTATAGAGACAAAGATGGAAATTCAGGAAAGCCCGTGCCCGCGAAAAACTGACCAATCAGCAGTTAACGAGTAACCCGTGCAACCAATCTAAGTTTGCCAGCTGCCTCAGTTAAGGAGTAACCCGTGCAACCAATCTAAGTTTGCCAGCCGTCTACCTTTGTTATAATCCTATAAATACTGCTGGAACCCAGGGGTCGGCGCCTCTTGTCTTACTCCACTGCGTTGGATGTGGCGGGGGCCCTGACTCGAGTCAGAAATAAATTTCCCTTTTTGCCTTTTGCATTGTCGTGGAGGTCTTGTTCTTGTCGGTCTTGGGATTCGGACTTTCGGGCTTAGTAGTCTCCAACTTGTATTAGAACTAGTTAAGAGTACAGTCAGGGGCTCAGGCCTGATAACATCTCAAACATTGCACACCTTGCCCTTCACATCACTCATATTCCATCCTGGGTTTCCCTATCTCTGGGAACACTGCTCTACTTAGCCCACACAACTGGGAGTTCCAGCTTGGATGGCTCACTCCCCTTCATACCTAACGGCCCATCTGTTATCAAGTCCTATTTCTTCTGTCCCCGATCCATCTTCATCTTAGCATCTTCACACTGGTACAGGCTTGGGCCCAGTTCCACCTCCCACCTGGATAACTGGAGTAGCTTCCTGTTCTCCCTACTTCTTGCTGCTGCTGCTGCTAAGTCACTTCAGTCGTGTCTGACTCTGTGCGACCCCATAGACGGCAGCCCACCAGGCTCCCATCCCTGGGATTCTCCCTGCCTGTTATCAACTTGAGACAGCACCAGTGATTGACAAACACTCAGGTTTTGATTGTTGATGTCTTCACCCATCATCTCTTAGGATAAAGTCTGAAATCCATTCACCATGACAAGATCCCACGGAACAGGGCTCCTGCCCAGCTGCTCTCTTCTTGAAGATGCTGCCGCCACCCCCACATGCTTATTGCACTCCAGTCAACTGATTTTGTGCTTCATCCCAAACTGATTCCTACCTCAGGATCTTTGCATCAGCTATTCCTCCCACTTTGGATATTTGAGATTTTTTGCTCAGACTTTAGCTAAGTCATGCAGCCATTCATTCTCGGCCGAGAACTGAGTTACTGAATCTAAAGTAGCCAGTGAACCCTGTACTGGATTCAGGCACAGGGGGTGTGAGGTACACTGTATAGTTAAAGTATTCCTGCATCGGGTATTAGTCTCTAAATTGTGTCCAACTCTTCTGTGACCCCCATGGACTATAGCCCACCAGGCTCCTCTGTCCATGGATTTCCCAGGCAATAATTCTGGAGTGGGTTGCTACTTCCTTCTCCAGGGGATCTTTCCAGCCCAGAGACTGAAACCATGTGGTCTCCTGCACTGGCAGATTCTTCACCTCCGAGCTACCAGGGAAGCCCACACTGGGATATGGATTCTCCAAATTTTTCACAAGTGCCTTATCCCAACAGGATTAAGAAGCCTCATGCAGATGACAATCTTGACTTAGGGAGGAATTTCTTGGGGAATCTTTCACAAGAAATGAGCCTAGGTAGAGAGCACATTTCAGGAAGTTATATGCCTTTTCTCATAGAACCATTCTCTTTAGATATTTAGTCTTATTGCCACTCGCAAAAGAGTCTGGTCTTCACACCTACAAGATAAGGTTCTCATAAGTCAAATGCTAATATCAGAGACCAGATTGATGTCAGAATCCAAGTCTAGGTTTATGGAAGAGCTAGATCATTCCTTATTCTTAGTTCAGTGTCTGACATGTATCAGATGCTTAAAGTTTCTTTCTATCCTCTTATTCGACCCTAGATACTGACGTTTTTATTGCCTTGGATCCCAGGTAAGACATGCTTATTAGAAGCAAAGTCCTTAAGATCTAAGAGCAAGAATGATCAGGTCTAGAGATCAGACCTGCTGTCCCTCCAGCCCAGTCTTGGCTCTAGAAGGGATTTAAGTGTCCAGTCTTTCCTAGACACCCAACTAGGATGCTGGGGAAGTCAATCATTCCTAAACCAGCATCATGCCAACTTCCCATGAGGCTCCCTCATCCATGACTTGACTTCCTCTCCAGAGCCCCCAGTTGCTGCACAAAGTGATGGGCTGTGACAGTGTCACAAAGGTAGCCCAGCTCTGATCCCCTTGCTGATTTCTGTAGGGCTGTTTGGGGTGAGGGGAGCAGCGATCAAAGCCATTAACTGCTGGGAACCCCAGAACCCATAGCTGTCCTGGTTATAAGGTTCTGGGCACAAGGTCACAGCCATGGCAAGTAAGTGAGACGAGATCGTGTGACTTCGATCTGACAGGTTATATTGGGGAGAAAGAAGGGGCACTGGGGGTGGGGAGAGAAAGGGTAACCTAGGAGGTAAGAATGGGTGTGTGCTCACTTGTGTCTGACTCTTTGGGACCCCATGGACTGTAGCCCACCAGGCTCCTCTGTCCATGGGGATTCTCCAGGCAAGAATACTGGAATGGACAGCCATTCCCTTTCTCCAGAGGATCTTCCCAACCCAGGGATCAAACTCATGTCTCTTGCATTGGCAAGTAGATTCTTAACCTCTGCACCACCTGGGAAACCCAGGTAAGAACATAGAGGCAGTCAACCCCGTCCCCTATCAGGCCCTTTAGGGGCACAATAAGGAGCTTTCAAGGGCCACCAGTGCTCATGTCCATTATCATGTGGTTGAGGTGTGATGAATGCCAAAATGTTGGTAGTTACCATCTGCCTAGAGATTAATGAACACGCATAATTTGAAAGGATACCAAGGAGACACTTCGGATGGCCTCAAGCTGAGCTAAGCTAAATTTAGACTGAGTCACAGGACCCAGGGCAGATGGTTTCCTCCCCCAGCTTTCCTCATGTGATGAAGGTGATGATGGTACCTAGCTGGCTGGGTGATGAGGATCCACTGAGAAATGTCATCCCAGCTGAGGCAGACATAGGGCTAGTAGAGCCTGAGCTAAACTTGAAGTCTCTAAGATACAAGATGATGAATTTGGAGCACGCAACCCAGCTTAAGCTTCATCTTTAGGGTAAATCAGGAAATTCAGAAGCAGATCAGTACTTAGTACACACTAGATGCTCAGCAGGTGGGAGCTGTTATCCGTGATCTAGTTAGGAGGGGAAGAGTCATCCTAGAGCCGTGAAGTGCTTATGTTACCACTGATGGGCTTTCCCTGGTGACTCAGTGGTAAAGAACCCACCTACCAATACAGGAGACATAAGGGAAAAGGGTTCGATCTTTGGGTCGGGAAAATCCCCTGGAGAAGGAAATGGCAACCCACTCCAGTATTGTTGCCTAGGAAATCCCAATGGACAAAAGAGACTGGCAGCCTACAGTCCATGGGGTTGCAAAAGACTTGGACATGACTGAAGTGGCTTAGCGTGCATGCATGCAATTCATAGATTATCTAGTTTTTGGCTATAAGGAATGGGTGCAGAGGGAATGAGGCAGGAGAACATGAAAATAAGCTGAGAGGGGGCCGAGCAACACTTGAGGTGCTTATGAAGAACCTAGGTTAAAATTTTAAGTCCCCTTTATGTTAAAACCCCGGAGGCAGGCCATGCCTCACGGAAGATAACTTTCCCCTTATCTGGTGACTCAGTCTCCTGGTCCCTAACAAAGCCCCATTCTATTAATTAACTGATGACTTACAACCTAGTTTCCTGACCTTGCGAAGAGACCCCCTCTAAAGAGATGTATTTTCTGTCGGACTTTTCCAGGTAATTGTTCTTCTAAGAACTGGCCAAGCGCCGCAGGGTGGTCAGTCAACTGTTTCGACTTAATTACCTGCAGACCTATCCCACCAATCAAGCGTCCTCACCCCACCTACACCTGCCTATGGCTCCCTACCACATTGTTCCCAATATCCTGACCCCACCCACACCTGCCTGTGATTTTTCGGTATAAAAGTTCCTCGCGATTAGTATTCGAGGTTCATCTCCTCGGGTGGAGATTGAACCCCGGGGCGCCGGCCTAATAAACCCTCTTGCCTGTTGCATCGAATCCGAGTCACTGTGGTCTTTAGAGCGACAGATCCTGAGAAAAGGCTGTTAGGTCTTACACTTAAAAGAACTTAACTTCAGGTAGAACTAGTTGAGCCTTGATGACTGACTTCGTAGCTTACGAAGATCTCAGTCTACTGCAAATGTAATGCCCCCAACAGCAGCTGAGACCTTAAGAGCATGGGAGTAAGCCTCACACTGGAGGTTAATCAAAGCAGGGGGCACCCATAGGGCACAAATCTACTCCCAGGTCCCTGGACTTAGTCCCAACTGTGCTGGAAGGTGGGCCCCGGGGATGGGAGCATTGGGCCCTTTCAAGGGTGTTCTCAAATTAGTTTTTTGTAGGAAAGGGGCACCCACAACTTGACATAAGCTGTCTTGACCTCCATTGGGTCCACAGGGTGCCTTGGGGAAAAAAAAAACAGCTGTATAAGGAGGTCTGAGCCACCAAGCACCCCACTTCCTTCGTCCCTACATGGTGCACAAGGAGCTGAATTGGGAGAAGAGGCAGCGGAAATATGACCATGGGGATCCTTGGAGACCCTCTCCTGAGCTAGCTGGGGCTGCCTCACCAGGAAGCTCTTCCCACTCACAGAAGTTTGAAATGAAAGAACTATTTTTGATTTGAGGCACCACTCTTGCTTTCCCCAGATTAAGGGTCAGCTTTCTCTCACCTGTGCTTTGTACCAACACAAAGACTTGATCATTGCGCGATATACCCATTTAATTGACCTTGCGTGACGATGTGCGTATAGCACACGTATTCCCCCAGTTTAATGATGAGGAAAACTTTATAAGTACGAGGACTACATGACTTGCCCAAGAGGACTTCCAAAGGAGTTGCCAGGCTGAGGTTCCAGCTTGGGCAGCCTGGCTTCAGAGCCCCAGTACCCAATACCCGGCATGACTCGGACTCTCAGTGAGAAAGACTGTGGGCTTTCAAGCCTACTTTGTGCTAACCCTCCTGCCCCTTTCCAGGTCACTGTTGACCTGCCTCCCTCAGCTGTGAAAAGTTTGGGAGATGGAATTGAGAAATGCCTACCGAGGTAGGACATTATGAGGTTGCAGTAACCAAAAGTTTTTCCTTCCCCATCAAAGAGAAAACCCAAGTTGCTTTTAAACCATCCCAGGAGCTGCTCCCAGCTGGCCAAAGTTGAGCTGTAGTTAACATTCTCCACCTTCTTTCCCTCCTTGCATGCTTTGGAAAGCAGGCTTTCAGAGCCCAGCATCCTTACAAGGTTACATAGAAGCTAGCATGGAGCACCAGCCTGGAGGAACTGGACTGGAAGAGGAGCAGGTTCACTGAGTGTGCCCTCTTTGGTCCGACAGCCCAGCTAATAGAAATAGAAACTCCACTTTTTTTCGCCGCATTTCCCTATTATAGTCAACACGCCCCATGTGGAGCCCACAGACTGCTCAGAGGCTGGAGTCCTGCTGTAGACAAGACCTCAGAGGGAGCTTTGAGATGCTGAAAAGTAGCTTTTTACTTCTTAAAAGCTTCAAGGAATAGAACAAGGCTAGCTGAGTGGCCTCCTGGACAGACAGCTTGACTCCTTCCTCTTTTAATTCCCTTCACAGCCCCCAGAGGACAGGCAAGGCTTGTAGGGGTGTCAGAGCCTAAAAAAGCTTCCTAGTAGAAAAGACAAATCCCACCCCCACTATAACTCTGGGCCACCCCTGCCTGCCAGAGTTCCAGCATCCTTCTCGTCTCTGATTCTAAGGAAGTTCCCGTTGGTCTGTCTTCCTCCTCTGGGTCAAAAAATGTTGAGCCTACACCAGGATTTTCCTAAACTCTAGGACATCTTAAGAAAGAGAAAGCCTAACCAGCAGCCACCCGCCCCCCTACCCCCAATAAGGCATCCTTGGTTTAGATAAAAGAAAGCGTCTTCTGTACTGACCCCCGCCCCTTCCCCTAAAAGGATGGCAGGCTCCAGAGAAAAGAGTTGAAGACGGGCCCAAAGCCGTGCTTTTAAGGCTTCTCACGGTGCCGCCCATGCTGCCTATTGGCTGGTTATGTTCCTCCCAAATGCCGTTCACCTGGGCCCATGAGTGGCTCCTGCAAGTATTTCATTCCAGGTGTTGTTTACTAGGACTGTGCCCAGAGGCTCCCAGCTGATGCCAGCTGTCTTGGTGTAATTAACAGCTCCACCTTCCTCTGTCAAATGTGTCCCTGTTTAGATAATAAAGGGATGCTCTCCCTAAAGATGTGTATCCTTCTATAGCTAACGTGAGCCTGTGGAAGCTGTCTCCCACCAGAAGGTCGTCATCAAGGACAAAGCCATTTGCGGAGGGCAAAGGAGGTATTAGAATGTCCTAGCGATTTCCCCAGCTCCTGTGAATAAGCTGGGGCTGTGAACTCAGCTTCCCAAAGCCTGGCCAGGCTCTAACATAACCAGAGCGCCCCTCTACACACACACCCAATTTTAGCTAGACAGTTGCTTGAATTTAGGGTGTTCTCTTGAGAGCTGGGGGCTTCCCTGGTGGCTCAGCGGTAAAGAACCTGCCTGCTAAGCAGAAGATGCAGGTTCGATCCCTGGGTTGGGAAGATCCCTGGAGAAGGAAATGGCAGCCCTGTCCGTGGGGTTGCAAACAGCTGGATGCAACTTAGTGACTAAACAGCAACTCGACAGCTGGCTGTGAGATTTTCATCTATGGTTTTGTGTAAGTTCTCTCTTCTTAAACTGTTTGTATTGGGTTGGCTACAAAGTTTGTTCAGATTTTTCCTGTTACATCTCACAGAAAAATTCAAATGACCTTTAGGCCAAACCAATACTAAAATCCATACCACTGCAAGTCCAAATGCCAGTTCTGCCAACTGAATCACTGTGAAGTCTGGGTAAGTTCATTCACCTTCCTTTGCCTCCATTTCCCCCTCTGAAAATTCTCACAACCTAGAGATGTTATGAGGATGAAATGAGTTAAATCTGAAAGTCTTCAGAACACAGCATGGGATGCAAGTGCTATAAAGGTCTCTATGAAAAATAAGCAGAAGGAGAAAAGAAACAGAACGAATAATTCATCTGTGAGCTGGCTTTTTAATTCACGCCCAGCATTACACACTGGAGAAACTGCTGTTACCAACATCTGCACTTGGCAGAAGATTAAGATACAGAGGTTCAAAGATATTCACAAGAGTACCTAAGAAGAAAGTGACAGGTTTGATTTAAAAAGAATGAAATAACTCCATTTGCAGCAGCATGGATGGACTTAGAGATAATCACACTAAGTAAGCCAGATGGAGAAAGACAAATATATGACAACGCTTATCTGTGGAATCTAAGAAAAATGATACAAATGAATTTATTTATAAAATAGAAATAGACGCACAGACATAGAAAACAAACATGTGGTTTCCAAAGGGAATAATGAGGTGGGGGGAGTCATAAATTAGGAGTTTGGAGTTAAGAGACACACACTGCTGCTGCTGCTGCTGCAGTCACTTCAGTCGTGTCCGACTCTGAGCGACCCCATAGACAGCAGCCCAGCAGGCTCCCCTGTCCCTGGGATTCTCCAGGCAAGAACACTGGAGTGGGTTGCCATTTCCTTCTCCAGTGCGTGAAAGTGAAGTCGCTCAGTCATGTCCGACTCTTAGCGACCCCATGGACTGCAGTCTACCAGGCTCCTCCATCCATAGAAAGACAAATATATGACAACGCTTATCTGTGGAATCTAAGAAAAATGATACAAATGAATTTATTTATAAAATAGAAATAGACGCACAGACATAGAAAACAAACATGTGGTTTCCAAAGGGAATAATGAGGTGGGGGGAGTCATAAATTAGGAGTTTGGAGTTAAGAGACACACACTGCTGCTGCTGCTGCTGCTGCTGCTGCTAAGTCACTTCAGTCGTGTCCGACTCTGAGCGACCCCATAGACAGCAGCCCAGCAGGCTCCCCTGTCCCTAGGATTCTCCAGGCAAGAACACTGGAGTGGGTCGCCATTTCCTTCTCCAGTGCGTGAAAGTGAAGTCGCTCAGTCATGTCCGACTTTTAGCAACCCCATGGACTGCAGTCTACCAGGCTCCTCCATCCATGGGATTTTCCAGGCAAGAGTACTGGAGTGGGGTACAATTGCCTTCCCCAAGACACACACTACTAGATATAAAATAGATAACCAACAAGGGCCTACTCTGTAGCACAGGTAACTCTGCTCAGTATTCTGTAATAACCTACATGGGAAAAGAATAGATAAATACGTATAGCAGAATCACTTTGCCGTCACCTGAAACTAACACAACATGGTTAATCAACTATACTTCAATTTAAAAAAAAAGTGGCAGGTGTGGATTTGAATTTGGGTGCTGCCAATTCCAAATTGCATGCTCCTTTTACTGCACAGCCAAGCATGTATTTTATTTATGTTCAACTTAAAGCCCCCACATTGCAAGGGCATCTCCTGGTTTAGGCACGTAGGAATTTGCTAAGCCCAGCTTTCCCCTATTTATAACCCCCTGATTGTGCAGACTTTGATCACATGCTCCTTTGGCCATCCTATTTCAAGACTGAAGAGGCGACATGATACGGTTACCGAGTCTTCTGGGTATACACCCATACTTGAGGGTATTCCAGATCCTTTTAAGAAGGATGTGGGGCAGAAGATTATAAAGAGGGATCATTCAATTGCTGTTACTGTTAATAATAATTAAATAAATTCCTCCAGGCTTGGGAAAATATAAAGGCTGTAAGGATCCGCAATCATTACAACAAAGGAGCCACTACCGTGTCAGCTCCGTGATGGCAGAGGGTTTGTTCTGTTTCCTTCACCTCTGTGCCTAAGAACAATTCCTGGCACATGGGCTTCCCAGGTGGCATGGTGGTAAAGAATCCACCTGCTAATGCCAGAGATCAAGACACGCAGGTTCGATTCCTGGTCAGGAAGATTCTCTGGAGTAGGAAATGTCAACCCACTCCAGTATTCTTGCCCGGGAAACACCATGGACAGAGGAGCCTGGTGGGCTACAGTCCATGGGGTCACCAAAGAATCAAACGTGAAGGAGCACACACGAAATAGGTATTCAGAAGATACTTCTATAACAACGATGAATGTGTGCCTGAATGGATGAGCACAGAAGGAAGGAAACAGTGTAACAATGGATAGGAACATAAGTTTTCACATCAGACATGTGGACTGAAACTCTAGCTCCATCCTGGCTTACCCAAGACCATCCCAGGTTTTCACGTTGAAAATCTTGTATCCCAGGAAAGCTTTCCGGATAAAACAGGGCTGTTGATCACCATACACACTCATCGTGAAAGTCCCCTGACATCTCCGAGCCTCAGTTCCCTTAACTGTAAATGGGATAACAATATTATGGAACCTTATGGGGTTGCTATGAGGATAACTGCTTGGAATACGTACCACGGGTGCTTTGCACATGAATAGTACTTATTGGTGGGCACTCGCTATTCTCATTACTTCCATCGACTTCTGGATCTTGAAAATGCATCCTGCTTCTTGATGCATGTCCCTGACCCTGCTGAGATTAGAGTCCTTGGTTTTAGGGCAGAGGAAGGAGGCGAGCCACCTCAGAGCCAAAAAGCTGGTGCGTCTTGGCGGTTTTCCTCAGCAGGGAAGTGGCCTCCCCCCGTCCCGCACCCCCGCCACCCCCAGCTGCTTTTTTAGCCATCATATCTGGCGGCTCCGTGCTGATTTCCAACAGATGTTCCTCTAATGAACCATGCTGGAATCTCAGGCCCTTAATATAGTGCCGGGGTGTGATAAGTTCGAAATGGCTGTCATCATGGCCCGTGAGGATGGTCTGGCCATTGTTTTAGACTGTCTTCCTCTGATTGTTCTGTGAAGGGGAATTTATTTTCTTCCATCACCTCTTTGCCCCATACGGCCTCCCGCCCCCCTCCCTACCCCCTCTCTGGGGCCCCAGCTCCTGCCCGAATTAAAAGTCTGAATGTTCGAGAGAATGCTCAGTGTACCACGATGAGGGGGGATGACAGAGCGAGGGGATGGGAAGGAGGGGTGGTTCAACAGAGACCTCAAATCGATATTCTCGGGGTACGATCATGCAGATTCACAGACTCCCAGGCGAAGAGCCGGCTCCTGGGGGACCTGATGCAGATATTCTCTGAGCACGAGGGTTTGTGGTCCAGGGGGGAGGCCCTGGTGTCTTGCAGCTGGGACTCAGTGGGGGGCATCCATTTACACAGGCGCAAACCTTCTGGATGAACAGGGAGAAGCCAGTAGGGAGAGGTTTCCAGGCCCTGTCTGGTCATGTCTGGTTCTTCTGAATGATCTCAGTGCCCTGGTTTGGTGGGGTCAGTGCCAGTCACTGATACATACAGTCCAGAGACAGACTGCCCTGAAGGCAGGACAGCAAACAGCTCATTGATGGAGAATCAGAACCCCTACTCTCTGGCTGGATCTGTTTGCTATTTGCATCAACTAACAGCAAGAGGCTGGATGCTGTTTCTCAGAATACATAATTCCTGCCAATAACAATAAATCAATAAATAGCAAACATTTCTGAGTTCTTACCAAAGCGCCTGGCTAAATGTTTCCTATATATCATCCATGTAATTCTCTCAATGACCTCATGAGGTAGTTGCTCTCATCTCAATAGGTAACAAAGGCCCAGAGAAGTTAAGTCACTTGACCAAGACCACACAGCCAGCCAGTGGCCAAGGCGGCATTTGAATTTGAGGAGAGCTGACTCCAAAGCCTAATTTTAACCACTCTCTAAAGTGGGCATCCAAATTCCAGCTATTCCAAATTTCTGGTTGTTGAGAGACTAGGAAAACAATTTCACCTATTTGGTTATAAGGTACTTAAAGAAAATCTATTTAGCTTCATTCTTAACAAAAGACTAGGAATGGGTTTTTCATCATGTAATCAGAGCAACATAGAGAATTCAAAGAATCTGTTGTATCGAGGTTTCCATTTTATGGGAATTAACCTATGATCCGTGGTCTTTCTCCTGACAATAAGTTCTTCAATCCTCTGATATTCACTTGGGGGAAATTTAATCCATACAGAATTCACACTGTACAGCAAACATCCCTATAGAAAGGACCTTACAAATTATTCCTGTATGGAAATATCATTGCTATCCACAATATTTGGGGGGGGATCGAGGAAAGGTAAAAACCAAACACAGCAATAAGAAGAGAGAACATAAATAATCCTCACTCAGTATCTTCAATGAATCAGTGCAGAGGTCTACAATTTTTTTCTGCAAAGGCCCACAAAGTAAATATTTTAGGCTTGGCAGGCCATACAATCTGTCACAACTATTCAACTCTGCCATTGGAGCAAAAGAGCAGTCATAGACAATGTACAGGTGAATTAGAGTGGCTGTGTTCCAATAAAACTTTATTCATAAAAACAGACAGGGAAGGGGCTGGCACCGTTGATAACATACACATAGAAGGATTTGAACCTGGTGACCTGACTTGGCAGTGTGTTGATAAGCTTTTAATGTAATAAGTTTAAATCTAATATCAAAATAAATAATCCTAATAGGTAGCCTTATGTGGAAG
Organism: Aepyceros melampus; assembly: GCA_006408695.1. Classification (NCBI taxonomy): domain Eukaryota; kingdom Metazoa; phylum Chordata; class Mammalia; order Artiodactyla; family Bovidae; genus Aepyceros; species Aepyceros melampus. Next base: position 685,576 of record SJXQ01002634.1, read on the forward strand.
TTTTGTAAATGCCAGTGTCTTTGTGTGTTAAAGAATTAAACACACGAGGGCTTCTCTGGTGGTTCTTGCAGTGCAGGGGACACAGGTTTGATCCCTGATGGGGAGAAATGAGATCCCACATGCCATGGAGCAACTAAGCCTGCGTGTGCTGAAGCCCATGAGCCACAACCAGAGAGCCCGTGTGCAATGAAAGACCCCACAACCAAGACCCGGTGCAGCCAAATGAATAGATAAGTAAATAAAATAAATGGAAAAGGATTAAATACACAACGTGTCCAATATGTTCAACCACTGAACAGTCATCCAAACTTCATGATGTAGCTACTGTCATCTCTGGATCTAGGGCAGTACCTGCCACCTAAGAAGGACTCACTCCATCCTAGGTGAGTGAATCAATTTCCATTTTAGGGATGGGGAAACAAAGCTCAGAAGGCTTAGTTGTTTGCTCCAAGCTTTTGAGCCCATAATAAACACTCAGTAAATTTCAGCTCCAAGACAGAGCTAGAATTGGAAAGCAACTATGTACTAGTAGGTGTGAGGCGTGAGACTATTAAAGGTAGCTTATGAGAGGGGCAGACTGATCCTAGCAGTTGCCTGGACTTTGCACTTGCCCGAGTGTACAAAGGCTCATCTACCCACACACACTGCTATGTCTCCCAGCACCTGCAGCTGACTTTTTTGCCTTCACATGGCTCCCTAAGCACAGATGTTTTGGGAGACCATCTAACTCAACCAAGCCAGCATAGCTCCTACTCTCAATCCTTCCTTCCTCTTTGGTGAAATCCCAACTCTCTTGAGTGAAGCTTCTCAAGGGCAGGGGAGGGAAAATCAGCCAAAAGGGGCTCTGGCCACCTGCAGGCAAAGAGCAGGTGTATACTGAGCAGCAGCAAAATGCCAGATCCTTGTCTAGACAGTGGACCCCATCACTGCAAGCTATCCCAACCCCCAGTGAGATGGATGCTATTGAACACATCCTCTTCTTCATCCTATAAGTCTCTTCAGTCACGTACGGCTCTTTGGACTCTACGGACGGTAGCCCACCAGGGTCTTCTGTCCATGGGATTCTCTAGGCAAGAATACTGGAGTGGGTTGCCATTTCCTTCTCCAAGGGATCTTCCTGACCTAGGATTTGAACTGGCATCTGTTATCTCTCCTTCATTGGAGTGGAAACTGAGTGCATCCATCAAGATCTGGCAGGAGGGACTCCCCTGGTGGTCCACTGGCTAATATCCCACACACTCCCAATGCAGGGGGCCAGGGTTCGATCCCTGATCAGGGAACTAGATCTCCCATGCCACAACTAAGAGTTGGCATGCTGCAGTGAAGATCAAAAATCTTTTGTGCCATGGCTAAGACCCAGTGCAGCCAGCTAAATAATAAAATATTTTTAAAGATCTTGCAAGAAGCTGATGGTCCATTCATGTGGGTAATAAGAGGTGAGTTAATAAAGGGATGATTTACAAAGGCACAAGTGGATTTGGTGCAGTGCCCCAGAGGAAATACCAGGAAGGAATCTATGTACCTCACTGTGGTAGACAGAATAATGTCAACCTCTCTCCCACTAAAAATGTCCACATTCTAATCCTAGAACCTGTGACTGTAATACCTTACATAGCAAAGCAGACTTTGCAGGTAAGATTAAGCTAAGGATCTTGCAACAAGGGAATGATTGGGTGGGACCAATGTAACCATGAGCCTCCATCTGAGAGGGAGGCAAGAGATGTGCCTTGGAGCAGCGGGATGCACTTTGAAGATGTAGGAAGAGGCTACGAGCTGAGGAATGCAGGCAACCTCTAAACACTGGAAAAGGCAAGGAAAGGGATTCTTGCTCAGCACCTCTGGAAGGAACCACCCGGCTGCCACTACAACTTTAGCCTCAAACTGATTTTTACATTCATGGCCTCCAGAATTGTAAGGTAATAAATCTGAGTTGTAACAAAATGATAAGACAACCTACACATTAGGAGAAAATATTTGCAAATGATGTAATCAATAATGGAGAAGGCAATGGCACCCCAGTCCGGTACTCTTGCCTGGAAAATCCCATGGACGGAGGAGCCTGGTGGACTGCAGTCCATGGGGTCGCTAAGACTCAGACATGACTGAGCGACTTCACTTTACTTTTCACTTTCATGCATTGGAGAAGGAAATGGCAACCCACTCCAGGATTCTTGCCTGGAGAATCTCAGGGACAGGGGAGCCTGGTGAGCTGCCATCTGTGGAGTCGCACAGAGTCTATGGGGACACAACTGAAGTGACTTAGCAGTAGTAGTAACCAATAAGGGATTAGTCTCCAAAATTTACAAACAGTTCATGACGCTTAACAGTATCAAAACAAATAACCCACTAGACAAATAGGCAGAAGACCTGAGTAGACATTTCTCCAAAGAAGACAAACAGATGGCCAACAGGCACATGAAAAGATGTTCACCATCGCTAACTATTAGAGAACCCCAAATCAAAACAGAGATATCACCTCACACCAGCCAGGGTGGCTATCATCTGGAAATCCACAAACAGTAAATGCTGTAGAGGCTGAGGCGAGAAGGGAACCCTCCTACACTGTTGGTGGGTATGTAAATTGGTGCAGTCACTATGGAGAACAGTAGGAAGGTCCCTTAAAAAGCTGAAAATACAGCTACCATATAACCCTGCAATCCCAGCCCTGGGCATATATCTTGAGAAAAACATGGTCCAAAAGGCCACAGGCACCCACCCCAGTGTTCATTGCAGCGTTGTTATCAATAGCCAAGATGTGGAAGCAACCTGAATGTCCATTGACAGAGGAATGAATAAAGAAGAAGTGGTAGATATAGACAATGGAATATTACTCAGCCATTGAAGAGAATGACATAAGGCCATTCGCAGCAACATGGATGGACCCAGAGAGTGTCAAACTGAGTGAAGCAAGTCAGACAGAGGAGAAGCATCACTTGACATCCCTTATATGTAGAATCTAAAAAGATGTGATACAAATGAACTTGCTAAACAGAAAGAAACTCACAGACTTGGAGAAAGATCTTATGGTTGCTGGGGGAAGAACTGGGGGAAGGGACAGTTAAGAAGTTTGGGATGGACATGTACACACTGCTGTATTTAAAATAGATAAAATAGGACCTACTGTATAGCCCATAGAAACCTGCTCAATGTTATGTGGCATCCTGGATGTCTGGGAAATCTGGGGGAGAGTAGAAACATGTATATGTACGGCTGAGTCCCTTCCCTGTTCACCTGGAACTGTCACAACATTGTTTGTGAATTGGCTGTACCCCCATAACAAGTAAAAAGTCTTTAAAAAATAAATCTATGTTGTTTCAAGCTGTTAAGTTCGGGGTAATCTGTTACAGCAGCAATAGGAGACTAATCCACATCTCTAGACCTGAAGGAGCAGGGAGAGGAGTGCCTGAAGGGAGCTGGGCTGTTCGAGAATATATATAGCCAGCCAGAACGGAAGGATCCAGAGGGTAAACACCCTGAACTCCTGCCCCTCCGTCGGCTCTCCCACCAGGCCCCCACTGGCCAACTCTAGCTGTAAGACAGAGGGGTGGACAGTTGCTGGGGAGGGGTGGTGAAGAGCTGGGTAGACAGATATCCAGCCCAGAGGCCGACAAAACTGTTAGCGCTGGACTTAGAGAATAATCGCTCTCTTACAATGACACAGTAAAGGTCAGATTACCAAAGGATGTTGTCAAAAACAGCATTAGGAAGAACGTAACATGTGCTATTTTTGTGTAAAAGGGAGGGGAATGAAAGTTTATCTGCCTATTTACTTGTTCATGCATAAGAAAACTGAAAGAATATATAATTAACTAAGAACAGAGGTCACCAGGTGGAGGTGGGAATTGGGCAGACAAAAGGCATGAACAGGAGGTAACCTTTTACTCTATTTTCTGGGATATGAACAAGACAATTTCTCAGAAAAAAAAAAAATGGAAGAAAGAACAGGAAAGAAAATGAGAGGAAATGAAGAGAGAATATGAACATTGATTCTCTCCAGCTAACCCTTGGACAAGTTGCTTTTCTTTTTTTTTTTTTTTCCTTTTGCAAGGTCTGCAACAAAATAGAATTGCAAGAAAATATAAGCTTCCTAAAATGTTTTTGGAACACAGTGAGGGTGGAGAGAGAAGGGAAGAGATGGAGAATCAGAGAAGGAAAGCAAGAAGCTTCCAATGTTCTCCCATGAAATTAGAATCATATAGTCACAGAAATCTAAACTTGACTTTATTTTTATTTACTTATTTATAATTCTTTATTGAATTTGTTACACTATCGTGTTTTTTTTTTTTTTATGTTTTGGTTTTTTGGCCACAAGGCACGTGGGATCTTATAGCTCCCCAACCAGGGACTGAACCCACATCCTCCTGCATTGAAGGGTGAAGTCTCAACCACTGGACCACCAGGGAAGTCTCTTGATTTTATTTTTAATTTAATGATATACCACATCATAGTAGCAGTTATTTTACGGGCACAGATTGAATTTGTCCAATCTTCCCTCCCTTTTGTAGGTTTATATGTGATTTGGAGAAAATGGTTTATACCTCTGGTTAACAAAATTCCCCCATTCATGTGAGATGGGAAGACAATTTTCCAAAAAAAAAAAGTTTTCTCCCATGCAAGGAGTTTTTGCAGTGCTCTGATGATGATTCTAGTCATTTTCACACTATAGCAAAAGAAATCAGATGAGTCATTCCTTTGAAATACATAGACCCATTAGCAATATAGAGAGGCACAGAGAAAGGCAGAAAGCCAAAATTAAATATAATCAACTCTTTAATGCGAGATAGCATTTAATATGATAGGTGTGTAGAACTCCATACTGTTCCTACATGACCATACTTTTCAGAAAAATTGTCATCCAATCTATTTTGAAACCTGTCTTTGTGAGTTAATAACATGCCATTCAAATATGCTGGTCATGAATTATCATTCTCCAACCTATTTTAAAATAACTGCTTTGCCTTCACCTTGCAAAGGACCGTGACTTAGTCAATCCCTTACATTAGACATTAGTTACTTTCTTTCACACGGTTATAAACACTGCTACTGGGAACATCTTTCATGTGCTGTGTGTACATCCTTGATCATTTCCTTAGGATCAATTCATGGCTGTCAAATTTCTTCATCCTAGACGACAATTTTATGGCTCTTGTTGTAACAGGGTAAATCCCAAATTTCAGAAAGGCTATACCAATTTAATTGCTTCACTGTGGCCTTTCAAAGGGATCATTAGGGACTCTCATTCTGCTTTGGTTCACCAAATGAGCAGAGATTTCATTTTTCCCTAATTGGAAAAGATTCGGTTAGGAGCATAGCCTAACAATGGTCACTAATAACCCCTTTGATCTGCCCCAGGGAACGTCAAAACAAGTTTGCCCTCCTCCCTCTGAAGGCAATTGGAATTCAATTGTCCAATGAGCTCCTCTTTCTGTCCAGTCATTGCTGACCTTTGGGACATTAAGGACTGTCCCAAGATGCCTTTGGAGCCAGGGAACTTGGCCTCCTTGGTCTGGCAGTGGCAAATGGACTGTCCCGACCCCACACCCTCCAGGAGCCAGTGGTCCAAGGCACCTAAAATGACAATACATTCAAATTAAACCTTACTGGATGAGAAATTTCACACCCATTAGACATATCACCATTTTAAAAAATTATACATGGAATATGTCTTTGGTTTGGCTTAGTCCCTTGGGCTGCTACAACTAAATAGCACAGACTGGGTGCCTTATTAATGACAGATTTTATTCCTCATTGTTCTGGAGGTTGGAAGTTCAAGATCAGGGTGCCACCACAGTAAGGTGAGGGCCCTTTTGGGGTCACAGACTTCACCTTGTGTCCTCACAGGGTGGAAAGGAATAGGACAGTGGTCCCCAACATTTTTGGCACCAGGGGCCAGTTTCATGGAAGACAGTTTTTCCACAGAATGGGGTTGAGGATCAGGGGGGAATGGTTTCAGGATGATTCAAACTCATTACATTCATTGTGTACTTTGTTTCTATTATCATTACATCAGCTTCACCTCAGATCTCAGGTGTTAGATCCCAGGGGCTGGGGACTCCCCAGGAATCTCTCTGGGTTCTCCTTCATAACAGCAGCAATGCTATTCACGATTAGTGAATGAAAATACACATTCACTTCCTAAAGGCCCCATCTTCTAATACCATCACCTTGGGCTTTAGGATTTTATCATATGAATTTGGAGGGCACACAAGCATTCAGACTATAGCAGGCTCCCTAGGTCTGGAGCCTGGGATGGAAATTTTGTTCAAGTGCATTATTGAGGAAGAACTCTAGAGAAAAGCCAGGAGGGAGGTGAGGGAGGCAAGTTCAGAAGCCACAGCCTCTGGTTCAGCTGAAGTCTGGCCTTGACCTGATCCCATGAGGAGTTCAGGAAATCAGACAGCATCACGGAATCATTTCCCAGACCCCTCTAGCCCGGGGGTCTTTGTACCCTTTGTTAGTCAGTCATTCAAAGTGCCTGCCTCCGGTGTGGGGGATACATGATAAGCAGGAGAGCAATTCTCCGTGGAAGGAAGGAGCTCTGAGCTCTTAGCAGCAACACTCCCAGGAGCTGGGAGAGCGGTGCACCAGCCCCACAGAAGGATCGACACCAGGTTCTACACCACATACGAATAAATCGTCCACATAAAACACAGCATTTCCCATAAGACTCAAGTCACAGAGGATGTTCATAACAAGTCCCGGGAACTTCCCTGGGGGTCCAGTGGTTAGGGACTCCAAGCTTCCACTGCAGGGGGCACAAGTTCAATCCCTGGTCAGGGAACTAAGATCCCACTTGCCTCACAGTGTGGCCAGAAAACAAGTCACAGATTTTAAATAAATAAATAGGGACATCCCTGATGGTCCAGTGGCTCAAACTCTGCACTCAAGATGCCAGTGCCCAGGTTTCATTCCCGGTCAGGGAACTAGATCCTGCATGCCACAACTAAAAGTTTGCATGCCGCAACTAAGACTTGGTGCAGCCAAATAAATAAATACAGATAAGCATTTTAAAATAAATATGAGTTTTTTAAAAAAATAAAATAACAAGGCCTGTTCCTTCCATCTCAACACAGGAGGCACCGCTGTTCACAGTCAGGTATCTTTCCAGGTTTGACTGGTCTGTGCACCTGCATGCATGTCTAAAGAAAACAATAAACAGCATTGTTTGCATTCAGCAATTGCTTCATACTGATTGTCATAGGCTGAATTGTGTCCCGATCCCCTCCCCGCCCGAGGCCTAAACTGAAATCCTCTCTTCTGGTCTCTATGAATGAGGCCTTGGGTAGAGAGAGGGTCTTTATAGAGATCATCAAGTTAAAATGAGGGCAGTCAAGAAGTCCTGCTCTACCTTTTGCTACTCATATTATCTGCACAGGTTAGCCAAACACTATGCTGTGAGCTGGGCTTCCCCCGTGGCTCAGTGGTAAAGAATCTGCCTGCAGTGCAGAAGACTCAGGAGACGTGGGTTTGATCCCTGGGTCCAGAAGTTCCCCTGGAGGAGGAAATGGCACCCTACTCTAGTATTCTTGCCTGGGAAATCCCTTGGACAGAGGAGCTTGGCAGGCTACTGTCCAGGGGTTGCAAAGAACTGAATACAGCTGATCACTTATGTGTTATAAGCTGCAAAATACAAACTATGAAGTTTCAGATTCTACATATGAGATAAAGGCACTGACATTTGCGTTTAAAATTGGCCTCGCACCACATACAGAAGAAGGGTACAATTCATGCTCATGGTTTTTGGTGTTCAGTCACTCCGTCGTGTCCAACTCTTTGCGACCCCATGGACTGCAGCGCGCCAGGCTTCCCTGTCCTTCACCATCTCCCGGAGCTTGCTCAAACTCATGTCCATCGAGTCAGTGATGCCATCCAACCATCTCATCCTCTGTTGTCCCCTTCTCCTCCTGCCTTCAATCTTTCCCAGCATCAGGGTCTTTTCTAATGAGTCAGCTCTTCACATCAAGTGGCCAAAGTATTGGAGTTTCAACATCAGTCCTTCCAAAGAATATTCAGGCTTGATTTCCTTTAGGATGGACTGGCTTGATCTCCTTGCAGTCCAAGGGACTCTCAAGAGTCTTCTCCAACACCACAGTTCAAAAGCATCAATTTCTTGGTGATGGTTTACATCTTTATTTATGTTTAACTTTGAACCATATTAAATAGCAAATAAAAACCATGACAACAGGTTAAGAAGAAGAAACCACAGGAGAAAGGAAAAAGTTTTATAATTTCTGCTTCTTAGACAAGGACCCTGCATTTTCACTTTTTAATGGGCCCCACAAATTGTGTTTCTGGTCCTGGCCTGGAGATTTCCCCAAGTTTCGACTTCAGCTTTATATTTTGTCAAAATGCTATTGCTCTCCTTTGTAATGGAGGTGTCTGTGTTCCTTGCTCGCCCATCAGTGTTTGATTTGTTCTTCTACTCTGTTCCTGTCTCCCAGCCCCTATCTCCTTTCTGCTTGTCCAGACTGTCGGGTTGAGTTCTGAAAACAGACCTCAGATGGAAACTGGGAATTTGCTCTGTCTAACTCACGTCCCCAGGAAATGCAAGGGTGGGTCCCGGTGAAGGGCTCTGAATTTCACTTTGAGGAACAGAAGGCTCTCCTTTCCTGGGGTTTCTGGGACCCCCACCCCACTTCCTGCCTCCTTCATCAGACCAGCTTCTCTACCATGCTAATCCTGCACCCCCAAATCCCACAGCTGACTTGGGGAGAGGTAGGATAGATCAGGAAATAGGGAATCCCAGGACAGGGTCTGGAAACTTCGTCATAACCAGATGCCCTAAATGGGCAGGCAAGTTGCCTTCTATATAAGGGCATAGAAAGCCCTGGAAGGACAAAGGGGGAAGAAGTGGGCAAAATCACTTCAAGACAATTAGGGGCAATGCTGGGCCTCTGTCCAGCTCTGATCCGCAGCCCAGGGCTCCTTTAGTGAGGCCCCAGGTGGTCTCCAGACATCCCAGGGTAGTTCCTAAGACCCGGCCTGTGCAACCACTCTGGGAGCCAATAGCCCTGCACCTGGAAACTCACACATAACCCCAAAATGATATATTTAATGAAGAAAGCAGTGGGATGGGGTACTGCTCACTTTCCTCTCTCTCTCTGTCTCCCCTCTTGGTTCCATGCAGTCCGTATTCACCTATGCATAAAGCCCAGATCCTATCTCTACAGTCCTGACTCTGGAACCTCCCATCACTCGGCTAGGTATTTATCCTTTGGAAATGGAGAAAAGTGCATCAGGAAGGCTGCCAAGAACCAAAAGATCCACCCTGAGAGGAAGCTCCTGGCCACCCACACCCAAGTTCTCAGATTTCACCCCGTGGTCTTAATTAAAACTATATACCATAACTGTCAGAGGCTCCCCCAGCCTCTCTGGCCTCCCTGCCCCTACCTCCAAGTGCAATCTGTTACTCCCCAGGCTGGCCTGGGTCTCCAGGGGCTATGCATTCGGTCAAAGAAGAAATATGAGTTTTGAAATCAGATCATCCTGAGTCCAAATCCAGCTCTATCGTCTTGCCAGGTAAGTGTCTAGGGTCAGGTGATTTCATGTCTCCAAGCCTCGATTTTCTCCTCTGTAAAATGAGACAACAACAAAACTCACCTCAAAGGATTGTCAGGAAGTTGGGTAAACAGTATTTCAACATGCATGGCTTCCTGATGCACTTTTCATTGTAGGAGGGGTGGGTTCGATCCCTGGGTCGGGAGGATCCCCTAGAGGAGAGCATGGTAACCCACTCCAGGAGTCTTGCCTGGAGAATCCAGGCAGAGGAGCCTGGGGAGCCATAGTCCATGGGGTCACAAAGAGTTGAGCACAACTGAAGTGACTTAGCATGCCCGCAGGCAAGATTTGACCACTGCAGACCTCTTCAGCCACAACCACAACCCTCACCCTTGCTGGGTGGCCCCAGTCCTCCTCCCTTCCCCTCTGGCTCTGTCAATTCCTCTAATGGGCTGTGCTCTCTACTGCCACAGGGACCTTTCACATGCTGTCCCTCTAGCCCCTCCCCTTGGATTTTAATTCCAGCTCAAATGTTACCTCCCTGGGGGCAACCTCCTATGACAACATGGCCTAATTCACGTTCCACTGTTACACACACAGCACCACACACCTATTCTTCATGGCGCTGAAATTTGTGTGGCTTTACTTTTAATGGAGAGCAAAGAGCCAACTCTTTGGAAAAGACCTCGATGCTGGGAAAGATTGAAGGCGGGAGGAGAAGGGGGAGACTGAGGATGAGATGGTTGAATGGCATCACCTACTCAATGGACCTGAGTCTGAGCAAACTCTGAGAGATAGTGAAGGACAGGGAAGCTGGGGTTGCAAAGAGTGGGACCTGACTGAGCAACTAAACAACACCGTCACCCCTCTGGAGCATGAGCTTCATGAGACTGGGGACCACATCTGCTCCAATGTTGGTGCTCCCTTAAATCCCTTACCAGCCCAGTCTAGTAGAACCTACTTCCTGCTGCCAAGCCCTACATTTTTTTTTTTTTTTTCCTCTTAGGGTTTATTGGTTTAGGCATCTATCTCAGAGTTTACTCTGGTACTAAAGTCTACGTCTGCCCATGCATAAGGCCCAGTATTGGGTAATCAACCAGGTGCAGCCTCTACCAATGAATGGTGGGAGCTGGCATTTGCACCTCAGCTCCCTCACCGCTCGGGCAGGATAACTCTGGAGATGTGCCCAATACTGGTTCCCTGAATTGCCCAAGTGGGATTAAGCTCCATTTTTCCACCTGAATAATCCACTCTTTTTTTTTTTTTGGCTGCAACACATGGTATGTGAGATCTTAATTTCCCCAACCAAGGATCGAACCTACATCCCCTGAATTGAAAGCAGGTAATCTTAACCACTGGACCACCAGGGAAGCCCCTGAATAATCCACTCTTGATCATCTGCCTTCCTTGTCTGGGTTCACATCCTCCTTTCTTGGTGCATACTTCCATCATAGCCCACTTACCCTCAAACACTTCTCTCAAATCTTGGGGCTTGTACTCAACTTGTACACAAACCCTTGGGTTTCTGGAGAAGCTCAAACTAAAACATCACTATTTCCCCAGGACCTAACATGGCACCAATGCCTAGTAAGCACTCCGTAAAAATCTTGCTTGAGTGAATGACGGAAGGAATGCATGCCTGTAAAGAAAACTCCACCTGATAACAACTCCTTGGTCTCTGGTTGGGCTCACAGAAGACCCTCAGGTCAATTGACTACCCCTATGTGGGACTTAGTTTTTCTATATATAAAATCGGCAAGGTTGAAGCTGGGGATTTGGGAAGAGTAGACCTAGGAGGACTTTAATCAAGCAGCTCTCACAGGGGAAGATGTGAACCTTCTCCCTGGCCCTTGAATATAGTTTTCGATGTTTAAAGAGAGTTTTGGTTGTTATCATACAAGTTGGGGAGGCCAGGGATGCTACTAAACACCCTACAAGTCACAAGACAGCCCCCACCTCAAAGAATCATTCAGCCCCAAATGTCAGTACTCTTGAGGCTGAGAAGCACCGTTGGAACTTCTTTTGAACTCTAAAAAATCTTCTTTTGAACTCTAAAAAATCATTCTAAAATGACAGACTTCCCTGATAGTCCAGTGGCTAAGACTCTGCACTACCAATGCAGCAGGCCCAGGTTCAATCCCTGGTCAGGGAACTAGATCCCACATCTGCAATTAAGAGTTCACATGCCACAACTAAAGATCCTGTGTACTGCAACTAAGATCTGGAGCAGCCAAATAAATAAATAATTTTAAAGACAAATAAATAAATAAAATGGGATCAAAATCAAACTCAAAGTGTAGACTCACCTGAACTTTCTTTTAGGGGCACAATTTCTGTAGTTTACCTACTCATAGGTGTACATTGTTCACTTCTTTTTATCTCTGAACTCAGGATGTATCTGATAATCAATGGTGCATAATAGTTGAATTGGCAGAGGTCTTGTTCCTTTTTGTCTGGGACTAACAAAGTAATTGCATTTCCTCTTCAATTTGACAACATGTGGTCCTTTTTTCCCACTCCTGGGTATATATTTCATTGGAAATGAGAGAGTACCTTCCTGTTCCAGGAATGTTTGAGACTGTATCTAAGCCTTGTACATAAGAACCCACCCTTTTACAGACCATTTTCCCACTAGAAAGTATTCTCTCAATATGTGATATCAACAGACATTAAAAAAAAAAACTTGCTCTAGAGACTTGCACACTTAAAAAAAAAATCAAACAAGAAAAAACCCAACTTGCTCTAATCCGAGTCCTTATTTTCTCTCTCCATGCCCCCAGGGAAAGTGGTTCTTCATTTATACCATCAACTTTCTCATTCCTGAGACCTCTTCTAGATGCCTCCAAACCTTCAATCCTCAGAGAAACCCAGTTTGTCACAACTTTAATAAAAGTCAAAGCACTTGAGAGGGCCTCCCCGCAGAGCCTGAGCCTCCATACGGTCTGTGTAGCATGACGCACTGTTCATCTAAGCTGAACTCTTCTAAGGATCTCCAAAAGGGGTGACCCTGTGAAACACCCTTATAATGACGCAACCTAGGGTAGACCAGATGTTCATGCCCATTCTCCCCACCAACCACTATAACTTTGTCTTAGACTTAATGGTCACCTGGGAGATCATTAAATTCATCCTTCTGGTTCCAGGAAAGGTGCTTTTTCATTATTTATCCTTTATGATTCAGTTCATGTCTAACACCTCTATGAAGCCCAATGAAGTTGAGTTAATGGCTCCCCTCTGTGTTCCCACAGCCCCTTAGATTTACCTGGACCACAACTGTCATCACAATAAATTGTACTTGTCTTTTGACTCGCCTCTCTCCCATTAGGCCAGTGTACTCAAACTTGAGTCTGCATCAGACTCCCCTGGAGGGCTTGTTAAAGCACAGAATGCTGGGCCCCTCCTTCACATACTTCTGATTCAGGAGCTCAGGGTGGGGACAAGAATTCACTTTTCTAACAAGATCCCAGGTGATGCTGATGTTGCACTTTGAGATCCACTGATGTCATCCACCAGTTCCTTAAGGTCAGAGATCTTGCTTCCCTGAAATCTGTACAATCCTATCCCATGGTAGGCAGTTGACACATTTGTTAAAAAAAGATTAAATCAGGTATTAATTAAAGGTGCTAAGAATGGCATTAAACTGTATTTAAAAGATGCATAGGAGGAGTGGCAACAGGTGCTTTGTCTTTTGGGAGGTACTAACCCAATCAAGTATCTAATGCAAAGATGCCTTACATGGTTGTTTTTTTTTTTTTTTTTTCCTCAGAGTCTATACTTGGCACTTCATACACATTGTCTCTTTCAATCCATCCCCACAAAACTCAGTGACATATGTTTTGTTATCCCTGTTTTTTAGTGAAGTTGGCAAAGACTTAGAAAGTCTTTAATTTTCAATGTGAATTCTCTTACCCCTGGGGTCCTTGGATCTGACAGCAGGCATTTAATTAGAACCATGTGTTAAATAGAATAAATTTTCCTAGAGGTTCAACTTTACTGAAGGAGCTGGGAAAGGGAGAAGATGTTTTGACACATGCATATAAGTAAATTGGCAGGGTTCTGTTTTGCCATATTGATCGTATCAGAATAATTTTTATCACAAACTATAACACTTAAAGGGCAATTGGCTGTGATGCTCTCACAACTTCCTGGTAGTAAAATTCACTCTCCTCCAATTCTGGCTGTATTTGAATGAAGTCACTTGCCTCAAATGGATTCAAAATGTGCTAGTCTGAATTCCAAGCCTATGCTTTTAACAACTTCCTTTTCAAGGGAAAAGGGACATGGCTGGTACAGAACAGGTCAACCAGTTAACTGAGCCATGTTTTTTGTTTTTGTTTTTAACAAAAGTCCTGGGAGTTTGATGTGTAGAAGGTGAAGTTGGGACTATTTCAAGCAAGCGTTGTTGAATCCACACCCATTGTCCCATCATTCTATGCTATATTGTTAGCAGTTTCGTTTGGGGTACCAACAACCCAACTGACAATACATCCTCGTTCTAGGCAAATCATTTACTAATCCATTCTAGTGTGCCAGATACTGTCATTGATGGCCTCCTTCACAACTGAGAATTACTATGTAATCCCTTTCTGGGAAGGATAAGAAGACAGAGCTTTCAAGGAACATTTTGTATCCTTTCTCTTTAGGGATAGTTGTATGATATCTGGAGCTGTGGCAGCCACCTTGAGACTGTGAGGGGGAAAGCATGGTGAATGAAAGCCAGCAGGATAAGAATGGCTGAGAACTGGACTTGAACACTATTGTTAAAAGCTCTTATAACTGTCTTAGACTGCATACCTTGGGTCTGATCTGAGCTAACAGGAAATATTCTTTTGGTTTAAGCCACTACCTGTCACCGTAAGTATTTCTATCTGATATATAATCCCAGAATTCATCCTTCCAACACACACAGGGCTTTGTTCTCCTGCATGGAGAATGCTATGGAAGAGATTAAGCTAATCCAACCTGCCCATTCATTTTCCTTCACAGCCCAAACTTTATCTCTGAGAAAGCTAAATTTCAAGCAATGATTTCCCTAGGTTCCTTAATTTAGTAGGTATCTATCGAGTACCTTCTGCATGCCAGGCACTCCTCAGGGCACTGGCATATGGCAAGGAGCAAAAGAGATGAAGTCTCTGTTTTTATGGTGCTTACATTCTAAATAGGAGACAGAAGGCAAAACACAGAAATATGTCAGGTGATGATTGATGCTACAGAGAAGAGAGGAGGAAGAACAGGCTTAGGAGACAGAGAGAGGCTATCTGGAGGGAGGGATGTCCTGCAGACAGAGGAGATTGCAAATACAAAGGTTTTGCTCATGTTCCACGTGCAGCAAAGAGACAGCTGTGGCTGGGAATGCTGGCTTCATTCATTCAGGTGGAGCTAGTGGTAAAGAACCCACCTGCCAATACAGGAGACATAAGGGACAAGGGTTCAATCCTTGGGTCAGGAAAATCCCCTGGAGAAGGAAATGGCAACTCACTCCAGTACTCTTGCCTGGAGAATCCCATGGACAGAGCAGCCTCATGGGCTACAGTCCATAGGGTTGCAAATAGTCAGACATGACTGAAGCGACTTAGCACATGTGAGTGATGGGAGAGTGAAGGAAGCAGAGTTCCCAGATGCAGTGAGATCTTGCAAGCCATGGTCAGATTTTCTCAGCAGACTTGGAAGCAACAGTCTCTTTACCTCTGGCTCCAAGTTCCTCCATGGAACTCCCTGCTTTCCTTTTCCTCTCATGCCTGCTCTGCCTCTGTTTCCATTTGCTCCACTCCAGGCCAACCCTACCACAATGCCTGATACACTGCACTCAACAAAGAAAAAGAATTCTCGAATGTGTGAATGAATACCCTTGATGTATACAAGACCCACTGGTGAATAATCCACTCTCTGTCCTCTGACTCAACCTGTCTCTGCTTCAATTCTCTTACCAATAAAATGGGGGTTGTTTTAGTAGCTTTCATGTTTTTCTAATTTGCTTCCCTGGTGTCACAGATGGTAAAGCGTCTGCCTACAATGTGGGAGATGTGGATTCAATCCCTGGGTCAGGAAGATCCCCTGGAGAAGGAAATGGCAACCCAATCCAGTACTCTTGACTGGAAAATTCCATGGACGGAGGAGCCTGGTAGGCTATGGTCCATGGGGTCACAAAGAGTCAGACACGACTGAGCGACTTCACTTTTTCTTTTCTAATTTATTTACTTTTAATTGAGTGATAATTGCTTTACTATATTGTGCTGGTTTCTGCCATACATCACATGAATCAGCCATAGATATAAGGTATGCCTCCTTCCTCTTGAACCTCTCTCCCACCTCCCATCCCATCCCACCAAGCCTTCTTGTTTTTGTAAGAATAAAAATAAATAAATGAAAAATAAAACCATAGGTACCATTCTAAATGCCTACAATCCTGTGAAGAGGACCATCTTATCATTCCCATTCTACAGATGATGAAACTGAGGCACTGAGTGCTTTTGACCTTTGCCCAAATTCTCACAGCCACTAAGTGATCAAGTTAGGACTTGAACTGCCAAGCCTGGGGGCAGCCCTAACTCTGACTATAGCGATGATGCCTGTGGATGAAGAGAGAGCTTTGCAAATTCTCAACCAATGGTAGCAGGAACCGTGTTGATGGTGGCTGTTTGTTAATGTCATTATTACTGCTATTGAGTATTGACAGCTGAGTGTTGTGCTCAGCTGTCCCAGGTAACCAAGGACAACCCCCCCAATTGTTGTTTGTTCACTCAGTCATGCCCAACTCTTCGAGTCCCCATGTGCTGCAGCACGCCAGGCTTCCCTGTCCTTCACTATCTCCCGGAGTTTGCTCAAACTCATGTCCACTGAGTTGGTGATGCCATCCAGTCATCTCATCCTCTGTCGCCCCCTTCTCCTCCTGCCCTCAGTCTCTGCCAGCACCAGGGTCTCTTCCAAACAAGCTGGATGTTCGCAGAATGGGTGAAACATGTTACCCATATAGGAGAATAGAACAAAGAAAGCAGAGAGAATTCTGCCTGCCTTGTGAGAGATCTGCATATCCCTCCAGAGGGCCCAGGGTGGGGGCGGGCGATGCGGAGGAGGGGATGGTGAAGAGATGCAGGGAGGAGGCAAGCACCTTCACCTCCACCCCCAACCTCACGAGGCAGGCAAACCGCACACCCCCAGCTGAGGAATCACATAACCATGGCAGCTGTCCAGACAGGAGAGGCCCGCACCTGTTTGCAGTGTTATTTAGCTATTATCAACCTTCTCATCCAGCTGAAATTCAAAGACGGAAGAATGCGGAGGGGGCTGCATGGGGGGAGTGGAGGCAGTCAGGGAAATGGAGCTTAGGAAGTTGGAGAGGTAAGACGATCAAATGTCCTAAATTGCCTGCACTTTAATGCCTTATATAAAAATTTCCTGTAATGCATGTTACAATAAATAAGGGTTTGCTGAACAAGCCTCGGGCAAGATGGGTTTCTAACGGAATTCTCCCAGAGGGAACATTTGGAGCCAGCCCGCTTGTGCCCCACCTCTCAAATTATCTCATTGTAAAAAGCCTGACTCCCAGGGCCTCCATTTACTGGGCTGAACTCAGCTACATCATGTCCTTTGCAGAACACTGCTTAGGATTCACCACTTAGCGGAGGGCCGGTTCCCTTACAGACTTCATCTCTGCTTACAGAGCTGTTGGGGGGTGAGGGGGACAGGCTCTCTCTCCAGCTTCCTCCCCATCCAAATCCAAACCAACCTGTCAGAGCTGGCAGAGGCCGACAGCATAATCCCCAGTCCTGGCCCAAAGGAACCCAGCCAGATATTGGGGTCACTGGGGCACACGTTGACAGTGCTTAAGGGAAAGCTCGCAGGATGCACCTGGACAATTGGTCCCAGTTTCTTTAGAGGGAAAGATGGAAGAGGCAATTTCTTTGTTGATAAGACTCAGGTTCAAATGGTGGTTTATCAAATGCCCGCTGAATACTCAAGGATTGATCTAAACTAGGATAGCCGTGGAGGTGGTGTTGACGGTGGTGAAGACGGTGATGGTGGTTGACCGTGGCAGAGGTGGTGATGGTGGTGGTGGCTGGCAGTAGTGGCAGAGAAGATGGTGGTGGTGATACATAGGGGAGACTGAGAAGGAAGGGCTAACACACAGTGTCACTTACTGCATGCGCTTAACATGTATTGACTCATTTGATTTTCTCCCAATGACCCGAAGAGCCAGACACTATCGTATCCCCATTTTACAGATGGGAATAACAATAAGTAGGTTGCCCAAGGATCACACTCTTCATGGCTTTGACTTCACTTTCACACCAATTTGGGCAGCTCAGTATTAAAATCACCATGTCTTGGCAAAGAAAACAGAAGTAAAGAGTGATGAGTTTGTTGGTTCCAGGATTACAGATGGAGTGCATCCAGTATGTCAAACACTGTTCTGGAAACTGCAGTTATGTCAGCAAACACAGTGGACAAGCCCTCTTGCCTTGCGGAGCATGAATTGTAACACCTGAGTCACCTGTCAGCATCCCGCTGGCAAGAGAATCCAGGAAAGCAAGAATTTGGCATTCTGTTTCTGTAGAGAGAGGAGGTCTCTGCCTTCCCCAGGATTCATCAAGTGGGGAGCTCCCTGGACACTGGAAGGGGATTTGGAGACTGAGCAGCCAACGTGAATGCCCCGTGTCTACACTGCACATGGGCAAACAGAATGAAGTTCAAACACTGAGTGCTGGGACCCAGAGGTGACTCTGATTGTCCCTTTCCCTCTGTGAAATGTTCACGTCTAAGCTCAGAGGTTCCCTTTTGCAGTCAGCATTCCTCTGGGCTATAAAGAGCTAAAATCCAGGCTTAGGGAGAGGGGGACATTGATACACCAAAGGCCATTGGGTGGACAAGCAGAATCTCTTCTCCTGCAGCCCAAGGTGTGAGCAGAGAAGCCCAGAGCACCAGCAGAAAGAAGGCAGACCACAGTCAATGGCCAAGAATTCCTGGAGCAGGTTTACTATAATAATAAATCTCATTTATTCCTCAAAGGCTTACTGAGCCCCTCCCACGTATCAGGCTTGCCTGAGACACTGAGAGTACGCTGACTTTACCCTCAATCACTGCTCCTTGTCACACCCGCTTTCTGGCAGCATGGAGACATGGCTGTGTCCTTGCACTTGGCCATCAAAGTGCCTGAGCGGAGGACCTAGATGGAGGACCACAGCCGAATGGCTTACCCTCACTTAGCTTCTGTTTCCTTCTATGTAAAATGAGATCAGTGATAACTGCTTACCTCCTCGGGTTCATATAAGCATTCCTGGAGATAAAACAAAGCAAAAAGCCTAGCATGAACTTTGTTCAAAAATATTAGTTATTGTTATCATCATTCACTGGGAGATGCGGGGTGAGTGTGGCTGTCACCCACTCTTGGCTACCTGAGTCTCACCTTATAGTTCTTATTTTCCATGCCCTGCCAAGGACATGCCTCATTACTGTCACTTAGTGGTAATTACAGTAAGAAATATGTTATAAAGCCACAGCAATTACAATCATGGACTTCCCTGGTGGTCCAGTGGCTAAGACTCCACTCTCCTGATGTAAGGGCCTGGGTTCAATCCCTGGCCAGGAAACTAGATCTCATGTGTTGCAATTAAGAGTTCACATGTTGCAACTAAAGATCCCATGTGCTACAAGGGGGATCAAAGATTCTACCTGCTGCAACTAAGGCCTGGTGCAGACAAATAAATAAAACTAAATAAAATGCTAAAAATTACAATCATAATACCAGCTATAATTATTGAGTACTTGCTAGAGAGCGAACCCTGAGTGAAACTTAAGGTCTCCTATTCAAAATACGGTCCTCAGACCAACAGCATTGGCATCCCCTGGGGGTTGAAATGCGGACTTTCAGGTCCCACCCTGGACTGCTCTCCACCACCCCGTCCAAGGTGGAAGTTTCCAATCACTTCCGCCACCTGAGAATTCAGGCAGAGTCAGGTTTTGGCAGGTGAGAGACGGCGACACAAGAGGGAAAGCACAAAGCAGAGATCTGGACAGCAGAGAGAAAGATCCCCGAGGACGGGCAGAGCAGCAAGCCCCGTCACGAGGGGCCAGATCCTTCCACACTGGAGGAGAGGAAGATGAGAGTGGACCGTGCAGAGTCTACTGAACCACGAAGAGAGGACTGAGTCCCTCCTGCTGCCTGGAGCTTTGTGTTTTCAAGTGCACTTTCAAAAATAGATGACAAATAGCCTTGCGCTTTCCCAGGTGGCTCAGCGGTAAAGAATCAGCCTACAAAGCAGGAGATATGGGTTCCATCCCTGGGTGGGGAAGATCCCCTGGAGAAGGGCATGGCAATCCACTCCAGTATTCTTGCCTGGAGAACCCCTTGGACAGAGGTGTCTGGCCAGCTACAGTCTGTGGGGTCACCAAGAGTCTGATACAACTGAGCACACAATGGACAAGGGATTATTGCACTAGTGATTCCAGGCTTGCAGACTCCCAGTTACAGAATTACTCTTCCTGCAGAGCTTTCTAAATTCAAGATCTCTGCCCACAGCTCAGGGTGTGTCTTGTCACTGCACACCAGAAAGAAGGGAACTGCCCTTGACCCCCAGCAGCAGCACAACAGCAGGCATTCAGAGCTCTCTGGGTCACAGCTTTGAGTTGAGGGCTTCAGACGGAGCCCCACCTAGATGTCTGAGAGAAGGAATAAATGGTTGGTCTAAACTCACAAAAGTTGTGCTAGCCATCAGTGAGAAGCACTGTTTTAGCGTGAATGCCAGACTCAAATCAGCAAGTTGCTGGACAATCAAAATAATATATAGCAGCTGTTTGCAACTGCTGATCATGAACAAAAAAGGTTAGACGCCCTCAGTTAAAACACACACACATACATAGATACACACACACACAGCTGTGCCTTACTATGCTGTACACACAATAAATTTTTTTCACTATATGCAATGCTAATGATTATGACTATAATAATAATATTATTATACCAAATCAAGCATCAGAAATTGTTTTCCAGTTTATTGATTGCTTCATTTTCTTGAAACTTCATATTCTATTTTTATTTTTATTTATTTTTTTAATTGAGGTATACTTAATTTACAATATGGTATTACTTTCAGGTATACAGCAAAGTAATTCAGTCATACACACACACACTCTTTACAGATTCTTTTCCATTACTGGTTATTTAATTTCATTAATATATATAGTTTATTGAAGTATAGTTGACTTACAATGTTTAGGCACACAGCAAGGTGATTCAGTTGTACATATACATATATATTACTTTTGAAATTCTTTTCCATCATAGGTTATTATAAGATATTGAGTATAATTTCCCTGTTTTTTTTTTATTGTATGTCCTTGTTGTAAAGATTACTTCCTATTCGAACACTCACACAGTAGAAGAGATGCTTGCTGGGAAACGTATGGATGAACCCTGAACCACCTTTCTCCCATGTGGAATAATCTGTCTGAAGCAGGACAAATCTTGCCAATCCCACCACTGGCTTCATTTGTCTTTAGAGATCAGAGAAACCTGTCCTTTGAGAAAAGCCAGGCTGGCCTGAGCCAGGGGGGTTCTGCAGGACCTCAGAGGGAGCTCTCATCTCAAGAACCGGGCTGCCCTTTTAACCAGCCCTTCATCTCTGGCCTGAAGCTCAGACAATTGACATCCTCTCCAGCGTCCTGTTTCTCTGAGGGCTCACAGAGAGTGCCCCTGAGATACAGATGGAAGTGTGAGAATCTTCTGGTTTTGTTTGCCAGTATCTGCTTGTTTACCATGGTGGATGGCAACCTGGAATGGAAAAGGAAGAAGCGGGGGAGAGGAATGAGTGAAGGGAGAAAGGAAGGAATGCAGAAAACAAAAGGAGGGATGGATTTCAGAGTCATTCACACTCCTTAGCTAGGGGGCTCTGTGTCTCAGAAAACTACATTTCCCAAGCCGCTTTGTTCTCTGGATAGTTGGCCCAAGGGAGGTCCTAATAGTAGATACTATTAGGATATACTATTAGTAGTAGATACTATTAGGATCTACTATTTAGGCAGATATCTAGGAGAATCTCTCTCTCTCTCTCTCTCTCTCTCTCTCTCTCTCTCTCTCTGCTTCCTGCGATCTCCGGTCTGGACTGGTTCTCCTCTGTGACTCCAGCTCCCTTCAGACATTCTCTTTCTGCATAGTCCCAGCTCCTTCCAAGCAGCCCTTACTCTGGTTCCAACTTATTCTCAGTGTATCTGACTTCTGGTGATATCACCTCCTTCTCTTTCTCCAGCCCTAGGGCCAGTATCAGCTTCTTGATGTTGCTAGTCTCTGGATAACGTCACCATCCCTTGCTTGACTGCTATCAACTCCTCTGTCGATGATGTAACCAAGTCCCTGTTTTAAATTCCCTCTGCTTGAAAATCCTACGGTTTTTGCTTTGTTTCATTTTGTTTTCTTAGACCTGACTGGTGTGAGTGGTCTCATTAACCCAATTTTTAAATGTTGTGTAAATATGTACACATATTGTATCCTCATATTATACACCTTGTGTGTGCTCAGTTACTCAGTTGCGTCTGACTCTTCATGACCCTGCCAGGCTCCTCTGTCCATGGAATTTTCCAGGCAAGACTACTGGAATGGGTTGTCATTTTCTTCTCCAGAGGATTTTCCTGAGATCCCTCTTCCTGGGATTGGCCCAGGGATCAAACCTGCGTCTCTTGTGTCTCCTGCACTGGCAGGTGAATTCTTTACCACTGCACCACCTGGGAAGCCCTGTTATACACCTTAAGCCAATACAATGTCATATAGTGATCATCTCATTAAAACTTGGCATGAAGTGTGATGTAGATAAGGTCTCTCTCTATTATTATTCTACCTTCTTTTCCACTACCATCTTCCACTCTCCTGAATGCCTCATCTTCTCCAAACTGCCTAAATTCTCAGGCTCTGCTAGTTTCTCCTTCAGTTCAGTTCAGTCGCTCAGTCGTGTCCAATTCCTTGTGACCCCATGAATTGCAGCACGCCAGGCCTCCCTGTCCATCACCAACTCCCGGAGTTCACTCAGACTCACATCCATCGAGTCCACGATGCCATCCAGCCATCTCATCCTCTGTCGTCCCCTTCTCCTCCTGCCCCCAATCCCTCCCAGCATCGAGTCTTTTCCAATGAGTCAACTCTTCGCATGAGGTGGCCAAAGTACTGGAGCTTCAGCTTTAGCATCATTCCTTCCAAAGAAATTCCGGGGCTGATCTCCTTCAGAATGGACTGGTTGGATCTCTTTGCAGTTCAAGGGACTCTCAAGAGTCTTCTCCAACACCACAGTTCAAATTCTCAACTAAACTTCACTCCATTCACTATTTTTGACTAAAGTGTGAGCCACAGAACATTTCCTCTTTACCTCTTCCAGGTATCTCTGCATTGACCCAGAAGTTAACTCTTAACATAAACAGCTTGCAGGAGAGGGTCATGGGCAGAAGCTGTTTCTGCTCCCTTTAGAACATGCTTCAGGTACAGAAGTCACTGTGGCCACTTGCAGGACATTGTCAGATGATATCTGGAGAGTGAGAGCTGGTGGGGTGGTGAAAATAGGGTCTCACAAGCTTAAGTGTGCAACAGGACCACCCGGGTAGTGTGTTGTTAAAACACAGACTTGTGGGGCCCCACCTGCAGAGTTTCTGATGCAGCAGGTCTAGGATGAGTCTCAAGAATGTAAATTTTCAAGTTACGCTGATGCTGCTGGCCTGGGGACCATACTCTGAAAATCACTGGGTTGAAATAATAATGTGCACTCTGAGAATTTATTATATACCCCCAAACTGTTTTAAACTCTTTGCAAATACCAAATCTTTTAATCATCACAACAATTAAACATGGACATTGAGGTACAAAGAGGCAAAAAAAAAGTTTTCAAAGGAATTCCCTGGCAGTCCAGTGGTTAGTACTCTACACTTTCATTGTAGAGGGCACAGGTTCCATCCCTGAAGGGAATTAAGATCCCACAAGCCATGTAGTGGGCCTTCCCTGGTGGCTCAGTGGTAAAGAATCTGCCTGCCAATGCAGGAGACCCAAGTTCTATCCCTGGGTCAGGAAGATTCCCCAGAGAAGGAAATGGCAATCCACTCCAGTATTCTTACCTGGAAATCCCATGGACAGAGGAGCCTGGTGAGCTACAGTCCATGAGGTCACAAAAAGTTGGACACATTTTGGTGACTGAACAACAAAGCCATGTAGTATAGCCAAAAATTAAAAATAAATAATTTTTATCTTTAAAAAGTCTTCAAATCACACTACTCATACCTGGCAGATTTAGGATTTGAATACAGAGGGTCCAAAGCACGTGCTTCTAGCCATGGTGCTGCTGTGTCTCAGCGTCCAGGCTGTGGGAAGTGGAGAGACTTGGATTCTGGCTCTCATTTTGGTGTGTGGTCCTAGGCAAGTCACTTGACCTGTCTGTGCCTTGGTTTCCTTGTCCCCCGAGGTGCATCCTCACAGTATCTGCCATGTAGAGTCAGAACCACAATTTCATGAATTAGGCAGATTCAGATTCCTGCCTCCACAAGTCCTTAGGCAGCTCCCAGTCCCTCCCCAGCTGCAGCTCAGGGTTCCTGGGCTGGCTTGTGATGTCCTGCTTTTCAGCCTAAAGGTGTTCTCATGCCACTGCGGGGTGCTCAGGTGTCCTGGTCCTCTCGGGGCAGTTTGGAGACATGTTCTACATGGCTCCTCAGAGAGACACCAGGGATATCTGCTCATGAACATGCTGTCTGGTCCGTTCAGGTTGCTCTAACAGAACACCATAGACTGGGTGGCTTAAACAGCAGACTTTATTCTTCACAGTTCTGGAGTTTGGGAAGTCCAAGACCAAGGTGCTACAGATTCAGTGTCTGGTGAGGGCTCTCTTTCGGACTTGCAGAAGGCCACCTTCTTGCAGTGTTTGCATGTATAATCCCACCATGGAGAGCTCCTTGCTACAGAGCTCATCTAAACCTGCCTACCCGCCCAAAGGCCCACTTCCTATACCATCCTACTGGGGGTTAGGGTTTCAACCTATGAATTGGGTGGGAGAGGGGGGTGATGCGCGGCGCACAAATGTTCAGTTCATCACAGACCTCTGTCTTCATCCCTGCTTTTTGCTCTCTCCTAAATTTCTGCTTCCCAGAATCAGCTCCCACATTTTGCATGCTCAATCACTAAATCGTATCCGACTCTACGATCCCATGGACTATGGTCCACCAAGTTCATTTATTCATGGGATTTCCCAGGCAAGAACACTGGAGTGGCTTGCTGTTTCCTTCTCCAGGGGATCTTCCTAACCCAGGGATCGAACCCAGGTCTCCTGAATTGCAGGCAGAGTCTTTACCATTAAGCCACCAGGGAAGCCCTAAACCACCTACATCTATTTTCTCATGTCAAGATTTGCTTTGGGGGAAACTAAGATAAAAGACATGTACAAACTATGTAAACTATTTAGTTCAGTGACTGGCAACCAGTCCAGTACTCTGCCTGAAGAATCCCCATGGACAGAGGAGCCTGGTGGGCTATAGTCCAGGGATCACAAAGAATCAAACATGGCTGAGTGACTAAGCACAGCACTGGCATGTATAGTAATGACTACAACCATAGAAGTACTCACAGAGAGTACTCCTTTTATTTATTTATTTTTGGCTGCCCTGGGTCTTCACTGCAGTGTGCAGGCTCTTGTAGAGCACAGGTACAGTAATCGTGGCGCATGGGCTTGATTGCCCTACTGCATGCGGGATCTTCCTGGACTAGGGATCAAACCCGTGTCCCCTGCACTGGCCAGCTGGCTCCTATCTACTAGACCACCTGGGAAATTCTGAGAGTGTTTCTTAAATGCCAGGCCTTTTATACATTTTAACTTATTTAATCTGCATTGATAAATGTAGGTGCTATTGGCTTCTCAATATTATTATTTACCTCTAATCTCCCTAGCTCCTCACAAAAGTAATATTCACCTCGAGTCATTTTTCTCTCCTTTGTTCTATTTTATATCACCCTTCTTAATCACTGTTATAGCACCTATGGATCTGAATGTATCTCATCCATTTATTTGTTCCCATGTGGATGGCTTATCTCCCTCACTCAGGGCTGAATGATGAATTCCCCTGCCCTCATGCATTTTTGCCTTGGTGGGCTTCTCCTTTCTATCACAGTAATATCAACATTAGAAATTGTTTTTGATGTCACTTTAAATACTTAAGCATTTTATTTTTCTTTCTGCATAGGTAAAAGTCAATTTTCATGGCCTAAAAATTTCATTTTTTTTTTTTTTGCATCTGCTAACCCCAGACTCCCAATCCATCCCTCCCCTCCCCTCCCTCTACCTTGACAACCACGAGTCTGCCCTCTATGTCTGTGAGACTGTTTCTGCTTCATCAATAGATTCACTTGTATCATATTTTAGATTCTACATATAAACAATAAGGCCCTACTGTATAGCACAAGGAACTATATTCACTCTCCTGGGATAAACCATTTATCCAGTGGTTTATAAACCATTAAAAAATTTATAAATATTTATATTTATAAATATAAACCATCTTTATATTTATAAAGAATATAAAAAAGAATGCATATATGTATAACTGAATCACTTTGCTATACAGCAGAAATTAGCACTATAAATCAACTATTATTCAATTAAAAATAATTAATTTTAAAATATTTTTCTGATGAGAGAAAAATGAAAACATTTCTATAACTTTTTTTTTTCTTCTGATTTTAAAGAATTGAAAACATTATGCCTAGTGGGTAAGCAGGTGCTTCCTGGGATGTAAACCCCACGAGAATAGGAATCACCGCTGTCCCTCTCTCAGCATGGCTCCCAGAGGCAAGCACCGCACCCTCTACCAACCCAGAGCTGGAACTGGACCCCCATCTTGGAATCCCTCCCTGGACAGGACTGCAGTAAGGCATCCTGGGAGACTCTATGCAAATAGGGCCTCCAGGCTCCACCCCCAGCTTGACTTTTATGGGGAACAAAGCTTTGGGCTCATCGTCACCCTGATCCTGTCCCTGGGACCTGATCTCTTAGGCGCTGGACAGTAAGAAACATGCCTGGTGGCCCCTGAAGCACGTGCTCTATGCTTGTCCTGGCAAGGATAGAGCTGCCGACTGATCCTCACCCTCCTTCCCCGCCAAGTCCCTGGCAGACCTGTTGAATGGGGCTTTCATTTCCCTGACCCCGGGGTCATCTGCTCTTAGAAGGTGAAATATGGTGGCCTGGCGGAGGACAGAAGCCAGGGAGATAAGCGCCAGGGAGGAGCCTCCCGTCCAACAAGCCGTGACTAATGATGATTGGGACATGTTTGGTGGGGCAGAATTTATTTGGCTCCTGGTTACCTGGGGATTAACTCTTTGTAGGATCTCGTGCCTGGGCCTGGAGGTGCCTGGTGTACACACACATGGGGCTCTAGAGTCTGTTCATCCAAGCATAGACAGGCTTTGGTGCAGAGCAGGCTTTCAAGAAATATTTGTGGTAGAGAAGGAGGAAAGGAGGGAGGAAAGAAAAGAGATGCACATAATTCTATAGCCTTAAGCTTTGAGCATAATAAAATCTGTTCACTTTTATCATGTGCTTCCCATGGGCCAGACACTGACGGCTGAATGATTTCCACACATCGCATTTAACCCTCACGAATCTACCAAGCATATACTATTAGAGCAGCACATTTAACAGATGAGCAAGTTGAGGCTGGTGGATTATTTTGTATGCTTTAAAATATATATATATATTTCTTTACAGCTGTGCTGGGTCTTTGTTGCTATATGAGCTACTCTCTAGTTGCAGCAAGCAGGTTTCTCATTGAGGTGGTTTCTCTTGTTGCAAAGCCCGCTCTAGACACATGGACTTCATTAATGGCAGCATGTGGACTCAGCAGGTATGGCACAGGAGCCTAGTTGTTCCCGAGGCATGTTGGATCTTTCTGTACCAGGGATCAAACCCATGTCTCCTGCATTGGTAGGCAGGGTCTTTACCACTGAGCCACCAGGGAAGCCCTGTATGCTTTGTTAAACCATGAAAAAGTAGAGTTGGGAGTGGTTATGTAACATGACAGTAACACAGTGGTCAAGTAACAGCACAGGGCTGGGGCTTGAATTGGGACTTTGTACTTCTGCCTTCCATTCTTGAGCTCTGAGCCAAACTTTCTAGTGAAAACTCTGGAGTATTTCCACCTATTGCCTCAATCAGGGTTGCTGTACTTTCCTTTGTAGTAAACAACCTCAAAATCCCAGGAGTGTACAACTAACATTTATCTTCAGACTTGTGGGTCTGTAGGTTGGCTGTGACTTGGCTGGGTCAGGCTGGGCTCAAGGCTTCCTACTGAAATCAGCGTTTTTCTATCCAGGCTCACGCTAAAGGGGCAGCTGTGACTTGAAACATACCTTCTTGGTGGAGCCTAAGAAAACAAATCCAACCAGAGACCCATCTAATGCCTTTGCTCCGCCCACATCCACTAGCATCCCATTGGCCAAAGCAAGTTACGTGGTCAAAGTCAAGGGGTGGGCCTTCATCTCTCCACCATGATGCCAAGGGAAGGATGGGGAAGTACAGTTCTGTGTTATTGAGAGAGTGAAGAATGGGGACTAACCGATCAACATGTGCACCATATGAGAACAAGTGAGCAATATTCAGTGAGGTGGGAGCTGCAAAAATACAAAACACATGGTATTACCCCTGCCTTATTAACTTCCCTGGCTCTGTTTTTATATACAGATGGCTTCACAATTCACACCCAACAGAAAAACACATATGCAAGCACACACCGCCTCAAATGATTGTCCATCCTCTGATTGGCTGGCCCCTTTAAAGTCATGTGGGGCGGGGAGTTAGTTTGCCTCCCCTCCACCATCACCACCACCACCACCACCAGGGAGAGTTTGCCGATGTCTGGAGACATTTGCGTTGTCTTGACTTGGGCAGGGTTGTTATTGGCATGTAGTGAGTTGAGACTAGAGACACTAGCAGCACCCTCTCTGGCACGGATCAGCCCCCTACGACTAAGTTATGTGCTCCCCAAATGCCAATAGAGCCAAGGCTGAGAAACTCCACTGTAGAATATAGCAATTAACCCAACCTGGTGCCTGGAAATCCTGTTAAAAATACAGATTACAGGGGCCCCAGTGTAGACACCTTGATTCAGAAGGGCTGGGATGTGTCCCCTTGGACTCTGTATTTCCGAATACAGAATCGCTCTTTAGGAAACTTTGATCCACTGATCAGAGCCTGGAAATGGCTTCTTTAGGTCTTTGTTATGCCTGGACGGGAACCCAGAACCAAAGAGGACTTGAGGATTTAAACAAAAGAATCCTTTTTTTTGAGCACTTCTTAATGTTACCCTCGCCAGAAACCCGGCAAATGTTCACTACCCAGCCCGCCCACTGTTCACGGTGTTCGCCCACGAATTGAATCTCCAAACAGCCCAGGCAAGCTACGATTTCTCCTGCTTCTCTGCCTTTCACTTTTAAAACCAGGAGGAATTTGAGGGAAATGTAATCCATATGTTTCAGAATCATTTACACTTAAATCATGAAAGTACTGCCGTGGTTTTTAAGAGCTATTTGATTCCAAAACACCTTATGAGGATTTTCAAAATAAGCTTTTTAAAGTCTCTCTCTACTTTCAGTTGGATTGCTCCCTGGGTAAGTGAATTCAAATGATATGAAGCTGGGGGAGGGAGGGAGGGCTGCTGGAAACCCCAGACCAGGAACTTGAAGGAAATTTGACACTCAACAAATCAGGTCTTCTGCTGTCACCTAAAGCATCCATTTCATGCAATAAAATCGATCTTATTTTTCCTGATGATTATGGATTCAAGCGGTCACTCACTGAGGTCTTTAGACATCTTCCTTCTCATTTAGCGCCTCACTGTTCCTCAGGTTCCATTTTTAAGCCATTGCCACTCACTCTAAATGGAGATCCAATTCCTCCTTCCAGTGGGCTTGTTATTTCTAAATCACAACCCCATTCTGCTGCCAACATCACATGTCACTCTTCTCTCTTCACCCCAGGGGGACCAGGGTGGGAGGCCGAATCCTAAAACTGACCGTCTACTCGCTTACAGCACAGGTGGGCCTGCCCATTTGGAAAAGCCATTTGGCAAAATATCTAATCGGAGACATGCTCATTCACCACAATTCTGCTGTCAAGGATCGAGCCCAGGGAAATAATCCTAAGGGGGAAGGGAGACATGTCTACACCTGGAAATATTCAGCATGGTTGATCACAGAGAAAAAACGGAAAACAACCTACCAGAATAAAAATAGCAAGTGGGTTCATTCAATGACGGTTTCTCTGCTTAAATGCCAACATAAACACTGATGGATATTCAGATTGCATGCTAGCCATAGAAAAGGGAAGAGAATGAACTCTGTTTGTCAGCTAAGAGGAGCTGAATTATAGGTACCCCAGGAAATTCTTAGGAATGTGTTGGAATTAACTGGACAACGGGAAGAGGGAAAGATATTCCAGCCAAGTGGGATAACATAAGCGGAGGAGAGAGGTGAGTGGAAAAAGGCACATAATTTAGTGCTCGTGGAACTCAAGCTCCAGGCAGTGAGGAGAGAACTCTGAGGTCAGACAAGGGACGAGGGCAGAGCATGGTGTCCCCATGGCCACCTGGAGCAACCTGGACTTTAGCCTGGAGGCAGTGAGGAGCCACTGAACTTATTTGAACTGGGAAGGGTCACCACTGAATCTACACTTTTATGAGATGGCTGTGACCCCAGCGTGGAGGCCAGGTGGCAAAAGATGGAGAGGCAACTAAGAGACTTCACTGGAGACTTTTTAAGTGGTACCCGAAAGAGATGCTGAACGCCATGAGGAGTCAGGTTAGAATTCTTTCATTCTACCATCATTCATTGTGTTATCAGCAGAGGCGGGATTTGTTAGACTCATGTCTATAGGGGAGAGTGGCTGAACCTTGTGACTAACAGGGCATGGAGAGAGAGGCAGAGGGATGGGATGGTTCTGGAATCTCTGGTTCAAACTTTTGGATGGGTGCTGGTGTCATGCACTGAGCTAGAGGTAAAGGAGGGTGGGACGAATTTGGGGAAAGACATTGAGTTCAACTTGGGGCCACGTGGGCTAAGATGAGGATGCCCAGCCAGAAGTTGGCTGTTCAAGCCTGTGGCCTTAGGACAAGGTGCAGGCAGAGAGACCCACAGAAGAGGTGACACTTTGTGGTTGTATTTGAAACCACGAGAGGGAATGAGCTCACCTGGGAGGGGTTGTGATGGGAAGGACAGGACCAGAGATACCCTAGGGAAGGTTTTTATCGAAATGTCATAAAAAGCCTGTAGGTCCATTAAAGGGGCGGGGGGCGAGGGGTGGAATTTTTCAAAGAGAAATTGCTAAGCAGGTGCTCTATCTGGTCTCCTAGCTGGATGCGTGTGAGGACATCTATGCAAATCACACAGTAGGGAGAAAAAAAAAAGCAGAGATAAGCCAGGCAAGGATTTCAGTGAAAACATAATTTAAAGGGAAGCTGTGGACATGGATAAGACAGTGTCCATGGAAGGAGGAGCAGGGACAGAGGATTGTGGCACAATGGGGGAAACGGACAGGTGAGAGAGGAAGAAGAACAGGGTGGGGAGATATGGCTTTATGAAGAATGAACCAAGAAAGGAAAAGAGAAGAAAGGAAGAGAATTACAAATGCTGGAGAGAGTGTGTTATGTGATATCCTACTGCTGATAACCCACTCCTATACTGTTGCTGGGAATGTGAATTGGTGCAGCCAGTATGGAAAACAATATAGAAGTGCCTTTAAAAACTAAAAATAGAACCACCACGTGATCCAGTACTCCTGGGCATATACTTGGACAAAATGTTCATTTGAAAAGATACATGCATCCCAGGGTTCATTGCAGCACCATTCATAATAGCTAAGACATGGAAGCCACCTAAGTTGACAGATGAATGGACAAAGAGCATGTGGTACCTATATGCAATGGAATACTACTCAGCCACAAAAGCAGCATGAAATAATGGCATTGGTAGCGACATGGATGGACCTAGAAATTATACTAAGCGAAGTAAGTCGGAAGAAGAAAGACAAATACCATATGGTGTTTGTAGAATCTAAAATGTGACACAAATGGACATATCTACAAAAGAGGAACAGGCTCATAGACATAGAAAACAAACTTATGGTTACCAAAAGGGAAAGCGGGTGGGGAGAGAGAAATTATGGGCTTAGGATTAGCAAATACATACTACTATATAGAGAATAAACAACAAGGTCCTAGTGGATAGCACAGGGAACTGGTTGGCCGAAAAGTTCATTCAGATTTTTGTATAAGATGGTTCAGAAAAACCCAAAGGAACTTTTTGGCCAATCATGTATTCAATATCCTGTGATAAACCATAATAAAAAAGAATATGAAAAAGAATATATGTATGTATACCTGAATCATTTTGCTGTACACCAGAAACTAACACAACATTATAAATTAACTACACTTCAATGTTTTAAAAGAAAGACTGTAAGAGACCTGGGACCCGGGACTTTTCTTCTGCGATCCTCTCCTGCCAAGAAAGGTGGTGTAAAGTCCAGCTGATCTGAGATGAGGGGTCCCCAGGGACCTGATAGGAGTGAACCGGGAGGGGAGTGACCACAAGCAACCAGGAGCGCTCCATTCCTGCCTGCCTGTCAGAACCCAACGCGGTCCAGCAGTCAGTCTTCTCCATCTGCCTGTGGTGTCAGCAGCCGGAGCTCAAGTTGAAGTCTAATGGCCTCGAATCTCCAGAAGGGCTGCCTCTTAGGAGATGAAGTGGGTTGATTCCAGGTGGCCCAGTCCCCTGATGGAAATAGAATGTGCAGATTTGAGTTCTAAAGAAAGAAGGATTTTAAAGACATCCAGAGGTGTTACAGAAAGGACAGCTTCACTAGGTAGTGAGTGCCTTGTGCCCGGAGGAAGTTAAGCCGATGCTGGGTGAGCACTGAGCATAAGGTGTTGTGGAGTGGATTCCTTAGCACCCAGGACACAGTCTACCTTTTATTTTCACCTTTTCGCATTGTGCTTAGTATGTAGTGAACACTCAGTAAACACTAGCTATTATGGTGCTTTTGAACTGTGCTGGAAAAGGCTCTTGAGAGTCCCTTGGACTGCAAGATCAAATGAGTCAATCCTAAAGGAAATTAACCCTGAATATTCATTGGAAGGACTGAGGCTGAAGCTGAAACTCCAATACTTTGGCCACCTGATGCGAACAGCTGACTCACTGGAAAAAAAACCCTGGTGCTGGGAAAGATGAAGGCAGAAAGAGGAGATGTGCAACCAAGGATGAAATGGTTAGACAGCTTCACGGACTTGATGGAAACAAATTTGAGCAAACTTCAAAAGATAGTGGAGGACAAAGGAGCCTGGCATGCTATAGTCCATGAGGTCACAAAGAACTGGATACAACTTAGCAACTGAACAACAACATTATTATTGTTAACATTCTCACATAGTTAAGTGTTCAACTTGAAATTACCGTAGGTCAGTAGAAACCATAAGTGATGAGTAATGGGAACTCCTTAACCTGGACGATGGATATCCCACCAGCAGTCCTGCAATAGCAAAAGGTATTCTGATTTCCTAAGATAATCCAGAAATCCAGATTATAGGTGAGATTTTTAAATATTGCTTCCAAGAACACTGTGCAGGTTAGGTCTGCCTATGGCCCCCATTTGTAACGTCTGAACTAATGACTATCTGGTCGGTACTTTTTCTACCTGCCCAGTGTGTGACCTCCAGTAAGTTACTTAACCTATCTGTGCTGGGTTTCTTTAGCCATGAGATGGAATACTCACAACTTGCGCCCCAGGGTCGTTGTGTGGATTAAATTAGATAATGCAGTCCAAGCCTCTGTGGGGTGTCCACACATGGGAAGACTTAGGAAGTGATAATTGTTGTTGCTGCTATTGATTTTTCCTGTGTTCAACTCATGTTTTATGTTCCAGGCAGAGAGATTTCGTGGCAAATAGCCCACCCGCACCCCATGCTGAGATCTGGTCTTTTCCAAGTGTGTTGCCCTGGATCTCGGCCGGCAGCTTCTTCCTATTACAGGCGTGCCGAGTGATTGCTGGCTTTATACGTACCTGGTGACAACTTTAACCTGGCTGCTGGGGATTTAGGGAGGGGTGACAGAGGCATGAAGGATGTTTGGGAGGAGCTGAGTGTTGAAACCTTAGTCCCAAGAAGGAAGAGAAAGGGGCCCTCGTGGCTCCGCTGCTTCCCCAGGGCCTGTGGGCTCCACAGGGAGCGCAGTTCTGCTTATGCTGTTAAACGGTGTTGGGGGCATATTGTCAAATATTCGTCTGGCTCTCCAGGAACCCCTATTTCATGTGTGTGTGAACCAGCTGGGAATTGTGTTCAAATGTTGATGCTAACTTCCCAGTTGGGTGGGGCCCAAGATTTTGCATTCCTAATGAGCAGGAGATGTGGGTTCAATCCCTGGGTGGGGAAGATCCCCTGGAGAAGGAAATGGCAACCCTCTCCAGCATTCTTGCTTGGAAAATTCCTTGGACAGAAGAGCCTGGTGGGCTACAATCCATGGAATCTCAAAGAATCAAACATGAACTGAGCAACTGAGCACACACACACAGCACAATCTTGGATCAGCAGGACCCGTAAACCCCCTAAAATCAAACGCAAAATTTTATACATATGTGTTTTTCCCAAGGAGCGGGTTGATAGCTTTTGTTCAGATTCTCAAGGAGATTCATAGATAGAAAAAAAAAAAATTGAAAACCTCTGCCATGCACCCCTTCTGTCTACCTGTCTCCTTTCTCCCCTCTCCCCACTCCCCTCCCTCTGTCCCTGGTTCCACCCAGATACAGTATAGTGATCCTGAAAGGAGGTGAAATGAGATCCCTCTAGAGAAGTCCTAGGACATCTTCCTGCAAGCTGGAGACTCAGGAGAGCTTGTGGCTGTGGTCCCACCTGGAGGGGGGCTTCTGTTAGAGACTGCAGCTGCCAAGGTAAGGGTGAAGGCAGGCACAAGTTGTTGACGCTTCTGCCCAGCCATCTGCCTGGATACCCGGGTGGCATTAATCCACGTCCGTGGGTACAGCATCCCTTCCCTGGCTCTCTCTCTCCTCCCATCTCGCTCTTGAGCAATGAGAAGCCTAATCTCACTCTATGGGAAATCTCCAAACATTGGGGACTCTATATCCATTTTTCACCCTTGACGTTGCAGCTGGGGAAACGGAGGCTCAGGGTTGGGAAGGAGGATCTACAGCAACCCTGCAGTGGGTGGGGGGTGTGCTGCATCAGATCTCAGCTCCCCCAAAGCCAGCCTAGCACCGTTTCCACCTTTCTCAACTTCATCTCATGCAGACTTACCCTGACTATGCTTTTATCACCAGGAATAAAGGCAAATCTGCCAATCCACAGTCAATCCCTGGCTAGGATCCAGAAGAGTTTAATGTCATGAACTGCTTTAATGTATTCCTTTAAAAATCAAAAAAGCCCCAAAGCTCTCTCTCCAGTGTCACCCACTGGACAGTCGGCAGGCTTTATCTGCCAGCACTTAAAAAGGAAAAAAAAAAAAAAGAAGAAGGGAAGATATTGCCGCTGAAGAAGAATCCGAGGCCCCCGGAATCTTAACAAGGCAGCTCTGTTTCTTATCATCTTCAAAAAGCCTTTATTAAGCCTCTCTGGGCCCATGTGGCTGAGCGAGGCACTTTACAGAATCAGATCAATCAGCGATCCGTCAGCAAATGTGTACAGCGCACCTACTGTGGGAAACTGGCAATGTGGGGGGTATCGGGGCAGGAAGGTGTGACCCCTGACCTCGCGCGAGGGATGCCCAGGATCTGTACTGCCTGAGATGCCACCTAATCCAAGTTAGGGAGGGACAGTCACTGGACACTGTTGGGAAATAGAACGGGAAAATGCATCCTCTTGGTTGGAAGAGGACAGAGATTTGAACCCCAAGGCAATGAAAACCCCCAGCTTCCCCCCACTGGAGGGTTGCTATTTTTATCAGCTCTGTCTCTTTCGGGCTCCTTGGCCATAAGGTAACCTCAGCACCCATCAGAGAAGCCTGGTGCTCAGAAATGTCTCCCAAACAGAAGCCCAGTGTGCAAGGCCAGAAGAAAACATTGAATTAAAATACAGATTAGTGGTTACCACAGGGGGAGGGGCTAAGAGGTGAACAAAACAGGTGAAGGGAGTCAGCTCTATTGTGTGGATGGTAACTATATGGTAGTGGTTACTGTGTTGTATAGACAGATGCTGAATTATAATGCTGTACACCTGAAACTTACAAGAAAAAAATTTGTATAGCCAAATAAACAAAAAAACCCTGAATCCGAGAAATAAAGTACTAGAATAACTTACATCTGCTCAGTGATTCGAATATTGAGATGTTGTCTACGTTTTCACCTGAGGAAACGGAGGTTCAGAGAAGTCACCCAACTTGCGTAAGGTCCCATAAAGAGGAAAAGAGCTAACAGTAAGTCTGTGTGCATGCTCAGCTGTGTTTGACTCTATGCGACCCCATGGACTGTAGCCTGCCAGGCTCCTCTGTCCAGGGGATTTTCCAGGCAAGAATATTGCAGTGGGTTGCCGTTTTCTCTTTCAGGGAATCTTCCCGACCCAGGGATCAGACTCGGGTCTTCCTGCATCTCCTGCATTGGCAGGTGGATTCTTTACCACTGGGAAGCCCGTGGTCTGTACAGCATTTACTGAGCATCTACACTGTGCCTGGCAGGGTTCTAGACGGCAAACCTATTGAGACAGGAGATAGAGATTATTTTGTGTAGTATTTTATCCACAGCATCCTTCTTTTTTATAGCACCTGGCATGTCGTAGCTGCTTATATTAGTTTTCTATTTTGCATAACAAAGTCACCACACACTTAGAATCTTGAAGCAATACACATCTATTATTTCATGATTTCTTTGGGCCACAAATTTGTGCCCAGTTTAGCTGGGTCTTCTACCCAGATTTCACAAAGCTGCAGGCAAGGTGTCTACCAGGCCATGTTCTCATCTGGAGTCTTGGCTGGGGAAGAATCTGCTTCCAAGACCACTGAAGTTGTTGGAAGAATATATTTCCTGCAGTTGAATGACAGATTGCTTCATAAAGATTGGCAGGAGAGAGGATCTGACTCAGGCAGGACCCAGTCCTTGTTTTAAAAGTTTTCACCATATTAAGCCAGGCCCACCCAGCAACCTCTCTCTGCATTAACTCAAAAACGCATAAATTTAGCACTGTAATCTACAGAATTCCTTCATCTTTCCCATAGTCTATTGGCCAGAAGCAAGTCATAGGGTAACACCCAACATTCAGGAGGAGGGGATTAAATGAACCCCAGGGCTTAAGAGTCATGGAGGGGCCACCCTTGGGTCTGTCTGCCACAGTGCTGACAGTTATCTGTTGAATAATTAACTGAGTGAATAAAAATCAGTATATTATATACAATAGTATAATATAAAAATATTGTATTATTATTTTGAGTACATGAGTGAATACAGGAATAAATGACTCTATTAATGATGTCATAAATACTAAAGACACAAATATGAACTCGATCATCATCTGGATCTAAATATTGCATTCTTTCTCTACAACACACCACTGACCTCATTCCCAGGGGCGCCTTTTAGCTTTGAGATTCTGAATTCTGTAACCCAATGTCTGTTACTTCCTGCCTAAGCCACCAGTACCCAGAAAGCAGGGAACGAGAACCCCAAACAAAGAAGCCGCAAAGAAGCAGGAAGCCTATGCATCACGCAGCAGCCGCCCTGCTGGAAACCCTGCTGAAGTGCAGACAGCACTTTTATGTTAGTAGAATGGTGGTAATAGGGACACATTTTTAATAAATATTGGCAGCATCGAGGTGTCCGGTAGGAGCTGCTTCCTCACACTCCCGCTTGGTCTTGATTACTGACCTGAAGCCGCCTCTCCTGGGAACTGTAAGTTATGTCTTTCCTGGAATTTTGAAAACCATTCCAAGCTCTGATGTGGTTCTCAGCACTCTCGATGAGAAGCCAAAAGATTTTTTTTTTTTTTTTAATTTTAGGAGGGGAGAGGATGGAATGTTGGTCCAATGTGAAATACACAGAATTAAGCATCTGGATATACAGAGATCTGATAGATTGATATGAATGACTAACCCTCCCCAGCACTTGTCATTGCAGGGCATTTTCTAAGTACTTTATGTACATTGAGTCATCTCAGCTTCTCATCTGCTCTGACGTTGGTGCTATCATTGTTCCCATTGTCTCTCTGAAGAAATGGAGGCACAGGAAAGGTGAGGTAATGACCTGGGACCATCTGCTTCCTCAGTGACAGAACCAAGATCCAACGCCAGGCAGCTGAGAAGCTGTTTTCTGCTGCTGTCACTGGGGAGGTGTTGGCTGATGTACTGGCTTGTCTGCTTCTAAATCAGGAGAAGAAATCACTGTCAAAACAAGCTGCAAATCAAAAAGGCTCGTGCACGTCCTAGCTCCACCATGAACTGGATGTGTAACCTCCGACGGTCTGTTCAATCTCCTTGTGCTTTAGTTTTCTCATCCCTAAAATGGGAACAAATCAGTCCCAATTCACAAGAGTCCCATGAGGCTTGAAGAACATATGAAAATATGGGGATTGTGCCTGGAATGTGGTCCCTTCCTCCCTCCCTTCCAGCAGCCAGCCACCCACTCACTCACCTACCCACCCATCCACTAACTTATCCATCCATCTAGCCATCCTATCAACTATCTATCCATCCATCTATCCATCTAATCAACCATCCGTCCAGTCAACCATCCTTCCATCCACACATACATCCTCTCCTCTTCCCCACCTTTGTGCCTGTGTCAGTGGTTCTGACCTCCACCATTTCCTATTTTGGACTCTAAACTTCACCCCTTGCACTTGAAGACAAATTTTCTGGCCCAAGTCCCCGCAGCCCCTCAGGACACAGCTGACATGTTCTGCCTATCCTTAATCTGAACAGCGTTAGGAACCACCTAGTCCCAAGATCCAGGATCCAGCTTCACTTCCAGATTTGGGGCTGAGGTCCCCGCAGCTTCCACCAGTGCCCCTCTGATTTCTCTGGGCTTCCGCCCAGCATCTGGCCACTCCTTCCTCATCTGCTGCGTGGGTCACTTTCCTCTGCTCCTTCCTTGGCTATGGATGCTCCGCAGGCGTCTCACTTGGCTTCCTTCTCATTGTGCATGTTGGGGCTGGACTATTCCCACCACACTCCTGACCATCTGTGCTGGGGATTTTCTCCATCCTCCCCTCCAGATCCAGACTCCACCCTGGACTCCTGCGCAGGAAACTGGCAGAAAGCTGGCCTGCCTGGATGTGTCAACAGGTCCCCTTGCCCTCTGACTTCAGGCTGGGAGTACCAGGGGGAGACTGGATGAGGAGGAGAGAGGGAGCACAGGGAGGCTGGGTTGTCTATTCCCTGCTGCTTCCTCCCTGCTGGTCTGTGGGCTGAATGGATCCCTCTCCAAAGCCTCTGACAGGTAGCCCCTCTTCCTTGGCCTCCGCTCTCATCAGATCCTGGTAACCAACCTCATACACGCCCCTTCAGGCCACAGGGCAGTGGGACATGTCAGCTTGGTTAGGCTGTACCTGCGTGCTAAGTCGTTTCAGGAGTGTCCGATTCTTTGTGACCCCAGGGACTGTAGCCCGCCAAGCCTCTCAGTCTGCAGGATTCTCCAGGCAAGAATACTGGAGTGGGTTGCCAGGCCCTCCTCCGGGAGATCTTCCTGACCCAGGGGCTGAACTCACGTCTCTTACATCTCCTGCATTGGCAGGCAGGTTCTTCACTGTGAGCGCTGCCTGGGAAGCCCTTGGCTAAGCTATAGTGCCCTGTAACTCAGTCACAGGCTCGTCTAGGTGTGGCTGTGAAGGTATTTTGTAGACGGGGTTCATTTCTAAGATCAGTTGGCTTTAAGTAAAGGAGACCACCCTCTGTAATGTGAGTGGGGCTTGTCTAATCAGTTGAGAGGTTTTAAGAGCAAAAACAGATTTGCCTGAAAATGAAGGAATTCTGCCCCAGAGCTAAAGCAGCTGTGCCTATCCAGAAGTTTCTAACTTGGCCAATAGACTTCAGATTTCATAGTCCCCAAAATAGTGTAAGTCAAGTCCTTGAAACTGAAAATTTTTAAAATTTTGTGATGGCTCAGGTGGTAAAGAATCTGCCTACAATGCAGGAGACCTGGATTCAATCCCTGGGTAGGGAAGATCCCCTGGAGAAGGGAAGGGCTACCCACTCCAGTATGCTTGCCTGGAGAATTCCATGGACAGAGGATCCTGGCAGGCTACAGTCCATGGAGTTGCAGAGTTGGACATGACTGAGTGACTGCCACTTTCAACATTTTCGCTTCAGATACATATATACACATACTATATATATGGTTCGATCCCTGGGTGGGGAAGATCCTCTGGAGAAGGAAATGGCAACCCACTCCAGTACTCTTGCCTGGAAAATTCCATGGACTGAGGAGCCTGGTGGGCTACAGTCCCGGGGTCGCAAAGAGTCGGACACGACTGAGCGACTTACCTTACCTTACCTTATATATATGGTTGCTTGATTTCTTTTTTCCCTTTGCCACACCATGTGGCATAGAGGATCTTAGTTCTTCAAGCAGAGATCAAACCCGTACCCCCTGCACTGGAAACACAGAGTCTTAAACACTGGACCACCAGGGAAGTCCCTGTGTACATATTATTTGTATATCTAAATCTTATCACCTACTAGTTCTGTTTCCCTGGAGAAGGCTTTCTGATGCAGGTGGTAAAGGTTCCCATGGGTGCCAGTCCCAGAGGGCTTCTTCACTTCTTCATGAGTTTCCCTTCCAGCTCACATTCATTTTTAAATTTATTTTTTAATGTTTTATTTTTATACAGTTTTTAAATTGATGTATAGTTGATTTATAATGTTGTGTTAGTCTTAGGCATACAGAAAAGTGATTCACTCACACATGCATATATACCTTATTTTCAAATTCCTTTCCATTTGTTGTTGTTCTTCAGTTGCTCGGTCGTGCCTAACTCTTTGCGATCCCGTGGACTGCAGCACGCCAGGCTTCCCTTCCTTCACCATCTCTGGGAACCTGCTCAAACTTACGTCCATTGAGTTGGTGATACCATCCAACCC
The DNA here is from genome assembly GCA_006408695.1 of Aepyceros melampus. Taxonomy (NCBI): domain Eukaryota; kingdom Metazoa; phylum Chordata; class Mammalia; order Artiodactyla; family Bovidae; genus Aepyceros; species Aepyceros melampus. The sequence continues at coordinate 726,143 of SJXQ01002634.1, forward strand.
TCTCATCCTCTGTCGTCCCCTTCTCCTCCTGCCCTCAACATTCCCAGGATCAGGGTCTTTTCTAATGAGTCAGCTCTTCGCATCAAGTGGCCCAAGTATTGGAACTTCAGCTTCAGCATCAGTCCTTCCAATGAGTATTCAGGACTGATTTCCTTTAGGATGGACTGGTTTGATCTCCTTTCAGTCCAAGGGTTCTCTTATAGGGTATTAAAAATTATCAAGCACTTTTATAGAATCCTTTTTTTTTAAATAATTTTTTTGATGTGGACCATTTCTTAAGTCTTTATTGAATTTTTTTAAACAATATTGCTTCTGTTTTATTTTTGGTTTTTTTGGCCAAAACGCACGAGGGATCTTAGCTCCTCTACTAGAGATTGAATCTACACCTCTGGATTGGAAAGTAAAGTCTTAACCACTACCTCCAGGGAAGTCCCCTATGTACAATTTTTAAAGGTTGCTTTCCACTTAACATTGTTACGAAACCTGCTCATATTCTTATAAACAGTCCCTTCATTAAACTCTTCCCGGTTGCCCAGTTTGGGTGCGTGTCTAGTTCCTCCCTAGGCCCTGCCTGACTGCATGAACTTCGGGACAAAGCCCAGATCTATAGTTTCAGCCTAGAGCTCACATCTTCAGCCATGAACCTGGTCACTGTCTCCCCTTAAACATCCTACCCATATCTAGGACTCTGAACATCCCAAAAGGAGCCCATCAATTTCCTTCTGGTACCCAGTCAGGAACCTGGACACCACCTCTGCAACGGCGCCCTCCACCAATCAGTCACCACCCCTGTCCATTCTCCTTGCCAACCAAATAATAAGGATAACCATCTATTCCCTGAGTTCCTGCTGTGTGCCCAGAACCATTTTGGAGCTGGGTATCTGGGGATGGGCAAGACAAACAAAGTCCTGGACATTTTGGTCAGGGAAACCGGAAATAAACAAATGACTGTGTCAGATAGTGACGAGGAGGCAAAATGGGAACCTAGGTCTGACTCCAGAAGATTTGATGGTTTAAAAAAATTTTATTTGGCTGTGCCAGGTCTTAGTCGCAGCACCTGTGATCTAGTTCCCTGACCAGAGATCGAACCTGAGCCCTGGGAGTGCAGAGTCTTAGCCACTGGGCCACCAGGGAAGTCCCCAGAGGCTTTGCTCTTAACTGTGGCTTCTTTTGACTTAGAATCTCCATGACCTTCCCCTTCACAACCAGCTGGCATCTCTTGTTGTTCGCCAACAACTGGTCTTTGGATGGGGGACTCAGCTCACCTCACCCATCTCTTTGCTGGTGCTATTTTTCTGCCCAGGCCACTGGCCATGGATACTCCTGCTCCACATCCATGCAAACCCTATCCATTCTCCAGGTGCCATTCAGATTCCTCTCTCTCTTCCCTAGCTCTTTCTTCTCCTCCTAAAATAAACCTCTACTGTTCCAGCCTTCCCCAAGCTGTTCCTTCCCTGAACCGTTTGACCTTGAACAAGTCACTCTCCTCATCAGTAAAATGGAGACCGTGAACATCTCCAGGTTCCCTTCCAGAGGCTGGAATGAGCCCATGAGAATGAGGAGCCCAGAAGATGTTTTCATAGGGTCATACGATTTTGCAAAAACAATCATTTCTCTTTCTTTTCCTTAAGGATGACCCTTTAATTGAATAAGTTGTGAAAGTGAAAGTGAAGTCGCTCAGTCATGTCCGACTCTTTGTGACCCATGAACTGTAGCCCACCAGGCTCCTCCATCCATGGGATTCTCCAGGCAAGAATAGTGGAGTGGGTTGCCATTTCCTTCTCCAGGGGGTCTTCCCAACCCAGGGATCGAACCCAGGTCTCCCGCATTGCAGGCAGACGCTTTAACCTCTGAGCCACCAGGTGAATAAGCTTTAGGCCCCATAAAATCTGGATCTCCTTCTGCCTGTTCTCCATGATCCACTTGTCTACCTCTTAGAGTTTCCAGGGAATCGAGTGGAATCGTGTGTCTGAAGCTCTTAGCACAGCGCTTGGCGTAGACTAGACACTCAGTAGCTGTTGGTCACATGAGGGCCATCACTTCCGCCACCATCAGTGGTAGTCATCAGAGGCAAGCAAGAGAAACTGGCTTCAGCTAACATGGGTTTAAAAAAGAAAAAAAGCATTATTGAGAGAATTTCTAGCAACACCTAAAAATCAGCAAGAAGGCCGGTGAGCCAAGTCCAGGAGACAGACGGCAGCAAAGGTTGGTATCCTGGCAGGCAGAGGGATCCTGCCTCTCATCTCTGAGGTTCATGATCAACAGCATCATTCCCTTTTATGAGTTTACTTTTCCCCCCTCTGAAGAGGAGTGTTCTGGGCTTTGCAGATAAGACAAATAGGTCTGCCTTAAATATTTCTATTACTTAAAAGTTCATAAATCTATTGGTTTAAAACTGTCAGCACGATGGGAAAATTCTGAGATGGAGCCAGCTTATCACCAGGCGAGGAATTTGCCCGAAGCGGGGGCAGGGTACTGAGTGAAGGACAGTGGCAGTGCCCAGAAGTGAACTGTCTCCTCGGCCCACCCATGACTCTTGCCCTCAACAAGAAGCATTTAAAAATCTGGTTCTCGTAGCCAGATGAAAAGCTTTTGTGGTGGGGAACTGGCCCATCGTCAATTCCTCTCACCAATGCCAGGGCCTTTTTGTCTGGCATGAGTTGACATCGGGGGCTGATGCTTACCCACTCTCCCAGCCGGAATGGCCTTGTGTCTGGAAAATTAAAAGTACTTTCCACTAGCCCATCATTCCCTATTGAGCAGTCGGAAAAGACCTGATGTATTGGTGAACGTTTAGTAACAACCTCTCTTGGTAGGGGGAGGCCCTGATTTGCTGGTTTTCATGGTGTGAATACTCCCAGCAAGGTTGATATCACTGAACACAGCAGGAAGAATTGCCACATTGCACCCATTATATGGAATTTTCACCACTCAATTTCAACAGGCAGAAATGACCTCGAGAAGATAGGAAGCAATACGTTTTGAATGTTTACTACCTTTGTTTTGAACATATTTTATTTAACTGGGAATTTACATAATTTAACTTTTCATAACATTCATGTTTAAACAATGAATTCATAAACATCCTAGAAACTGAACAGCTAACTGTTTCACGTTGGTACAACCCAGTCCAACACAACAGTGGGTCTGGGCTCCCCTTTGGGATGTGGGATTGAACCATGACAGCTCCACTTTCTGGCTCTGTGACGCTGGGCAACTTATCTTATTTCACATGAGGACTTTCTCTGAGCTAATGCTCATACAGAATTCATGATAAATCAAGTTCTCTTCAAAGTCCTGGATTTGATCTTTGTGAGAACTCTAGTAGGTAGACAGATGGGGAGACTGAGGCATGGAGAGACCATGTGACTTGTCCAAGATCCCCGAGCTGGTAAATGACAGGGCTGGGATTTGAATTCACGCCCTCTGCCTTAGCTCGCTGTTCTGACCATTCCCCATCCTGCCCCTCTTTTCTGCAGAGCGGCACCTTGCTCTCTGCGTATAAAATGCAGATGTGTTTCTGCATCTCCTGGGGTGGTGGTAAGGATATAAGGAATACATGAATTAAACCAAGGGACCATTTGGTGTGGCACCCGGCATTCTGGACGCCTCCAGTTCACGGTCATCTCCAGTGAAGGGAAGAGGTTTCGCCTGAACCAAGGGGGGAAGGCTATGCCATCGGCTGGCTATGAAGAACATGGATGAGTCATCAGCTGTCATTCTATTATTACCCAGGCTTCAGGCAGCCAGCCTCTTATCTCTACTCCCTTGGTGAAACTATGCTCTCTCCCCACAGAGAAACCTCAGCGCACAGCGCTAGTGGATATGGAAAACGAAGTCAATTTGAAACTTCAGGAAGTGTCCGGATCTTGCCATCCGACCCACTGGGTGTCACACAACTGAAATTTAGCCTTTCCCCAGGCTTCCAAGGTTGCCTTTGAGAAGGATGGGCGGATACCCCCATCAGCAGCTGTCACTCACCGTGTGTGTGTGTGTGTGTGTGTGTGTGTGTGTGAGTTGCTCAGTCATGTCCAACTCTTTGCGATCCCATGGACTGTAGCCCATCAGGCTCCTCTGTTCATGGGATTCCTCAGGCAAGAATACTAGAGTGGGTTGCCATGCCCTCCTCCAGAGGATTTCCACAACCGAGGGATTGTACCCGGCTCTCCTGCATTGCAGGCAGATACTTTACTGTCTGGGCCACCAAGGTCACCCACCACAGGAGGAGAAAAAGCCTGAGAGGCAGGAAACCCAGGATGCCCTCAACGATCCCTCTGAACCTCAGGCTGGAAATTTCTTCCCTGTCTCTATCAGTGCTCTGAAAGGCTATGCTTCTTTGTCCCCTGGCTTCCTCTTGGGTTTTGCCAAGAAAAGATTGGAAGAGGGTAGGACGAAAGAGAGAGATGGGGGTATCTCTTCTCCTGCCCCTCCAACACCCCCTCCCCATGCCAGCCCCGTATGGGTTTGGCAGCCACATCTTTCTCTACCAAACCCTACAGCTTCTTCCAGGCGGTGCTCTCGTAAACTCTTGTTCTCTCCAGGTACCAGAAACCCCTACGTCACCTGCCTCATTGGGTCTGAAGCCAGCAATAATTTCCCCACCTTCGTCAGCCTCTGGGCTCTCTGCCACCCCTCTGAGTTCCCTTAACCCAACCTCTGCCTTTGCAAACAACTCTTCCTTCAACTCTCTTTGACCCCTCAAGTGTGCATCTATTTCCTGTCTATTTCCTGCCAGGATGTCAAACCCCTCTCTGAACCTCAGTTTCTCCATCCGCGAAATGGGATCTCTCCTGCCCAGATCACCTTGCAGAGGTTGCCTCAGGGGCAAAGCAGACCCTGGATGGGAAAATCCCCTGGAGAAAAACAAAAAGTTCAAAGTGCCACCCAGGAGCCAGGCATTAGTGTTATTAATAAAAGCCAGATAGGTCTCCTCCATCTGCCTCGGCATCCCCCTCCCCTCTCACGCCCCCTGACCCTTCCACGGCTCAGCCTGGCCAGCCTCCTCTCCTGGGTGATGTTCCCACTAAAGCCATCTTCCATTCCCCCGCCGGCCCTGCACCTCCGTGTCTGCCGAGGGATGAAGTGCCCAGCTAATATAAGCGTGTTTACATTAAAATATAAGGACAATTACACCAGCCGATCTAATAGTCGGCTCTGTATATGTTACCAAGTACTTAGGGCTCTCTTTTGGAAAGCCATTATGCCCATGTGATTTCCCTCAAAGCCTTTCTTGAGGATTTTGTTTTGACAGGAGGGCATTAAGGGGTTGAAACTGATAGCGTAAGCACACCACTTACACACTTTGATCAAATCGGCCCATAATTCTCCTAGAGAAAGTCTTGTATATATTAGGAAGGAAATTAATTTTATGACCGCTGTGGCTTTGCTGGTTAATGGCCCAGCAAGTCAGCCTGCCCCAGAAGGCGGGCTGTGGGAGGTGAACTCACCACTTTCCTCCCAGGCTCACCATCCACAGGGGAGGATGCTCCACAAGGAAGACAATCCAGAGGGTACCAGCCAGCGGGAACCTGGGATGCTGCAGGACACAGACGCAGGGGAAGCTGCAAGCTGTTCCTTCTGACCACACCTCTGCCTCGGGGCTATCCCAGCTGGAATGCCCACGGCGCACTCACAGAGTGATGCACATTTGGCTCAAGCCCAGAGCCCAGGTCACAAGCTCTCAGCACTGGGAGAAATTCAAAGACCGTAATTCGGAAGACCGAGGCAGTTGACGTGGTATCATGCGTTTCTATGAGTTAAGAAACAAACTAGAGAGAAGAAAAGAATTTATACAGTGGGGAGATGTCATTTTGTCTCAATCTCTCCATCTGCCTGCCATGCCACTTAATGAGGCAGCCTGGATGGGAAGGAATTTTGGGGGCGAATGGATACATTTATATGTACGGTTGATTCCCTTCACTGTTCACCTGAAATTATCACAACATTGTTAATCAGGTATACCCCCATACAAATAAACAACTTTTTAAAAAAATAACTAAGGGATATAAGTTAAAGAAAAAAAAATACTTGCTCCAACGTGGGTATAAGGTGCCAGATGCAAACAAGGTCTCTTGGGTTCTTCTGGGCTCCTGGGTGCTGGGTGTGACTCCAGGGGTGCAGATGATAGCGTTTTGTGTTAATACAACATGTACCCAGGCAGCCACTTCCTCTGGCCACTTAAAATAGAAGAAATACCAACTTGTTTCCATTCCTGAGGGTTGATGGCCAGTGAAGGAGCACTTGGGGTACGTGTGGTTCTTGTTCTTCTTGTGAATTTTAGAGCTTAACTTCCCCTTAAAAGACAACTCCTTGTACTTAAAAAAAAAATTCAAGTAGATTTTAAAAAATCTATGGAAACTATTGTGAACATCATCAGACTGGGGGTGCAGAGGGGTGGTGGAAGAGGTGAAACCACATCTCAAATGTGGATAATTATTGGACAATTGGTGATAATTAGGTGGGGTACATCATGCTATTCTGTTGACTGTAAATGTTTGAAAGTTTCCACAATAACAAAGGAGAAAACTTCAGGCTGGGGAACTTCCCTGGTGGTCCAGCCATTAAGACTTTGCCTTCCAGTGCAGGGAGTGAGAGTTCGATCCCTGGTTGGGGTACAAAGATCCCACATGCCATGTGGCCAAAAAACCAAAACATAGCAGAGAAGCAATACTGTAACAAATTCAATAAAGACTTAAAAAAAAAAAAAACTTAGGACTAATTCTCTAATGACCTCATTTCTAGTCTTTTGAGTTCTAGAATGCTTACTGAAGACAGGGAGAAAAGAATAGAATCAATATTTCATGGAAAGAATTGAGTGTAACCTCATAGTACATGTTGTGTGTAAGAATGTCATTCATTACAAATGTTTGGGGGGTTTTTTGTTTGTTTTTTGTCTGAACCAAAGGAATGCAGGAGTTTCTGGTGTACAACGGCAAGGCATGAATTCTGTAGTCATGTGACCAGTTTTCCCCTTCCAGTTCAGTCTCTGTGGACCTTAGGCAAGTGGCTTGACCTCTTTGAATCTCAGGTTCTTCATCTGCAAAATGAAGAGAAAGAATTATTTGACAGGATTATATGATAACAACACAGGGAAGCTGCCTGGCATGACCCAGGCACTGAGTGGTTGGCATTTTCCACATGCGTGAGCTTTCGACACTCTCCGAGGAAGCCCCTTTTTCTAATAACAAGGCTCTGTGATTTTCCTCTGGGCAACTGCCCAACTTCCCCTTTAGAGTCCGTGTGGCTTAGGTGTTGTTGACTCCACTCCCAGCCATGGTCATGGGCGTGTGACTCAGGAGGATCAATCACATCTCCTTCCTGCCTTTGAAACTGAGTTGTAGAAGTCACGTGACCCTGTTAGGACCAGGATGCATCAGTACAGTTTCACTGGGTCTTTTTAGCAAAAAGCATGCTCCTGCAATATATCGCAGGTGAGCATGGAGACCTAGAGTTTCCATCAGCCTCTACTTAGAGGAAAGCCAAGATGGAGGGAGATTGGACAGAGAAGGGAGAGAGAGAAAGAAACCCAGTCCTTGGTTCAACTATTCCTCCATCCATTGGATTTTTCAGCCTCAGTTATCCAATTACTGTCCCTTGGGACTTAAGCCAGTCTTAGGTTTTGTATCACTTGCAGTGGAAAATTCTAATATGATTATGGTTGTCATTATCATTATTAAGATCACTTGTCAGAACAGCCTGTTTTTCAACCAGCACATAAACATCTTTCTGAGATGGTGTCCTCCAGGATTTGTTCTTCTCAGATGATATTATCCACTCAGCTTTGTAATTTGTAGTATTTTGTGGTACGTCTTGTCATCGGTATCATTGCCACACCATGGATGGGTGTGAGGACTCTGGTCTAACAGGGCTGACGAGGGAGGGGGAGGAGACAGTATCCTGCCAGGCCAACTGTCCAAATGCCTAGTCTCTTGGCAGGGCCTCCAGCATCACACCAGTGGATCTGCGAACTTGGATACTCTTCAACACACTTTCGGGGCTATTGATGCTTCGGGAATTGCAGCAAGGCAAAAAGAGAGCTAAGAAGTCCACAACCAGCTTGGGCTATCAGGGACCCAGACCTCATTAGCCCATGTTCCAGTTATCTGTTGCCACATAACATATTGTTCCCAAATTAAGGGTGGAAAACAACAATCATTTTATAGGCTCACAGATTCTGTGGGTCAAAAATCAAGAAAAGGCACAGTAGGCTGACTTAGCTCTGACTGACCGTAGCTGGAGCTTCGGCTTGGCAGACAAATGCATAGCAGCGACTTGAACAGCTGGAATCATCTTGAAGCTTCTTAACCAGGGCCAGTTCTTGGGCTGGGATGACTGGAATGCTAGGCTCAGCAGGGCTTGTCAACTGGAGCCCCAGACATGTGGCCTCCCCATAAGCTCGGGCTTCATCCAGCATGGCGGCTGGGTTCCAAGAGAGAACATTTAGAGAGGAAACATTCCCAGAGAATGAGGTGCAGACCGCATGACCTGCTTCTGGGACTCAACCTTGGGAATCAGGCAGCCTCACTGACGCCGTCTTCCAAATGGGTCGCTAAGGCCACCCAGATTAAAGGGAAGGGAAAAAGATTCCACCATTTGGAGGGAGAGCAGCAGGTAACATGGCAGAAGAGTGTGATGGATGAGAGGCATCACTGCCAACAAGTCTGGAGAGTATCATCCACCATGGCCTACAGGTGCTGCCGCTGTCCTGAAGGTGGACATAACATCCAGTGTTTCCTAAGCGCTTATTAGGTGTGAAGTATGGTGCTCAGCAGTTTGTACACACGATCGCGTTGCATTCTCACAACACTCTCTGCCTCTGTGAGGCAGTTACTATCTTTATGTTCGTACAAAAGTGGAGGAAGCTGTGGCTCAGAGAGGGCAAGCAACTTGCCCCAAGTCACCCAGCTAGCAAGTGGAGGACCTGAGACTTGAACCCAGGCCTACGTGAGTCTAGCTGCATGCTCGACGCCATGCTGGTTTGCTCCACGTGCACACTGAGTGCACGCGAGTGTGCTTAGTCACTCAGTCACGTCTGACTCTTTGTAACCCCATGGCCTATAGCCCTCCAGGCTCCTCTGCTGTTTTGCCTACAACTTCCTTTTTCCTCTTCCACTCTGTCCCCACTCTGCTTGTCCTTGAGAAATTCTTCTGTTTTTCAAAAAAGGCCCTGGGAATTCCCTGGCAGTCCAGTGGTAGGACTCTGTGCATGAGAGCCAAGGGCCTGGGTTCAATCCCTGGTTGGGGAACTAAGATCCCAGAAGCCATGCAATGTGGCCGAAAAATTAATAAATAAGATAAAAATGGACAGCTAAAATTTTTTAATTAAAAAATGGAAAATAAAAAGGTCCTGCTCTCCCTTTTCTGATTTCATCAAGATACATCAAGGTTAAGAGCCTCATCTTGACTTTCACAGATAAAGCAGAGGCTACTCTCTGACACTGAAAAGAGACAAAAATATGGGACCTCCCTGGTGGCTCAGTGGTTAAGACTCCGAGCTCCCACTGCAGGGAGTGTGGGTTCAGTTCCTGGCCAGGGAACTGAGATACCACATTCCTCACTGTGCGGCCAAGAAGTTAAAAAAAAAAAAGTTTCTAAAACCAAGCCTCAGAGAGAGACAGTAACTTATCAAGGTCACACTCAAGTTTCCCTGGCTCAAATTACCAATCCGTTCATGGATTGCATAGCATCTTTGAAAAGTACCTGGGCTGGGCCTCCCTGTAATATGCAAGGGGAGGATCCCCGAAGCTCCCATCTGCCTCACCGTGACCAGTCCTTCTTTTCCACCCCTCGTCCCATCAGAGGATTCCCTGTGTCTCCAATCAGGCTGCTCCCAGGGTTGTCAGGCACATAAATGATGGATTTCCTTGGCCCCTGTCTCTCCCCATCTCTGCCCAGTCTCCCTGCCCTCAACCCCACACCAGCCTTGGCCTCCCAAGCTATCTCATCCCCTCCCTGGGATGAGGGTGAGGGCGGGGGACTGGGGCACATTCAGAGAGCGTCCAGCCCTGAGAAATGTTTACACTAGAGATTAGCATTTATCTCTATACTTTCAACCTCTCTCCCCATGCTCACTGCTGCTGTCTGCCTTGAGTCAGGGGGGTGGATGGTCCCCAGAGAAGAGAGCCAGCCAGGCTGGGGCCATCTCTCTGGCCTCTGGGTCCCCTGAACCCCCTTTGCTGCCATCTTTAGAGATGGTCCTCTTCTGCTGTTCTCATTTGATCTCTGGAAAACCCTGTGGTTTCTGGACAAAGGCTGAAGCCTCTGTAAAAATGTTTAGGAAGTGGGCTTTCACCAGACATCGAATCCAGCTGCTGGCACCATGATCCAGAGCTATGAGAAACAAATTTGTTTGTAAGCCACCCAGTTTTCGGGATTTTGTTACAGGGGCTCAAACAGACTAAGACATTATAATACATGGTGGGATTCATCCATGTGCCTGCCACTTGCCTAGGGCCTTTTCTTCTTTTTTAATATTTATTTAATCTCAGATACCTGAGATCTTTGATCTTTGTTGTGGTTTTTTCAGTTGCAGCATGCAAACTCTTATTTGTAGCATGTGGGATGTAGTTCCTTGACCAGGGATCAAACTCGGGTCCCTTGCATTGGGACACAGAATCTTAGCCACTGGACCACCAGGGAAATCTCCCAAATGCACTTTCAGATGGTATCTTTACAGGTATCCTAATGAAGAAGGTCTCATTATTGGCCTCTGTATAGGAGAAAGGATGGTGCCCTGTTGTCCAAGGCAGCCCATCAAGATGGTTGTAGAGCTTGGCTTTAGAGGCTGAGCCTCTTTTGCAACTCATCTGTCAGGACTGTGGTCAACCCAGAGGAGCTGTGCTCTAGGTCACTGATTCCCAGCTGAGACCTGCTGAGCAGCAATGGGAACACTTGTTAAAAATGCATAATCTGGGGCCCTCCCAGACCTGCTGCCTCAGAAACTCTGAGCTTGGGGGCTAGCAATCTATATTTTTAACAAGCTGCTTGGGTGGTCCTCCTGATTGGAAGTTTGGGAACATCTGCTCTAGTCTAGGGAGATCCCGGACTCCTGGAAATCTGTGACCTCAGAAGGAGGTCACAAGCCTGTCCCCGCAAGGCTCTGGGCCAATTAAAGGCACGAGAGAGGTAAACAAAAGATGGAGAGAAGAGAGAAGGTGAAAAGAGACAAGAAGGAGGAAGAGGTGAGACAGAAAGGAAGCACAGAGCGAGGACCAGTTATCAAGCAAGGAATTGGATATAGGCACTGCTAGAAGGCAATGGCAACCCACTCCAGTACTGTTGCCTGGAAAATCCCATGGACGGAGGGGCCTGGTGGGCTGCAGTCCATGGGATCGCTAGGAGTCGGACACGACTGAGCAACTTCACTTTCACTTTTCACTTTCATGCATTGGAGAAGGAAATGGCAACCCACTCCAGTGTTCTTGCCTGGAGAATCCCAGGGACTCGGGAGCCTGGTGGGCTGCCGGCTATGGGGTCGCACAGAGTCGGACATGACTGAAGTGACTGAGCAGCAGTGGGTAGAAAAAGAACATGCCTCAGCACAATAAAGGCAGTGTGTGACAAACCCACTATTAATATCATTTTCAATGGTGAAAAGATGAAAGTATTTTCTCTAAGAGGGACAAGAGAAGATGCCCATTTTCACCACTTTTATTCAACAAAGTATTGAAAGTCCTAGCTGCAGCAATCAGACAAGAAAAAGAAACAAAGGTATACAAATTGGAAATAAAGAAGTAAAATTATCACTGTTTGCAGATGACATGATGTTATATAGAAAACTCTAAGAGACTTCACCAAAAAACTATTAGAACTAATAAATAAATTCAGTAAAGTTGCAGGATACAAAGTTAAAACACACAATTCTGTGGCATTTTTCTATGCTAAAAACAATCTATCAGAAAGAGAAATTAAGGAAACAACCCCATTTACAACTGCATTAATCAGAATAAAATACCTAGGAATACATTTAATCAAGGAGGTGAAAGAAAGACCTGCGCTCTAAAACTGTAAGATATTGATGAAGGAAAGTGAAGACAATTCAAATAAATGGAAAATAAGGCCATGCTCATGGATTGGGAGAATTAATATTGTTAAAATGTTCATACTACCAAATGAAATCTACAGATTCAACGCAATCCCCATCAAAATCCCAATGACATTTTCCACAGAACTGGAACAACTGATCCTAAAATGTGTTTGGGACCACAAAGATTCCAAGAGTCAAAACAAAAAAGGGGAAAAAAAGAATGAACTTGGAGGTATCATGCTCCCTTTATATAATCTTTTATAAAGATTGTAGTTTGAGATCAAACTATAGTAGTAATTTAAACATCATGGTACTGGAACAAAAAAGGACACATGGATCAACAGAACAGAACACAACACAGAGCCCAGAAATAAACCCACGCTTAAATGGGCAGTTACTCTTTAACAAAGGAGGCAAGAATACATAATGGGGGAGAGATAGCCTCTTTAGTAAATGCTGTTGGGAAACTGGACAACCACACATAAAATAATGAACCCAGACAATTTTCTTACATTATATACAAAAATAAATTCCAAATAAATTAAAGGCTTAAATGTAAGACCTAAAATCATAAAATTCCTAGAAGAAAACATAGGTAGGACTCTCAGATCAGTCTTAGCAATATTTTTTTTTTGAGTCTATCTCCTTGGACAAGGGCAGCAGAAGCAAAAATAAACAAGTGGGACTACACTGAAGTGAAAAGCTTTTGGAAAGAAAACAATCACCAAAATTAAAAGGCAACCTGCAGAATGGTAAAGATATTTGCACATAATAAAGTTACTTAAAGAAATCATACAACTCAGTTGAAAAACCACAACAATCCAATTTTTAAAAGGACAGAGGACCTGAATAGATATTTCTCCAGAGAAGACTTACAGATGGCCAACAGACCTGTGAAAAGATGCTCTAAATCACTAATCATCAGGGAAATGCAAGTCCAAACCACAATGAGAGTTCACCTCCCACCTGTCAGAGCAGTTATCATCAAATGGACAATGAATAACAAGTGTTACTGAGGATGTAGCAATAAATGAACACTTGTGCACCGCTGGTGGGAACGTAAGTGGTGCAGCCACTATGGAAAACAGTATGGACGTGCCTCAGAAGAGTATGCATAGAACTACCACACAATCCATCAATTCCATCCTGGGTAATTTTTCCAAAGGAAACAAAAACACTCATTTGAAAAGATATGTGCACCCCGACGCTCATTGCAATGTTACGTACAGTAGCCAGGCTAAGGAAGTGGCCTGTGAGAATTAAGGTGAATAGACGAAGAAGATGTAGTATATATACAATGGAATATTAATCAGCCATAAAAACGGGAAACCCTGCCATTGTGACAACGTGATTGAACCTAGTGGGTATTATGCTGAGTGAAAGAAGTCTGACAAAGAAAGACAATTACTGTAGGATCTCAGGTTTATGTGGAATCTAAAACATGAAACAAAAGGACAAATAAAACAGGAACAGACTCACAGACACAGAGAGCAAACCGATGGTCGCCAGGCAAGGCGGGGGTTGGAGGGCGGGTGATTGGGTGGAACAGGTGAAAGGAATTAAGAGGTACACACTTCCAGTTATTACAAAAATGTATTTGTTGTTGTTCAGTCACTCAGTCATGTGCGACTCTTTGAGACGCCATGGATGCAGCACATCAGGCTTCCCTGTCCTTCACCATCTCCCGGAGCTTGCTCAAACTCATGTTCTTTGAGTCTGTGATCCCATTCAACCATCTCGTCCTCTATTGTGCCCTTTTCCTCCTGCCTTCAATCTTTCCCAGCATCAGGATCTTTGCCAATGAGTCGGCTCTTCGCATCAGGTGGCCAAAATATTGGAGCTTCAGCTTCAGCATCAGTCCTTCCAATGAATATTCAGGACTGATTTCCTTTAGGATGGACTGGTTGGATCTCCTTGCAGTCCAAGGGACTCTCAAGAGTCTTCTCCAACACCACAGTTCAAAAGCATCAATTCTTCGGCCCTCAGCCTTCTTTACCATTCCAGCGTCACATCCATACCTGATTACTGGAAAAACCATAGCTTTGACTAGATGGACGTTTGTTGGCAAAGTAGCATCTCTGCTTTTTAACATGCTCTCTAGGTTGGTCATAGCTTTTCTTCCAAGGAGCAAGAGTCTTTTAATTTCATGGCTGCAGTCACCATCTGCACTGATTTTGGAGCCCAAGAAAAAGTTTGTCATTGTTTCCATTTTTTCCCCATCTATTTTACATGAAGTGATGGGACTGGATGCCATGATCTTCATCTTTTGTATGTTAAGTTTTAAGCCAGCGTTTTCATTCTCCTCTTTCACTTTCATCAAGGGGCTCTTTAGTTCTTCTCCACTTTTTGCCATAAGGGTGGTGTCATCTGCATATCTGAGGTTATTGATATTTCTCCTGGCAATCTTGATTCCAACTTGTGCTTCATCCAGCCTGGCATAAGAAACATAATCAATAATACTGTAATCATTTAGATGGTTACTAGATTTATCATGGTGATCATTTCATAATGTATTTAGTTTTCAAATTACTATGTTATACACTTAGACACTAATGTAATATTGCATGTCAACTATACTTCAATTAAAAAAACCACAATTGACTGTTCACAAGAAAAGTAAAGAAAGAAAAGAAGTGAGGAAGCAAGAAAGAAAAAAAAACAGTATTTATGGAAAAAGAGAAAAAAATATCTGTCCTTCTCTTCCATGTTACCAGTCTAAGTATGGTGACGACTGGGGATTTTTTTCATTTTTTTTCTTCCTGAATTTTCCCATTTTGGGGGATGGCATGGGTATAACTTTAGAAATAGTATTTTTGTAAACAAGATAAATGTTTTTCAATAACATGGATGACAAGGAAAGAGTTTAAACTGTTGCAATGTACAAAGAGAACTTCTAAAATACACGGATGACTATAATACAATGTGCTAGACACCCCTAGAGTTAAAGGTTTGTCCTAAACAAAAAGTGTGAGAAGAAAGGAGAAATATATCAGGAGATAGTACATTGGTCACAAAACTGGCACTGTCTGAGGAATTTCCCAAGTCATTCTGATGTGAGAAGTTCCCCACTGCCTCAGAAGAGACTAGTATACAGGTTCAACAAACCGAGAAAAGTGGCAGGTAACTGGCAACGGGTTTGTAAAATTGTTGTGAAATATCCCAGGCAACAGCATCCCAAGGAGGCAGAAGGGATGAATCCTGGAGCAAGGCACCCACAGTCTCCCCCGCCAGCCAGAAATGGGAATAAACCACCAATGGCTGCCGAGCTGGGGAATGACCCTGCAGAAGAGGTTGTCCCACGGAGTCATGGTTGCGGTCTGCCTGCCACTGACTCTCGAGATGCTTGGTGTGACTGCGTTGCAATTCATTCTAAGGAAAGTGGTACAAGAGCCTTGTCCCAGGGTCATAAGGACCTTGGCTCTGGCACTTGCTGTGGCGATGCCATGACATCCACAGATGCTGGATGTGCTGTTGCAGGGAGCCTTCAGCATTCGGTACTTTCAGGGATCTTATCAACTGCAGAGAATGGTGTAGCCCATGGTTAGACCCTTCTGCAAGTGACTCACAGCTAACGGCTCATGATAGCAGCGGTGCAAAGGCCTCCCGCCATGCAGGCCCAAGTTGAGACAACTTGAGACAACCTGAGAGGGCCATTCTAATTCCAGAGTTTTCCATGCTGTTACCTAGGACCAGTCTCAGCCACAGCTCCACCTTCCCCTATGCCCACACCTGCAGCCTTTACCTCCCTTCCACAGCTAGTAAGAGCATCCCCTAATAAACCGCTTGCATCCCAAGCTTGATCTTAGAGCCTGTTTCTCAGGGAAGCTAACCAGTGTCTGCCTGTGCTCAGTCGATCAGTTGTGTCTAACTCTTTGCAACCCCATGAACTATAGCTGCTAGGCTTCTCTGCCCACATGATGTCCTAGGCAAGAATACTGGAGCAGGTTGCCATTTCTTCCTCCAGAGGATCTTCCAACCCAGGGACCAAACCCGCGTGCCTTCTGCTAACAGTATTGATCTTGGATGGAGTGATCTCCTTCTGCCTCGTTTCCTTTTCTGTAAAATGGGGGTAGGAATAATGCTCACCTCATAAACTGGTTGTGAACATTAAATTACCATCTATTATCTGATATATCCAAAGTGTCTAGAGGAGTGTTTAGCATGCAACAAGCACTCAATTATTGTTACCTATTCTTTTTTAATTTTATCTTATTTTTAATTGGAGGATAATTACTTTACAATATTGATTTCTGCCATACACCCACATGGATTAGCCATAGGGGTACATAGGTCCCCTCCTTCTTGAACCTCCCTCCCACCTCCCACCCCTTCTCACCCCTCCAGATTGTTGAACACCAGATTTGTGTTCCCTGAGTCATACAACACATTCCTACTGGTGATCTCTTTTATATATCGTGGTGTATATGTTTCAATGCTACTCTCTCAAATCATCCCACCCTCTTCTTCTCCCACTGTGTCCAAAAGTTATTGTTACCTATTCTTGTTTCATTTAATTTTCAACCCCTGTACATAAGAGCATGTTAGGAGGGGTTCTACTGAAAGATAGTCATTTCTAGTTCTAATTCTGTCCGGGCATCACCCGCATCTACTTGAGGCAGATACTTTCTGTCTATCCTGGGCCAGCTCCCCACCATTCTACAGCCTGCTCTGTGCTTAGGAGGTGAACTCGTGTGGACTGTACCCTTGGCTCCTAGCTTGCCAACTTCTGGTTGGGTTCAGCCACTGGGGCCCCTAGGAGGAGGTAGGAAGGGGGGAGCAGAGTTGGGTTTCAGTATTTACTCCAGGGTTTTTTCCTAGGATTGGATGTGACTTCAACATAGAGTCACAGCTTTTCTCCAGGTAGCCATCTCCATGTGAGTTTCAACTTTGAATTCCAATGACTACTACTTCCTCTTATCCCTTTAAACCTAGGCATGTGTGCATGCATGCTCAGCCGTATGATCCAACAGACTGCAGCCCACCAGGCCCCTCTGTCCATGGGATTCTCCAGACAAGAATATTGGAGCAGGTTGCCATTTCCTCCTCCAGTGGATCTTCCCAACCCAGGGACTGAACTCACATCTCCTCTGTCTCCTGCATAAGTGGGCAGATTCTTTACCACTGAGCCACCGAGGAAGCCCAATTTGCTATTACAATTCACAAAACATCCCCTAGCCCTTACCAGCATCTGTGCTCCTGCCCACAACTTTATAAACAGTCTCCTTATCCAATTCCCTTCAAATTACCCAGTTCATGTCACCATGAGTTGGGGCCCCAAATGTCTTACTTCTGGGACCCCAAATGACATATTATTTTACTTTTCTTGTCCCCCTTTTTATTGACATATAGTTGATACACAATTTTATACAAGTTACAGATATAGCACAAAGTGAGTCACAGTTTTTAAAGGTTATACTCCATTTCTTATAAAATATCAGCTCTGTTCCCTGTATTGCACAATATTTCCTTGGAACTTATTTATGTTAGACTATTTTTCATTCAACAGACTTCACTGAGCCCACATGGTAAGCCAAACCACATGCTGACCACCTCATGAGCCTAAGTCAACTCAGCACTCCAACAGCAAAGATGGTCCTCACACCCCTGGGCGTGGATTCAGAGTGGATTCAACCACCTGGGAAGCCAGGACCTGAAAGTTCATTTCACACAGAGAGGCTAATGAGCTACCCATTTGCTGTTTCTTTCAAAGGCATTTCCATTCCCCAGCTCGGCAAGGAAACAGGGGTAATTGTGTTCTTGGCTTTCTCCACCAAGCGCTGTGCAGAATTTAGAAGTTGAAACCCAGTCAACATAAATTGTAGCTCCAATTATTTTTATGAGACCAGCTGTTCTTCCCCCATAAATGAGGACTGGGGAGGAAGAAGGTGATGCTTGAGACACAGTTATTCATTTCTTACTGGTGCAATGTCAGGCAGCGTAACCCCTGGGTTGGAAAAGCATCTCATGGAGCTACAGCCACCATCCTCCCACCAACCTTCATAGTACCACCTACCTCTGTACCTGCCTGGCACCCCAGAGGGAGGAAGGCTCCAGAACAGCCAAGCAGAAGTGGATGGAGAATCGGCAAGGCAAATCCTCAACCTGTTGGTTCCAACACTTATTTATCCCATTGAGAAGGGGTCAACTGAATCTACTCATAGAAGGGTCCATAATGCCCTTCACTTTTCCTCTGCAGGAAAACCTGTCCTTTGTCCAAGTTCCAACTTCCTTCTGCAAAGTGTGAGGTTACGATGGAAACAGTCAATTTTGTTTACTTTGCCTGTAATATAGCTCCAGCCAGGGGAATCAGTCCTGAGAAAAGGCTGTGTTCCAAAGGCAGCTGCTGTGAGCTCTGGGCCTGGGATCTGAGAGTGTGGCTTTGGCTACTCCGTGTTATCAGGAGAATTTGGGGTATCTGTTTCCTTGCCTTGCGAGTGACTTCCAAGGGCTTACCAGCCCACAATGTATCATTCCACCAGCCTCTCCCTACATACACTGCAAGTAAAAAAGAAACACAAAATATAAAAGTTGTGGCAGGAGGGCAATTTATTAGTCAGGATAGAACTTAAGTCACTAGAGCAAAGGCCAAAATAAATAGGGCTTCAGTAAGATACAAATTTATTTCTCTGCTTGGTGATAGTCTGAGCACAAGTGATCCAAGGCTATTGCAGTGGCTTCATGGAGTGAGGGCTCTTCACACTGGATTTCTCTACCATAGTCAACAGGAGCCTTCTTCATCATGGTCCAAGAAGGCTGCTCTCACTCAGCCAGTGGGAAGGGGAAGAGGAATTAGAGGACACATCCCTACCCTTTGATGGAACAAGGAGGAAGTTGTATATGTCACTCCTTCTCACATCCTATTGGCTAGAATTTAGTCACATGGCCATGAACAGCTGCAAGGGAGGCTGGGAAATGTAGTCTTTATCTGCATAACCAGTTGCAACTTGGCAGTTCATAAATAGTTCTATGCCAGTGGAACAGTCTAATACAGTCATTAAAAGCACAGATTTTAGAGGCAGGCAGTCCAGGGTTTGACTCACAGATCCCCAACTTTCTTGCTGTGGTCGGTGATCACTGAAGTAGAAAAATCCACATAAATCCAGTGGCAACCCAGAAGAGACAATATGGAGGAGAGGAGGGGAAGGATTTTGGAATGATGAGATGGAGCCCCACGCAGAAGAGCACGGATGCCCAGCTAAAGAGTCCTGTGGGCACTGGCAAGCCATCAGACGTCTTTGAGCAGGAGAGGGTAGATATAATAAAGGCATGCATACTCCACCTCTTCATATAAACTATTCTTTTTTAATATTATTCACTCTGGATAAGTCTTTTTTCTGGCAACTTTTTTCCTCCACTCCCCACATATTCCCAGGGTCGAGGGACATTTGACATGTTCATGCCACAGCCTGAGTCATAAGCATATTCCCAGAAGCTACTAGGAAAACCTTGCAATAACTATCCAAGTGCAAACCACAATAAAATATACCACTAGACCAAAACTAAACATACTACCAATTCAGCTTTCCTTTAGCTGGGTTCCCAAAATGCCTGAGGTCACAAATGACATGAGAGAAAGCATAATGGAGACAAAGGTGGAATAGATGGGGTTTTCTTGGTGGTCTAGTGGTTAAGACTCCACCTTGCAATGCAGGGGACATGGGTTCAACCCCTGGTTGGGGAACTAAGATCCCACATGCCATGGGGCAAGTTTGCATGCCACAACTACAGAACCCATGAGTTGCAATGAAAGATCCCAGGTGCCACAATCAAAACCTGACACGCCAAATAAGTAAATAAATATTAAAAAGAAGAAGTTGGCATAGAAAGAGAAAGGGGCTTTAAACTTTACTTTTGCAAATTTTACAAAACTTATCACTGTGCATACTCGCAGGGGAAGGGGCTAAGGGGAGTGAGGAGCCCTGGAGTTTAGCATCTGGTAAACCTACTAAAGTACCGCCTTGCATAGCATATAGTATGTTCCCACTAGAATGAGCATAGGAGTTAAGGATTCCCAGACTCCTTTGCAACAGCTTTATGCTCCATGCTGGAATAGCAAATGGTCCCATGGCAGGCCCTGTTTTCCCAAAGAAATTAAATCTGAGCAGTTCACACTTGGTAACAAAACTGGGGTTGTGCAGAGAAAGTAATTCTGCTTTGGCTTCCAGGAGTCCCTGTGGAAATTTTTTATGTGTCCATTTTTAAAGGCAAAAAAAGTTAATAAGCCAAATAACTTTGCTAAAAACAATCCAAACTTTGTTCCTACAAACGCTTTGCCAGAGTCATCAATGTCCTCACCCCCCACCCCACCCCCTGCCATCCCAGAGGCATAGAGTTTTTCAAGTTCTAGTTTAAATTTAGATGCTATTTTTTTCTGATGGGGTTTGAAAGTCAAAGGAAAAATCAAGTTCTCCCTCTTGGATTAGAAAGCATCTACAGATTCTGTTTCCTGAATTTCACAGAGAAGATAAATTATTTCTGAGAAGGTAGCAAACCAGAAAACAATACAGTTGCTTCAAAGAGGGGATCTCAGATAACTGAGAGGAAAGAATCTGTCTCCAGTGTGTGTTTCTGTTTCTTAGGAAGAACCAAACCTCGAGAAACATTTGTCTACATCAGAAGCTTAGCTAGACGAGGATGAAGGGAAATGGTCAAGTCTCTTGAATACATCATCTCAAAGTGAAGTCCTTTCAATTGTTGTTAGGATGGTGGCTGAAGAGATGGATGAAATATTTTACAGCCACATCGAATGATTGGACTATGAAACTAGAAGGAAAGTAGAATTATTAGTTAAGATACAGATTTGCCATGTTAACAAAGAGACGTCTAAATGCAGTGACTAGAACATGATGAAAGCTTGTTTTTCATGAAAGTAGAAATCTGGGTCAGTGGTCAAGGTTTGGGGGTTCACTGATACCAGGGACCCAGCCTCCTTCAATCTTGTGACTCTGCTGTCTCTAACCCGTGTCATCCAAGATGGCTGCCCCAGATCCTACATCAAGTTTGCATTCCAACTTTCTTCCTGAGAAGGGTGTAGCAGGAAGTGGAGAGAACACTTCTTTCCAAGGGTGTTACCTTGAAAAACACACATCCTCTCTGCTTTGACTCAGTCCCACTGCCACACCCAGCTGCAAAAGACTGGCCGGGAAATGTGATCTCTATTCTAATTAGCCAAGTATCTAGCTAAAATTTGGAGGCTCTATTACTGAAGGGAGAGAAGAGGAGCAATAGAGATATTTAACAATCTGCCATCGTCATCAGCTGATGGTATCTTTTATATGTATTCATTATTCCCAGCAACCCCTAATTCAGATCTCAGTCCCCCCAATCACCAGGTAGACTCCTTTGATTCATTTATTTAATAAATTTTGAGTGCCTAAGAACTAAAAAGCCTCTAGATGAAAGTGAAAGAGAAGAGTGAAAAAGTTGGCTTAAAACTCAACATTCAGAAAACTAAGATCATGGCTTCCAGTCCCATCACTTCATGGCAAATAGACAGGGAAACAATGGAAACAGTGAGAGACTTTATTTTGGGGGAGCTCCAAAATCACTGCAGATGGTGACTGCAGCCATGAAATTAAAAGACGCTTGCTCCTTGGGAGAAAAGCTATGACAAACCTAGACAACATATTAAAAAGCAGAGACAGACCTTTGCCAACAAAGGTCCATCTAGTCAAAGCTATTGTTTCTCCAGCAGTCATGTATGGATATGAGAGTTGGACTATAAAGAAAGCTGAGTGCCGAAGAATTGATGCTTTTGAACTGTGGTGTTGGAGAAGACTCTTGAAAGTCCCTTGGACTGCAAGGAGATCCAACCAGTCCATCCTAAGGAAATCAGTCCTGACTATTCATTGGAAGGACTGATGCTGAAGCTGAAACTCCAATAATCTGGCCACTTGATGTGAAGAATTGACTCATTGGAAAAGACCCTGATGCTGGGAAAGATTGAAGGGAGGAGGAGAAGGGGACGACAGAGGATGAGATGGTTGGATGGCATGACCGACTCAATGGACATGAGTGTGAGTAAGCTCTGAGAGTTGGTGATGGACAAGAAAGCCAGGCATGCTACAGTCCATAGGGTCACAAAGGGTCGAACACGACTCAGCAACTGAACTGAACTGAATACATCCTGGATACTATTCTTGTAGCAAAGCTCTTACTCTCGTTGAGTGCACATCCTAGCAGGTGGATGCTAAAGGTAAACAAATACATAAATAAGATTTTCAAAGACTGCTGAGCACTGTTCAGACAATGGAACGAGGTGATGTAGGAATCAGTGTCATAGGGAGGATTTTAGGCTGGATAATCCTGGAAGGCTTCTCTGAGGAGGTGACATTTAAGTGGAGACCTGCATTGTATAAAAGAGCCTGCTATGTGAAGGCGTGGGGACAGAGGAAAATGTCAGAGCTAAAGGGGACTTCCCTGGTGGTCCAGTGGCTAAAACTCCATGCTCCCAATGCAGAGACCCTGGGTTGCATCCCTGGTCAGGGAACAAGGGCCCATGTACCACATCAAAGACCCAGTGCAGGCAAACAAATGAATAAATATTAAAAAGAAAATGAAAAAAAAAATCTATACTTCTTTAAAAAAATTTTTAATTGATGTCTTTTTAGTTGCTATTATTTTTTAGCCACACCATTCGGCACATGGGGGTATGTGGGATCTTAGTTCTCCAACCAGGGACTGAAGCCCAGCTCCCTGTATTGGCAGCACAGTCTTAACCACTAGACCACCAGGGAAGTCCCATGTACTTCATTTTTAAATAAAAAAAGCAGAAAGAAGTTCAGGACAGAGCAGTGAGAAGAGGGAAGGATTAGATCACACAGGGCCTCGAAGAGCAGGAGAAGGATTTTCTATGACTCTAACCTCCGAGCAAGAACAAGTACGTAGTCTGCCCTGGCTAAGGTGACTTTGCAGAAGTTGCTGTGACTTTGAAGCGGAAAGAGCAAAGGGCTATTGAATCCCTGATGAGGTTTCCGTAAATAACGCTGGTCCGCTTTGTAGGTTGTTCTATGCCTTGAGAAAACACTGCCACCCTTTCTCATCATCCCTTTCCCATCAGAGCTCTCAGGAGAAACCATTGCAAGTGCGGGTAACCCCAGCTGACAAATCAGCATGGCACACCTCAGAGAAGGTCAGTGACTATTCCGAGATCAAGCACCTAACAGGCTGTAGTAGAAAGATGGCCACCTGTCTAGTTTCACAACAATCTATCTCAGAACCCTTCCGAAAAGAAATTTGGCCCAAGGAGAAAGAAACAAAAATAATGATGACATCCCTTAATCAGGAAGCACCAGTTTTTTCTTGTATTTTGTGTATATATGCGTCTATACATGGGCTTCTGAGATGGCTCAGCGATAAAGAATCCACCTGCCAACGCAGGAGACATAAGAGACACAAGCTTGATCCCTGGATCGAGAAGAACCCCTGAAGGAGAAAATGGTTACCCACTCCAGTATTCTTGCCTGAGAAATCCCAAGGACAGAGAAGCCTGGTGGGCTATAGTCCATGGGGTCACAAAGAGTCGGACACAAGTGAGCAACTGAGTACAAACACAGAGAGATAGACAGAAAGACAGACAATAGGTACGCAGATAGATAGATGATGCATAGACAGAAAGATACACAGACATGTCACAAAAGTTCATATGATTCCACTTTTCTGAGTGAACAGGACTGAGACAGCTCTATTGCTAGCCCTGTGGTTTTACACCCTGTGCACATAATTTAAGTAGTTCATTTATTAAACTTTCCTCAGTTCCTTGTTTCAGTGAGCCAAATATATTTTTCTACCAGGACCTGACTAATATAAAATATCTAGAAAAAAAATTACTCCAAAATATCATCTGTGATTATCTGTATGACAGTGAGTTATAGGACATTTAAACACACACATAATTATGCATGTATCAAACATATATCAATACTTGTGACAGAAATCGTTGTCTCTTAATTATCTATTCTCTCCTTCTTCACTTAATAAAGGATTCCCCCCAAATTTTAGCTAGGTATATGATCATCCAGCTAAAGACTACATTTCCCAGTCTCCTCTGCAGTTAGTTACGGTCATGTGACTATGTTCAAACCAATGGGATGTGAACAGATAGAACAAACCTGAGTACATGGCAACCACAGAGCTGTCATTTCAGTCCTGGATGGCTTGTTCTTGGACTGATATGAAAGGGAGAAATGAACTATCTTAATCAATTTGAGTCTTTTGCGTCTTGATTAATCCAGGTGTCAGACTCAGTTGGGATGTTTGTGTTGAGAAAGCAAAAGGAAAGTCCTCAAAACATCTGTGTATGGAGAGAGGCGAGCAAGAGAAGAGGGGACAGGGACCTCCACTTCTGTCTCTTGCGTCTTGGGATGCTTTGGCTCTGCCTCCCTTCCCTTTTGCACCTCACTTGATCCTCCTGTAAAGTGCAATGACCTTCCTGCTGTCAGGGTGGGCTTTACAGAACAGTCATCAACATCACAAGCAGACACGAGAGCCCCATGATGAGCTGTAATGGGTGCCAGCAAGACACAACTTGGGTCAGACAACTTGTGTTCAAATCCTGGCTCAGTCACGCACTAGCTTTTAAGAGAGATTAGTGGGATCTGTTTGATCATAATTGAAAAAATGGTTTGAGAGCCAAAGAAGAAAGTGCTTTTGCATTCTGAAAGCAGGTTAAATGACACAGATCTGTCTCCCGGGAAAAGATGATGGGGTGTGTGAAGAGTCCTCGGAGGGGTGGTCAGAGCCATCAACACCTTCCTCACCATTCTATTTATTGACTTCCACTAGATTCAAGTGAGGAAGGAGGGATGGAATTACACCAAGATTGGAATCAGCCCTGAAGTCAAGTTCTGCCTTTTGTTAAAGGGGAATTTTTGCTTCCTGGATATACTTATCAATGATTCAAAGCAGATATGTCTGGGAGATAGATGGCGAGAGAGAGGGAAAAGTAGTCTCAGCTAGCACTCAGGGGAGAGAAAACACAGAAGGAGTTTCTTCCCCAAGAGAAAAAAAAAAAAAGAATGTTTAGTGAGTCATCAGAGATGCTTTCTTGCCAGGATTACAAGGAAGGGTTAAACAGGAGGAGGCAATTGAGTCAGGCTTACTGTGGAGCTAGGGGACCAGGGGGAAAGTATTGATTTCCTCTGAGCCACTATGGACTGACCCATTAGTTCGGGCTCACTGAGAAGGTGGGAAATATGCAAGTCGCACTTGGCTACATTTTTAATGATCCCTTACTAGGACATCCAACATCTTCCAAACAAATGCGTGGAGGGAGTGCTAAGTGAGAGGTGGTTCAGGCACTGGCAAGCTTCTGACAGATGCATCTTGAAATCCTTTTCCCAAATCCTAGTGACACAGTGGGCACTGAGTATGGGTCAAGTCTTAAACAGCAAGCTGCTTAAGAGCTAGGGGACCAGGGGGAAAGTATTGATTTCCTCTGAGCCACTATGGACTGACCCATTAGTTCGGGCTCACTGAGAAGGTGGGAAATATGCAAGTCGCACTTGGCTACATTTTTAATGATCCCTTACTAGGACATCCAACATCTTCCAAACAAATGCGTGGAGGGAGTGCTAAGTGAGAGGTGGTCCAGGCACTGGCAAGCTTCTGACAGATGCATCTTGAAATCCTTTTCCCAAATCCTAGTGACACAGTGGGCACTGAGTATGGGTCAAGTCTTAAACAGCAAGCTGCTTAAGAAAGAAGAGGCTAACAAATCTTAGCCACGTTTTAGCTCAGACTCCAGAACACAGCCTTGAACTTCCCGTCTCCTACCCACAAAGTGAAGCTGGATTCATCACCATTTTCTTTTTTTAAGTATAGTTGATCTACAATGTTGTGTTTGTTTCAGGTGTACATCAAAGTGATTCGATTTTTAAACATTAATTATTTATTTTTGGCTGCACTAAGTCTTCATTGCTGTATGCGGGCTTTTTCTAATTGCTGCCAGCAGTGGCTATTCTCTAGCTTAGTTGCCCCGAGGCATGTGGGATCTTCCCAGACCAGGGATTGAACCCGTGTCCTCTGCACTAGCGTGCATGCCCACCAGGCTCCTCTGTCCATGGAATTCTCCAGGCAAGAATACTGAAGCGAGTTACTATTTCCTATCCAGGGGATCTTCCCAACCCAGGGATCAAACCCACATCTCTTGTGTCTCCTGCAATGCTGCTGCTACTGCTAAGTCACTTCAGTCATGTCCGACTCTGTGCAACCCCATAGACGGCAGCCCACTAGGCTCCCCCGTCCCTGGGATTCTCCAGGCAAGAACACTGGAGTGGGTTGCCATTTCCTTCTCCAATGCATGAAAGTGAAAAGTGAAAGTGAAGTCGCTTAGTCCTGTCTGACTCTTTGCGACCCCATGGACTGGAGCCTACCAGGCTCCTCCGTCCATGGGATTTTCCAGGCAAGAGTACTGGAGTGGGGTGCCATTGCCTTCTCCATCTCCTGCAATGGTAGGCGGATTCTTAACCACTGAACCACCAGGGAAGTCTGATTCAGATATATATATATATATATATAGATAGATAGATATAGATATAGATATATACACTCTTTTTTCAGATTCTTTTTCATTATAGGTTATTACCAGATACTAAATATAATTCCCTGTGCTATACAGTAGGTCATACCTGAATGGTCTAGTGGTGTTGCCCACTTTCTTCAATTTAAGTCTGAATTTGCCAATAAGGAGCTTATGATCTGAGCCACAGTCAGCTCCCGGTCTTGTCTTTGTTGACTGTATAGAGCTTCTCCATCCTTGGCTGCAAAGAATATAATCAATCTGATTTCGGTGTTGACCATCTGGTGATGTCCATGTGTAGTCTTCTCTTGTGTTGTTGGAAGAGGGTGTTTGCTATGACCAGTGCATTTTCTTGGCAAAACTCTATTAGTCTTTGCCCTGCTTCATTCC
>SJXQ01002634.1:754868-790147 GCA_006408695.1 Aepyceros melampus
TCTTTTTTATTTTTTTTAATTTTTATTTTATTTTGTCCTACATTGACATGAATCTGCCACAGGTGTACATGAAATCCCAACTCTGAGCCCCCCTCCCACCACCTCCCCATACCATCTCTCTGGGTCATCCCAGTGCACCAGCCCCAAGCATTCTGTATCCTGTGTCAAACCTAGACTAGCTTTTCGTTCTTACATGATAGTATACATGTTTCAATGCCATTCTCCCAAATCATCCCACCATCTCCCTCTCCCAGAGTCCCAAAGGTCTGTTCTTTACATTTGTGTCTCTATTGCTGTCTTGCATACAGGGTTATCATTACCATCTTTCTAAATTCCGTATATATGTGTTAGTATACTGTATTGGTGTTTTTCTTTCTGGCTTACTTCACTCTGTATAACTGGCTCCAGTTAAATTTAATTAAATCCCATTTGTTTACTTTTGCTTTTTACTTTGCTTTATTTATCTTTTGATGATTTATGTCAAAAAATGTTCTTCCTCTCCTCCTTCTTTCTCAACTCACTACGGATCCTACAGAAACTCTAAAAATAAAAGATATGTGAATATCTTGCCAAGTAAATTTAGCAGATTAGGTAAAATGGTCACATTCTTGCAAAACACAATAACAATTTTTTGACATAAGAAGAAATTTAAAGCCTAAATCATTTTATATCTATTAATGAAGTTGAATCTATAATTTAAAACCTTCCATAAAGAAAAATTTCAGTAAAGAAATCTTTATTTGTGAATTATCCCCAGTAATTAAGACTGAAATAACATGTAACTTGTGCAAATTCCAGACAATAGAAAAAAGAAAGGGAAATCAATTCCCAACTTGTTTTATAAGGCTAGAACACTGATACCAATATTTAACAAGAAAATTATAAGAAAATCAAATCAAACTACAAGGCAACATGGAAACACAGATGAAAGAATATTGAATTAAATATTAACACATAACATCTATTGATATATTCCAAAGATCACACATCACTATCCAGGTGGTGGTTTATCCCAGAATCACGAGGTTGGCTTATCATATGAAAATTAGTCAATACCACTCACTATATCGAGAATAAATAAGAAAAACTGTATGATCACCTCAATGCTGCTGCTGCTGCTAAGTCGCTTCAGTCATGTCCGACTCTGTGTGACCCCATAGACGGCAGCCCACCAGGCTCCCCTGTCCCTGGGATTCTCCAGGCAAGAACTCTGGAGTGGGTGTCATTTCCTTCTCCAATGCATGAAAGTGAAAAGTGAAAGGGAAGTCGCTCAGTCATGTCCGTACACATCACTATCCAGGTGGTGGTTTATCCCAGAATCACGAGGTTGGCTTATCATATGAAAATTAGTCAATACCACTCACTATATCGAGAATAAATAAGAAAAACTGTATGATCACCTCAATGCTGCTGCTGCTGCTAAGTCGCTTCAGTCATGTCCGACTCTGTGTGACCCCATAGACGGCAGCCCACCAGGCTCCCCTGTCCCTGGGATTCTCCAGGCAAGAACTCTGGAGTGGGTGTCATTTCCTTCTCCAATGCATGAAAGTGAAAAGTGAAAGGGAAGTCGCTCAGTCATGTCCGACTCTACGCGACCCCATGGACCGCAGCCTACCAGGCTCCTCCATCCATGGGGTTTGCCAGGCAACAGTACTGGAGTGGGGTGCCATCGCCTTCTCCTGATTACCTCAATACATACACAAATATTTGAAAAAATTTGTCACTCACTAATTATAAACAGAATTCTCAGAGAATTCATAACAGAAAATATCTTCCATAATCCAGTAAAGAATAACTGCAAACACCTAGCAACTTCACATTTAAAGATAAAATATTGAAATATTTTTTGCGTGAGGTCAGAGATAAGACAAGGATATTTGTTACCAAAACTCTTAGTTAACATTTAATTGTAAAAGATACTGCTATTAAAGTATTGCACTCAATATGCTAGCAAATTTGGAAAACACAGCAGTGGCCACAGGACTGGAAAAGGTCAATTTCTTTCCATTCCCAAAGAAAGGCATTGCCAAAGAATGTTCAAACTAGCACACAATTGCACTCATTTCACATTTTAGCATGGGAATGCTCAAAATCCTTCAAACTAGGCTTGAACAGTACATGAACCAAGAACTTCCAGATGTACAAGTTGAGTTTAAAAAAGGCAGACGAATCAGAGATTCAAATTGCCAACATCTCTTGGATATTAGAAAAAGCAAGAGAAGTCCAGAAAAATATCTACTTCTGCTTCATTGACTTTGCTAAAGCCTTGAGTGTGTGGGTCACAATAAACTGAAAATTCTTCAAGAGATGGGAATGCCAGTCCACCTTACTGGGCCTCCTTTGAAACCTGTATGCAGGTCAAGATGCAACAGTTAGAACCAGACATAGAAGAACAAACTGGTTCCAAATTGGGAAAGGAGAACATCAAGGTTGTATATTATCACCCTGGTTATTTAACTTATATGCAGAGAACATCATGCAAAATGCTGGGTTGGATGAAGCACAATTTGGAATCAAGATTGCCAGGAGAAATATCATAGCTTCAGATATGCAGATACCACCACCCTTATGGCAGAAAGTGAAGAGGAACTAAAGGGCCTCTTGATGAAAGTGAAAGAGGAGAGTGAAAAAGCTGGCTTAAAAGTTAACATTAAAAAACTAAGACCATGGTCCCATTAGTTAGTTAGTTCAGTCACTCAGTCGTGTCCAACTCTTTGCGACCCCATGAACTGCAGCACGCCGGGCCTCCCTGTCCATCACCAACTCCCGGAGTTCACTCAGACTCACGTCCATTGAGTCCGTGATGCCATCCAGCCATCTCATCCTCTGTTATCCCCTTCTCCTGCCCCCAATCCCTCCCAGCATCAGGGTCTTTTCCAATGAGTCAACTCTTCGCATGAGGTGGCCAAAGTATCGGAGTTTCAGCTTTAGCATCAGTCCTTCCAAAGAACACCCAGGACTGATCTCCTTCAGAATGGACNGAAGTGATGGGACCAGATGCCATGATCATACTTTCTGAATGTTGAGCTTTAAGCCAACTATTCACTCTCCTCTTTCACTTTCTTCGAGAGGCTTTTTAGTTCCTCTTCACTTTCTGCCATAAGGGTGGTGTCATCTGCATATCTGAGGTTATTGATATTTCTCCTGGCAATCTTGATTCCAGCTTGTGCTTCATTCAGTCCAGCATTTCTGATGTATTCTGCATATAACTTAAACAAGCAGGGTGACAATATACAGCCTTGACGTACTCCTTTTCCTATTTGGAACCAGTCTGTTGTTCCATGTCCAGTTCTAACTGTTGCTTCCTGACCTGCATACAGGTTTCTCGGGAGGCAGGTCAGGTGGTCTGGTATTCCCATCCCTTTAAGAATTTTCCACAGTTTGTTGTGATCCACACAGTCAAAGGCTTTGGCATAGTCAATAAAGCAGAAGTAGATGTTTTTCTGGAACTCTCTTACTTTTTTGATGATCCAACAGATGTTGGCAATTTTATCTCTGGTTCCTCTGCCTTTTCTAAATCCAGCTTGAACATCTGAAAAGTTTACTAAATTTAATGTAAATAAAATTGAATTCCTCCTTTTAAAAGTTACCATAAGGAAAGAAAATCCCCAGAGCTGAAGATAAACTTGCATTATATTATACACAGTAGATGACTCACATAGATTATTTAAGTCTAGCAAATTAATAAAAGAAAGACAAGACAATCTAATTAATACATAGGATAATTCTTAGACCATATCTTCCAATAGAAATATATCCAAATCACCAATAAGCATTAAGAAAGATGCTCAAATTTTTTAGGCATCAGGGAAATATAAATTAAAACATGATGAGATACTACTACACATCTACCAGAATGGCAAAAATTTAAAAATCTGATGCCAGTAGTTGGTGAGAATGTAGAACAACTGGAACTTCTGTATACTGCTGGTGGGAGTTTACATTTGCAAAACCACTTTGGAAACAGGATATATAATCTATGACTCTGCAATTTCTCTCCTACACTTATTTCTAAGATAAATGCTTATACATGTGTTCCAGAAGACACGTACCAAAATGTTGAGAGTATCCTTGCCTGTAACAGCCTCAAGCAACTCAAATGCTACCAATAGAATGGATAGATAAATTTGGATATATTTCTATAAGGGAACTGTGCAACAATGATAAAACTGTGATACCTCAGAAAAATCTCACAAACCATTGAATGAAATATATCAAACACATAAGAGCAAATGCATGTGCACTTTGTATGATTATTTAAAGCTCAAAAGCAGGGAAAACTTAATGTGTGGTGATAGAAGTTAAACGAGCGGTTTCTTTATAAGTGGTAGTTACTGAGACTTGGCTCAGAGGATTCTGCGTGAATGCTAAGTCATTTCAGTTGTATCCAACTCTTTGTGACCCCACAGTCAGTAGCCTACCAGGCTCCTCTATCCTTTGGATTCTCCAGGCAAGAATACTGGAGTGGATTGCCATGCTCTCCTCCAGGAGATCTTCGTGACCCAGGGATCAAACTCGAGTCTTTTCCATCTCCTGCACTGGCAGGTAGTTTCTTTTCCACTAGTGCCCTGGGAAGCCTGGTGCTATTCTATGTGCTGATCTGTGCGGTTGGATAGGTAAGCATCCATCTGTAAAAATTCTTTATGATATATATTTAAGATTTGTGCATTTTTTGTATGTAAAACTTAAAACTTTTAAAAAGACTATATAGGCTGATACCTTGTGTTAGCCACACCTGAAAGGATAGTCTTGACCTCCTAACTTCTTGTAGTAATGGAAAATGGTTTAGTATTTCTGTAAATAAACAAATGAGCTTGGCTAATGGGTGGTTTGACAATGCATCATATATTACGATTCTACTAAATCTATTTTATTAAAATATTTATCAGAGAAATTAGCAGATATATTTAGTGTAATGCACATTTTTTTCAATAATAAAGGAGACAATTGTTTTTAGTACATGAATAGCACACTTATTTCCCATACTCCTGTCAAGAATAGATTACTTCACATTTCTTTCTTTTCAAACCTCTACCGGAAAATTCAATGATCACGCCTCTACTCTAAAATGATGTTTTTTGTCAACTGTGGTTTAGTGACTATCAATTTGCCTTGGTGTCACAGTACACACTCATCCCAACATCTGAGCTCCGTGTCATGGTGACCCAAAGGACCGAATGTCTTCACTCTTGCATAAGTTGCACTTTGGCTGTACATCTGCTACCTTTATTTTGTTCAGGGAAGGTAGCCACTCAAATAATTAAATAATTGTATAATTAGTATTTGTGAATATTGTTTCCTGTAGGAAGTAAACAGGAAAAAGTGAAGTGGGAGGGGATGTAAGTTTTGGCCAACTTTAGGAGGAAACAAACTCTCAAAGCATATTTTTCCTTTCCAACCACAATTTGCTTAATTACCTCCCCCTTCATTCTAGAACCTCAATCTAACTTAAACTTTCTGGATTTTGCAACAAGTTCCATCTAATCAGAATGGTTTCTGATTTAAACTGCCTTACCTGTAGCAATTCAGGCTACTGTAGGCATTGCTCCAGTGTCCCAAGAGAGAAAAGACGTAACACATCAGAAAAAGCAGGGTCAGAAGAATGCAACCTTTAATCCTTTCACACCCACCATAAGAAAAGACTCAGCAGTCAGGGATTTACTGCTTCTTCAGTGTGAGTCAATTTAGCAGCTACTGTGTAGAATGAACTAACTCTAATACTTCCTTATACCACAATACATTATATTTATTAAAAAATTCTAAGCTTTTGTTTTAGTAAATATGTATTTTGCTAGATGAATGTAAGATAACACGTTACAGAGAATATTGCAGAATAGTCAGCAAAACAATTCAGGATATTGTTCTTATTCTCATCCATCCTTCAGAACGACACACACAGCAGTTGCACAGGGAAATTATTTTCTCAGATGTAATGCTGTGATCAAAAGCATTCCATCACAGGCTACACCTCATTGCTTTTGTCGGTGAAACTGAAATTGAGCTGTAGGGATAAAAATTTCTGTCTCTGATTCTAAGGCTAAACCTGCTACCCACTCTTTTTCACCAAGAAGTCTATTGATATGGCTGCCTTGAGCTTTCTTTTCTTCCCTTTGATGTAATTAAACACATACAATGGAAGAGGCTTAAACTGAGCTTTGATGTATCAGACAACCTTTAAAATCAGCAGCTCCTCATTTTCCTCCAAGGGCCAATTTCAGCGTTATCTATCATGGAGCAGAATTAGGGCTTATGAGCAAGTTAAATTCACCTCTGAGAAAAGAAAGTTGCATTTTTGCATATATGTGTTCTGACTTTACATTTTCTACCTCTCTGTTGGGTAGGAAGAAAGACCACAGAAAAAAAGATAGGGAGAAATATGGTTAATCTTTTTGAAGATAAAAAAATGAACTAATAAAAACAATACTGTCATCTGCATTTTACACCCAGAGATTAAGGAACTTGCTGGTCACACAGCTAACAGATGGTGGAGCTGGCCTGCAAACTCCGGCAGCAGATTATCTTGTCAGGCAGGACTCCGAAAAAAGAGATGGCTAGGTGATAACAGGATCAATGGTGATTTTAAAAATATGAGGACAACTGATATATTTGGAGACGAAGAGAAAGAGTTAATGATGGAAAATTGGGAAGGGGAATAGAGAATTCATGGAATAAGATTCCCAGAAAACTAGAGAAAAAGAATTAGAAGCAGGTGAGACGCAAAAGGACATCTTCCCTGGAAAAGGAAGGGGGGGTGGGTGATGGGAGAAGCGGGGAAGAAACACACAAAGAAGTATTTGGAGTCAAGAGAAATCGCCACACAAGGGTTTTTCTTAGAAGGCTCATAATTTTACAATAAGGAAGGAGAGTGTGATCCTTTGAGAGATAGGAGAGGGTGGGCTTGAGGGTGATAGAGAGGTAGAGCAGAGAAATGCATTTGGGGTGGAGAGAGAAACAAAGTCCTTGTGAGAGATGTGCTGGAGAACTGAATTTTTGTGGGTATAAATGGTTATTTTTAAAAAATCTGAAATCTGAGTGATTTAACATCTTGAGATTAAGTTAAACGACAGAGTTCTTGTGTGTGCGAAAACCAAACCTATGTGCAGTCCACAGGTTTAGACACAACCCAGCTTGCATGAGCTTAAATAAGCATCCATATTAGGGTGCTGCAAAGCTTTTACTGGAAGAATAAACTTAATTTTAGTTAGAAGACTTTCCAAACACGAAAAATATGAGTATCAAAATTCTAAATCAGAATTTCCATCTATACACAGTGAAAAAAAGGAAGAGGAAGACAAACTAGAAACGCTTTCTTTAAACAAGAACGTCTCATATAAATATTTCCTCTCTGATCCCTCCCCCCCAAATAAAAGTTTTTAAAAATTAAATATGTATATATAATTAAATAATTACAGGAGATAGCACCATCTGAAAATGAAAAAGTTACAGGTAAATGTTTGACTGACATAACACTATCTTCTCAACATTCTAATTCAGAATTTTTAACTGAAACTGAAAATATTTTGCACAAAATACCTGACGTCTTTTAATGCGCTCGTGCTTGCTGTACCTGGACTTTTATGGTTGCATTTTTAGAAGTTTCCCTGGCCCCAGCCGCAGGTGAAGAAGAACCACAGCGGCGGGAGGTGCCGGGCGGCCTCCATTGCTGTCCTAGGCAAGAAGGCAGAGGCCCAGGTGACTCCCAAGCCCTGGAGAGCATGCAACTCACCCCACCTAGGTATCCCAACTGCTGCAGAAATGGGCCCCGCCGCACCCGCCAACTTCCGGTGTGGAGAGGCCAGCCCACCAGAGGAGGCGGCAGCGGCTTCAGGCTTCTAGGGGGCGGGGCCCGGTGTGCCTTCTGCTTTCCCAGCAGGCATGCGCAGTCCGGCGAGCAGAAGGGAGTGGGGCTGAGCCCGGCAGGGAGGAGGGTGCATCCTGGAGGAGAAAACCCTGGTGCTGCAGTTGGCCACCAGCACTCCCTGGCCACGCACGCCCCTCTTCCAACTGCGGAGCCCACCAGTGTCCAGCTGAGAGCCCTGGGCTACTGCCCCCGAGCCCGCTGAGGGGTAGGGAGGCTAGGCCCTGTGCCTCCCCACAGTGAGCAGCTACAGGTGGACGAGTCCCTGTCCGTCCCCTTTGAGCAGGGCCTCTGCCACCACCCGCCATCTTGAGTGAAGCTGGGCTGAACCTCGAGCTCGGGGGCTCACGGGTGGAGCCCCGGGCCTCCTGCACGACGTGGCCCTGGGCCTGGTGTCAGCCTGTGAGTCAGAGCACCGGCAGGCAGTACGCATGAGGCTGACACCCGTGTCCCGTGGCAGCTCCAGGGTCAGCGCCTGGTCCCAGGAGCTCACGGGTACTCTGGGGGCCCAGGAGATACCACCCACGTCTGTCAGCAAGTCGCTGCTCGCTCTGTCTGACTCGGCTCTCTTACGTGAGACTGCGGACTCAGATGAGGACACAGAGGGCTTTGGGGGTCCCTCGCTGTGACCCACCCACGACTCCTCAAGATCTGCCCACTGTTGCCCGTCCTGCCTGGTATCTGCACGATGGACCCTGTATGCTGCTTCGGACTCGGCGGTACACAGAAGCCTTTCCCACGCTAACCCTGGCACTGCCGCCTTGAAAGCCACTCTTGTGACTGCCGTCAAAACCAAGGGGCTCGTCAGTGGGGACTGAGTCAGTTGGCTACTCAGGCCCAGAATCAGCCCAATGACGAACGAAGCCAGGCACCTCGTCCAAAGAATCCTCAGTCCCCAAGTTGGACCACTCTACATGCACTGGTAAGTACCTGGGGGCTGGGGTCCTGCACTGGGCCCCTTGCTCAGGTCCTCCTATTCCCTCCTTGCCGTGTGGTTTCAGCCACACCCCACACCCACTCTGGGCCTCACTTCTCTTCAGAATGGAAACTCTGGCCTCTCTGCTGAAGCGTTTGCAATTCCGAGGTGCTGGAGCAATGGAAACACCATGTGAATACCAGGGAAGCTCCTTAGTCTCTCAGGGCCCAGGGATTCTACTGGGGCTGATCCTGCAGGCACCCTCTGCCCCACACATACACTGAAAAGGGTTCCTGATTCTACTTCTTGGATACCAGCTGGGTGACCTACAATTCCTGTCAGTTCTGACACTATCTACCCGGAGATAGAATCATATTCTATAGATAAAGGACACCATTCCCTAAGCAGCCTCCACTTGAGGTGCCAATCACAAGTCCAGGTGGTTACTTGTGCTTCTGATGGTCTGTGAATCGGAGGTTACCATGGCTACCTCTGTGGGTTTTTGATTAATTTGCTGGAGCAGCTGATAGTACTCAGGAAAACCCATTTACTCACTAGATTACTGTTTTATTATAAAAGGATACTAAAGGATACAAATCAACAACCAGATGAAGAGATACATAGGGCGAGGCCTGGGACAAGAGTGCTTCTGTCCTCATGGAATCTGGGGCTCTGCAAAGTGGCACACAAAAGTGTTCTGGTTCCCTGATGTGGAAGCTGTCTGAAAAAGGGTCAAAAAGTTGTCCTTTGGGGCTTATATGGAGGCTTCATTACACAGTCATGTCTGACTAAATCATTGGCCAATGGCAGTTGATTCAACCTCAAGCCCTTTCTCCCCTCCCCAGAAATCAGGGACAGGACTGAAAATTCCAACCCTCTGATCACAAGATTTGCACTTGTCATAGCTAGCACCCCCTGCCAACAATGCAAGAGAAGACTCTACACATGGACATCACCAGATGGTCAATACCAAAATCAGATTGATCATATTCTTTGCAGCCAAAGATGGAGAAGTTCTATAAAGTAGCAAAAACAAGACTGGGAGCTGGCTATGGCACAGACCATGAACTCCTTATTGGCAAATTCAGACTTAAATTGAAGAAAGTAGGGAAAACCACTAGGCAATTCAGTTATGACCTAAATCAAATCCCTTATGATTATACGGTGGAAGTGATAAATAGAATCAAGGGATTAGATCTGACAGAGTGCTGAAAAACTATGGATGGAGGTTTGTGACATTGTACAGGAGGCAGGTATCAAGACCATCTCCAAAGAAAGACAGGCAAAAAGGCAAAATGGTTGTCTGAAGAGGCCTTACAAATAGCTGTGAATAGAAGTGAAAGGCAAAGAAGAAAAGGAAAGATATACCCATTTGAATGCAGAGTTCCAAAGAATAGCAAGGAGAGTTAAGAAAGTATTCCTCAGCGATCATTGCAAAGAAATAGAGGAAAACAATAGAATGGGAAAGACTAGAGATCTCTTTAAAAAAATTAAAGATACCAAGGGAACATTTCATACAAAGATGGGCTCGATAAAGGACAGAAATGGTATGGACCCAACAGAAGCAGAAGATATTAAGAAGAGGTGGCAAGACTATACAGAAAAACTGTACAAAAACATCTTCATGACCCAGATAATCACAATGGTGTGATCACTCACCTAGAGCCAGACATCCTGGAATCCAAAGTTAAGTGGACCTTAAGAAGCTTCACTATGAACAAAGCTAGTGGAGGTGATGGAATTCCTGTGGAGCTATTTCAAATCCTAAAAGATGATACTGTGAAAGTGCTTCACTCAACATACCAGCAAATTTGGAAAACTCAGCAGTGGCCACAGGACTGGAAAAGGCCAGTTTTCATTTCAATCCCAAAGAAAGGCAATGCCAAAGAATGCTCAAACTACTGCACAATTGCACTCATCTCACACACTAGTAAAGTAATGCTCGAAATTCTCCAAGCCAGGCTTCAACAGTATGTGAACTGTGAACTACGAGATGTTCAAGCTGGTTTTAGAAAAGGGAGAGGAACCAGAGATCAAATTGCCAACACCACTGGATCATGGGAAAAGCAAGAGAGTTCCAGAAAAACATCTATTCCTGCTTCATTGACTATGCCAAAGCCTTTGACTGTGTGGATCACAATAAACTGAGGAAAATTCTCAAAGAGATAGGAACACCAGACCACCTGATCTGCCTCCAGAGAAACCTGTATGCAGGTCAGGAAGCAACAGTTAGAACTGGACATGAAACAACAGACTGGTTCCAAATCAGGAAAGGAGTATATTAAGGCTGTATATTGTCACTCTGCTTATTTAACTTATATGCAGAGTACATCATGAGAAACGCTGGACTGAATGAAGCACAAGCTGGAATCAAGATTGCTGGGAGAAATATCAATAACCTCAGATATGCAGATTACACCACCCTAATGGCAGAAAGCAAAGAAGAACTCAAATGCCTCTTGATGAAAGTGAAAGAGGAGAGTGAAAAAGTTGGCTTAAAACTCAACGTTCAGAAAACTAAGATCATAACATCTGATCCCATCACTTCATGGCAAATAGATGGGGAGACAATGGAAACAGTGACAGACTTTCTTTTTTTGGGCTCCAAAATCACTGCAGATGGTGACTGCAGCCATGAAATTAAAAGTCGTTTGCTCCTTTAGAAGAAAAGTTATGACCAACCTAGACAGCATATTAAAAAGCAGAGACGTTACTTTGCCAACTAAGGTCTGTCTAGTCAAAGCTATGGTTTTTCCAGTAGTCATGTATGGATGTGAGAGTTGGACTATCAAGAAAGCTGAGCACCAAAGAATTGCTGAAGCTGAAACTGCAATATTTTGGCCCCCTGATGTGAAGAACTGACTCATTGGAAAAGACCCTGATGCTGGGAAAGACTGAAGGTAGGAGGAGAAGGGGACCACAGAGGATAAGATGGTTGGCTGGTATCACCAACTCAATGGACATGAGTTTGGGTAAACTCCAGGAGTTGATGATGGACAAGGGAGGTGTGCTGCAGTCCTTGGGGTCGCAAAGAGTCAGACTCGACTCAGCAACTGAACTGAATTGATCCAAGATTAATTATCTAGGCAACACCTCGGGGTGGGATCTGAAGTCATCTTCATTAAGATAAAACCCAGTTGCGATGGAAATGGCTTGTTATGAGTCACAAGACACCCATTTAACATTTTTGGCCCTGCAGTTTTTTCTGGAACTGAGGACAAGAGACCAAGTATAACAAAAGATGTTCCCATTGTTGTTATTGATCAGAAAATTCCAAGGGTTTACCAACGCTATGAGCCAGGAACTGTGGAAGAAGACCAAATTATATCTGAGAATGACCAAATATATGTGTATATATATATATATACACATACACACACACATATATATAAATTGAAGTATAAATTATTTATAGTGTTAATTTCTTCTATAACAGCAAATTGGTTCAGTTTTATATATCCTTTTAAGTATTCTTTTCCATTATGGTTTAACTCAGGATACTGAATATAATTCCCTGTGCTATACAGGGTCATATCTTTTTGTGTTTTCATACTGTTTGTGGGTTCTCTATACAGTATGACTTTGTTGTTTATCTAGTTTCTGTTAGCCCTAAACTCCCAGTCCATTCCTCCCCCAACTCCCTGCCTCTTGGCAACCACCAGTCTCTTGTCTATGTCTGTGAGTCTGTTCCTGTTTTGTAGATACGTTCATTTTAAATTCCACATACAAGTGATAGCATATGATAGTTGTCTTTCTTTCTCTGTCTTCACTTAGTGGGATAATGTTTAGTTCCATTCGTGTTGCTGCAGATGGCATTATTTTTTGTGGCTGAGTAGTATGCTGCTCTATATGTGTAGATCGTTATCCATTCTTCTGTCAGTGGACATTTATGTTTTCAAGTCTTGGTTGTTGTGAATAGTTCTGCTGTGAACACAGGGGTACATGTATCTTTCTGAATTATCTCTGTGTACCGATATATGCCTGGGAGTGGGATTGCTGTATCATTTCCCACTCTTTGAGGAGCCTCCACACTGTTTTCCAATGTGGCTGCACCAGTTTACACTCCCACAAACAGTGCAAGTGAGCTCCTTTTCTCTACACCCTTTCCAGCATCTGTTGCTTGTAGGCTTTTTAAGGATGGCTATTCTGACCAGTGTGAGGTGTTGCCTCATTGTAGTTTTGATTTGCATTTCTCTATTAATTAATGATGTTGAACATCTTTTCATTTGCTTGTTGGCCATGTATATTTCTTGTTAGGAGAAATGTCTATTTATGTCTTCTGCCTATTTTTCAATTGGGTTGTTTTTTCGTTGTGGAGTTGTATGTACTGTTTGTATTTTATATATATATATATATATATATATATATATTCCTTATAAATTGCAAAAAGGCTGCATTTTTAAAAATAGCTAAAATAATGTTTTGTTTTAAAATTTTTACTATTTACAATGTTATATCACCAACTCGATGGACATGAGTTTGAGTGAACTCCAGGAGTTGGTGATGGACAGGGAGGCCTGGCGTGCTGCAGTCCATGGGGTCACAAAGAGTCGGACATGACAGAGAGACTGAACTGACTGACTGACTGATTTATCTAACAGTAATTTTTAGCACATCAATTTTTGCGAATGCTTCTTTTATTAGTTTAATTATCTAATAGTTAAATCAGAATTAGAGTGTACACTTAGCATTAATGTGTGTGCTTACACACATTAATTTAAATTTTTAGATATTTTTCTACTTAAAATCTATTACATTTTTTAGTTTTGCTGATTTAAAAATATTATAAATTCTAAATACAAATGAAATACTGATTTTGGTATATTATTTCAAAATTATAATGAATAAGATTGAAATGCTAGTTGATCATTTTGCTGCAATAATGTAATCAGAGCAATTAGAAAGACTAGCAATAAAATAATCATGAGTATCCATCTCTACTTAGTGTTAACTAAAGCTAAAGACATGTAATAAACTAACTGTAGAGGGAGGGCCATTAAAGCTGGAATCTAGTTAAAACATGCTGGTTGGTGAATTGGCCAAGGGCCAGTTGGAAGATTGAGAAACACTTTGGTAATTTGAAGTGCAAAGTGATTTGCACTTAGAATTAGTTCTTTAAAAATTATGGAAAATTTTGAAGGAATGTATATGAGACTTCATCTCTGGGAAAGACTCCTAGAGTAAAACAGCTAAACCAAACTGCCCAGGAAACAGCTGTGCTGATTGTGGAGTCAGAAAGTTCGAGGATCAGGAGGGATGACTAGAATTGGTGAGTTCAAGAGCAGTCTGCTGTAGCTGCAATCCAGGATCAGGAAGCTCCACTGCCTCTTGACCAACACAAACTTGTTAACCGGATGCTGGAACATGGATTCCAGTTTCCATCAACACTACCATACTGCCTTCCAACACCCACAGAGAAAATGACTGGACCTTGCTACACCATTGCAGAAGAGTCTAAGTCACTAGTATCTTTGCTTGGCAGAGCAATTTTTAAGAGCACCAGCAACACGGCCGCTTTCTCACTTCTGCTTCCAAATCTTACATGAATGGATCTAAGTGGCAGAATCAAAAGCACAACTAAAACTCAGATGTGGGTGTGAGAAGTCCTAACTTTAGTTTTCTATTATCTGTAGTTCAAGACACAACTAGCAAGAAATACAGTTGACCAAACCCTGGATGGTAAAACTATACGGTCAATATGTGTTAAATATTGATTGTCATGACTTAATAAGAAATAAGAATAAGTGACCTATGTTCATTTGTATGATGTATCTAAAGTAATCAAACTCATGAAAGCAAAGAGTAAAATGGTGGTTGCCAGAGCCTGGGAAGAGGGGGAAACAGAGTTTTTCAATGCTTGGCTTCAGTCATGCAAGAAGGATTTGCTATGCAACAGTGTGCATAGTTAAAGCAGTAATGTCTACTTAAAAATCATTAAGAAAGCAAATTTTTGTTGTGTGTTTTTTAGCATAAAAAACCAATACATTTTTTAAAAAGAGAGAAGAAACCTATGTAGTTCAGGGATTTGTGATTGCCTTCAAATTCTGAGCCTTGTAGTGATTCTTATTTGAAATGGAGCATGTCAGCTATCCTTACCTTAAACTCAAATGTCAAAGGTTTTGGATTTATCTTTTGTATGTTAAGGTAAATTCACCCAGAAGAAATATCTACCTACACAAGGCAATATTTGATTATCTCATAGTTAAAAACAATAAAAAAATTTGCTCAAGAATTAAATTAGAATCCTTTCCTTGGAAGATCTGATTGGAAAAAACTTCTCAGTGCCAGTATCATAAATATTTCACTTAAGCAGTTTTACTTATACAGAATCTAAACGACGTAAGATACTATTTCCAAAATAAGTCACTCCGTTAGAACGGATATAGCACAGAGTTTCTTGCAAAATCATTAATCCATTGTGAAGTTTGTCATTCTCATTTTTGTGTTTTATAAACATATTTAAAAATCTAAATTACACAGAAAATGGAGGATGGATACTGTAGAAGGGCCATATTTGATCTTTGAATTTAAATACTTATTTATGTTTAAAAGAGTCAAGCACCTAACTCATAAAATTAAAAACCTTCTGTAGATTGTAAATGGCTCTAACTCCCACAGTCTGTAGCCAGCTCCTGTAAAACCAAAAGTCTATAAACTTCATATCAAGAATTGTTTTAGTGCTTTGAAGGCTTCTTATTTGTGTTGATTTATGGAGAAAAAACAAAGATAACAAATTTTGGTCATTGTTATTGTTGATAGTTAATAAATATCAAGGAATTGAATTAATCTAGCATAAGGCTTGCATAAGTTTCTTAGGATTATTTGTTTTCAGTTTGTGAATTGTGTTTACAGTTTCTTATTTGTAATTTCCAGATGAGATTTTTCAAAAGTCTCATTTCCAATTCCCAAATATGGTGGTGGTACCTTTGGAAGAGTCAAATGAAAACAAAGTGACCCATTGCCTATATTCACTATCAGTATTTTCCCAGATCATCAAAGAATATGGAATTCCATTGCATTGTCTCATTCAGTCCAAGTTTCTGCTTTTTTCAGGGATATGTTTAATAGCTTTTAAAGAGGAAGTTTATCCTCCTCCCCCTCGCTGGGGTAGAAGTTCTTAATTTATTATGAAGTCGAAACAATTCCCCAACTGTTCCTGACCTCACCCCCTCAAGAGTTGAGTTTCTAAACAAAAGACGTGTTAGTATGGAGATAAAGATTTTGCACATGTTTCTTACCACAGTAACGCTGACTGCAAGGGTCAAGATTAGGATGATCTCCTTAAACCCACTGGATTCCCTCACGCCTGTGTCTGTTTCATTCTTCTTTATAGATAATTTGACAATTCCCAGAGCTGAATCAGATAATTCAGAGACTCTCTCTGGATCACAGGCTACCACCCCTTGGAAGGAAAATGAAAAATTCAGCCCATTGTATGGTATCCAGATATCTGGATGTTTAAAATGGGGAGGACAACATGTCTGGATTATGTGCTCTGTGCCAGAACCGTGGGTGACGGGAGAAGTAGGGAGAAAGAGAAGAACCAGGACTACTGAGATTTGAGGGGAAACCAGAGGAGGAGGAACAGGGGAGAGGGTGAGGGCCAAACCACACACAGGAAGTTCCCAGGATGTGGGAATCAAGGGCATATGACAGGGTGCAGTAAGAGCAAGACCAGTGTGTTCAGGCTATTGGTAAATTTTGGCTTTGTTAACATGGAGGCTAAATAATTTGAATGTTATCAAGAATGTGCCAAGAATTTTCAAACTTTTTAAACAAATGAAAAGTCAAGAAAGTGATTTCATCAACTCTGTCCTGTATGATTTGATTCTTCAGTTTCCTGACCTTTAAGCTCAAAGATCAGTTTTTTGCCCAGAGTCACCTTTGTGACATTAAGAGGATCCAAAGGAATCCAGGTACCACACAAATAGGGATAGGCCCACTCATAGAGGTCTGATCTTTATTTTCAAATTAAAAATCTCCTTGGAGCAGTGGCGAATTAAGTCACTAACAGTTTAGTTTTGTATTAGAATAACTATCGCCTCATAGAATGGGTTAGGAAATATTTTCCTTGCTTCTGTTTTCTGGAAGAGACTGTAGAGAATTAGTTCTATTTCTTCCTTAAAATTTTGGTAGAATTTATCAATGAAACCATCTGGGTCTGATGTATTATTTTTTAAGGCTACTTGAAGCTTTTTTTTTTTTTTGCTTTTTATTTTGTATTGGAGTATAGGTGATTAACAATGTTGTGATAGTTTCAGGTAAACAGCAAAGGGACCGAGCCATATGTATACATGTATCCATTCTTCCCTAAACCCTCCTCTCATCTAGGCTGCCACAGAAAATTGAACAGAGTTCCATGTGTTATACAATAGGTCATTGTCGGTTATCCATTTTAAATATATCAGTGTGTACATGACCATCCCAAACTCCCTAACTCTGATGTTTTATTTTTCTGGAATTTTATTAATTATTGATTTAATTCCTTTAACAGATATAGCCCTATCAAATAGTCTGTTTCTCCCTGTGTGAATTTGGTAATTTGTGTCTTTCAAGGAATTGGTCCACTTCACTTATCAAATTTGTGTCATAGAGGTGTTCACAGTATTCCTTTATTATCCTTTTTACAAAGTTTTATTGTGGAATATTTGACAAATATAATTGTGTATATTTAAAACTGCACAGTAAACTTTTAATGTCCACAAAATTAGTAATGATGACCTTTTTAAATTTCTGATATTGGCCCTTTGCATTCTTCATTCTCTTTTTCTTAGTTAGCCTGCCTATAGGTTTATCATTTTTATTGATTTTTTTTTTCCCAAAGAAACAGCTTTTGGTTTTATTGATTTTTCTCTGTTGTTTTCCTGTTTTGAATTTCATTGCTTTCTGATCTCATTTTCACCATTTTTTTCTTCTGCTTCTTTAAGATTAAATTTTCTTCTTTCTCTGGCTTCTGAAGGTGCAAACAGGTTACTGATTTTAAATCTTCCATCTTTCCTAATGTATGTATCCAGTATTATCAGTTTGTGTCTGAGCACTGCTGTCATCACATTCCACAAACTTTGGTAGGTTGTGTTTTAATTTTCATTTGCTTAAAATATTTTTAAGCTTCACTCTAAAGTCTTTTAA
Organism: Aepyceros melampus; assembly: GCA_006408695.1. Taxonomy (NCBI): domain Eukaryota; kingdom Metazoa; phylum Chordata; class Mammalia; order Artiodactyla; family Bovidae; genus Aepyceros; species Aepyceros melampus. Next base: position 772,772 of record SJXQ01002634.1, read on the forward strand.
GACTTCATTGACCCACTCTAATTAAAACTGAAACTTTGCAGTGTAATATCTTTACTGTTTCTTTCCTTGCTTAGTTTTCCTCCCCTTCCTATTACTTGTTACCTCCTACTCAGTCATGTAATTTCTTTGCTATGTATTTTTGTTGTCTCTCTTTCTGTCAGAATATAAATTTCACAAGGGTAGAGTTGGGGAGCTTTGTCAGTTTTTTTTTTAAATAATGTGGTTCAAGTATTTCGATCTATGTCAGGTATATTGTAGGCACTGAATATGTATTTGAAGTAAGAGGAATTATATTAAAAGCTTGACACATGGAATGGGAGAGAGGAAGAAACCTGCCTTTTAACCAGAATTTTTTTTTTTCAGCTATGGGTTTCCCTGGTAGCTCAGTAGGATATTGGATTTTTTAAAATAAAACATTTTACTTTTTAAGTCTACATAGTTTTTTTATAAACTCCATGTGATGTCTGAATAAAGCTTTTGTGCCCATTTGATCTTACCTCATCAGAACAGGACATGCTTTCAATGTTGCTCCAGACTATTTTTATATCTCTAGAGTCTAACTGATTGCAAATTCTGGCAATTCTGAGTCAGAGGCCTGTGATTTTCAGTCAAACTATAAAATTATTTACTCTTTAAATCACAAGACAGAAATCATGTTTATGTCAATAACGAAGGAAAAAATTATATAGTGTGACTGATCAAAGTAGTATTCATCTCTGGGCACAAAAAGTGTGATATGAATTTTCTTAGATGTTATGTTTGGCCAAGTGAATTAGGATATGGGACACCTGACTAAAATCCTTAATGGCCAGAATTTGAGGTGGAGGTTTATGTCTTATAGAAGTTAATCTATAGTACCCATTTCACACAAAACACTTCATGTGGTCACAAAACACCACTCAATAGAAAAATATTCTTCAGTGGATATATTATTATCACAAAAGATGCCCTTGTGTCATTGCACTGAGCTGATGATATTGATAAAGTGTATCCTGGCTATTTTATAGGCATACATTTACATAGAAATGCCATTATCTGAAAAATGCAGTGAATCTTATACATTTAATCTACTTGGTGGACTATAGAATTGCAATCAATTAAAATTCAGTACTTAACCAGGTCTCTTACATAAAAAAAAAAAAAAGGATGTTGATTGGTATGGAATGGGACCTTGAAAACTTGGATGGGAATGGGGACAATTGAGAGTACTCAGATGGCTCTAAGATAAACTTAAACGCCCCAAACTACCTGAGTGTCTGCTTTCAAAAGCAGCCCCTCATCTCCTTTCTAACTACTCTTTCACTTTCGTTGAAAATCTAGCAATTATCTTACAGGACTCAGTTTCTCTTTCTCCTCATGATCTATCCTTAACACCCATCTGTCTGTGGAAGTGAAAATGAAGTCGCTCAGTCGTGTCCGACTCTTTGCAACCCCATGGACTGTAGCCTACCAGGCTTCTCCATCCATGGGATTTTCCAGGCAATAATACTGGAGTGGGTTGCCATTTCATTCTTCAGGAGATCTTCCCGACCCAGGATTGAACCCGGGTCTCCCACATTGTAGGCAGATGCTTTACTGTCTGAGCACCAGGGAAGTCCATCTGCCTGTAGATTCATAATTAAAAGATCCCAGAATATTCTAAGAAATTAACATTAAAAGAATAATAACATTTTTGCCAGCTTATATTGGAAAAAAGAACATAGAGAATGTATATAGGAATGGGTTTTTAGTGGGTAGCCCAAAAAGGACCAAATATAATGGATTCTCTTATTTAGTGGGGATGATAAGATCCCCAAAGGCCAAGGCAGAAGCCACGTAGTAGTGCTTAATTTTAGGTGTATTTTCAGTTGGGGGCACAGTGGCAGTTTCAGCCTGCAGAGATTCTTGGCAATGGGAAATTTTTTTTACAAAGTCTTTGAACATAAGATACATTGGCAACTTAGCTTATAATTAGTAAAACTCTAGTAGGACTAGGAAGAGAAGACTTGTTTGAATCTGCACAAAAGAGCATCATGTCCTCTTATCCAGTTTCCAGACATGAAGCAGTTTAAAGACCAAGGAAAAGAAGGTTAGCTGTCTTTGAAGAAGGTTTCTGGGACCCTGTAATTAGTAAATACGTGATTCTTTTCAGATCCTTTCCCATGAGGTCTTGTTAAAACACAGACTGGTCTACTTACCGACTGAGTAGGTTTGAGGCAGGACTGAGGCTGGAGAACTTTCAACACATCCAAAGGGATCTGAATCCATATACCAGAATGGCTGTGTACTGAGGAAAGGGAAATAAGCCAGACATTTAGAGCATTATGAATCAGTGTCTCTGAATTGCTATTCTCTGATGATGACAAGTATCATTTTAATCCAACTAAAAGTATGTGGAGGTTTGGTTTTACTACATCTCACAGTGGGTTTAATAGGTCCATGGACCCATGTTGTTGTGATTTTCATAGCTCTCAAATACATAATTGAAATGATGTTTTTGGCAATAGATAGAATCCCCACCATGGACTCATAAACTATGGAGGGAAGGCTATTATTATAGTCAGGACCAAGTGGAGGCCTTTAGAACTTCTCATTCCTACCAAAATACAAACTAAAAGAAGTATCTCATTCATAGGAAGAATCACAGAAATTAATGTCATTTTTCAAATTTGAAAAATGTTGCCAACCTGAATAACATTGTCTTTAGTGAAAAGGGCAGGTAGATCTTGGAGAACAGGAGGCTTTGCAGATGTAATCAAGTGATAAATAATTCCAAGTATATATTGCAATTATAAATTATACATATAAGATATGTAACAAAGCAGATAGCCTTTGGAACATGGTTTATAGTTATCAATCTGGCTTTTTTGTTTTTCTTTTCTATTCCAATTTACAAGGAACATTTTGCCTCTATCTGGCAAGAACAAAAGTTCACCTTCACTTATGACTTTGTTAATTCTCATGTACTCTTGAATATAATCTAGCCTGCAAAGACCTTGATTATCTCATCATTCTCTGGAATATAAGATATATAATGATGGTACATTACATAGATCTTAGCAAATTAATTGATCCTAGTGATCAGGGAGTGATAACTTCTATTAGTGACTTAGAAAAGTGGTTCATAGAGTGTGATCTTTAGACTAGCAGCATCACTACACCAGTGGATGTGTTAAAAGTTCTCCAGCCTCAGTCCCACCTCAGACCTACTGAGTCAGTAGGTGGGCCAGTCTGTGTTTTAGCAAGCCCTCAGGGTAGTTCTGATGAGCACTAAAATTTGAGAATTATAGGCTTCCTTTCAGAGGAGGCAATGGCACCCCACTCCAGTACTCTTGCTTGGAAAATCCCATGGATGGAGGAGCCTGGTAGGCTGTAGTCCATGGGGTTGCTAAGAGTTGGACATGACTGAGCAACTTCACTTTGACTTTTCACTTTCATGCTTTGGAGAAGGAAATGGCAACCCACTCCAGTGTTCTTGCCTGGAGAATCCCAGGGACAGGGGAGCCTGGTGGGCTGCCGTCTATGGGGTCATACAGAGCCGGACACAAAACAACTGAAGTGACTTAGCAGCAGCAGCCTTCCTTTAAAAATTACATGTGTGTGAGAAGGTAGGAGATAAGGCTCATAAAAATTCAAGGGTCTGGCATCTTGGTGGAATTTGAGCAGTCCAATCTTTTGGGGCATTTCTTCTAAAATAAAAGGACTCTATCTTTCACTATTCACCGCTATGAAAGAGGTACATGCTTTGTGTTCATGTTTGCATTGTTGAGATAAATAATACCACCTTTCAGTGTGCTGCTTTGAGTATTTACTGAGTAACTTGCAAGGCTACCAAAATAGTGGTGCTCAAGGTGCTTCCACTTGGGTTTTATGACCAGAATATTCAATAGCTGTCCAAATGTCTATCACAGATTTAGATGCTATGGAAGTTCTGATGTATTCCAGTACAGACTTCTAGGGCATCCTCCTTCTGAGGATTTGGAGGGAAAACTATCCTTTCTTCTACAAACAACCACCTTCCCTCTAGAAACATTTCCTGATTTTGTTTTGGGCCCAGGTAAAAACCAGTGCTTGATTATTGAGTATCTGAATTGCCCATCATAAACCGAGTATTATCTGATCCACCAAGTTCTAAACAGAGATGTATAAGGAAGCAGTATTCTGTCATTAAGTGGAAGCTGATATATGAGATTAGACTTGATAAGCCACTAAAAACAGAAATGAATTTCATGACCAGTGGTTCAGACTCCTGTAACCCTTACTTCTGCTTTGTGTGGGCTTGCCTGATAGTTTGTTGGTAAAGAATCCACCTGCAATGCAGGAGGCCCCAGTTTGATTCCTGGGTTGGGAAGATCCACTGGAGAAGGGATAGGCTACCCACTCCAGGATTCCTGGGCTTCCCTTGTGGCTCAGCTGGTAAAGAATCTGCCTGCAATGTGGGAGACCTGGGTTTGATGCCTGGGTTGGGAAGAGCCCCTGGAGAAGGGAAAGCCTGCAGCTCCAGTATGCTGGCCTGGAGAATTCCGTGGACTGTATAGTCCACGGAGTCACAAAGAGTTGGACACAACTGAGCGACTTTTACTTCACTTCACTTCTGCTTTATTGCTATCATCCTTCAAGCCACACCTAACATCTCATGGGTAGTTTAGAGCAAAGCCATGGCCTTTTCTGCAAGCAGGTACTGTCCCTTTGAGAAATAGCTCCTGACGTGCTTTCTCTGGTCAAACTGGTAGAAGAAAAACTGAGACCTGGTTTACAGGTGATTCTGCATGATGTCCTGATAGAAGACTGGTGAGGCAAGAGGAAAGAGAAAGTCATTTCCCCCTAGTTTTTGGGGGTGTTTTGGGCAGGAGCAGCAATAGGAGAGCCAGCTCCTCAGTGGTGATCTCAGTGCCTGGATTCTCACTAAGTGGTGACAGAGCAGTTCTAAGAGCAGAAGCAGAGGTGTTTTTTTGCAGCAGCAGTGAGACTGTGTGTGGGCTCCTCAGTGGAGTGTAGACTCCTGGATTCATGTTCAGTTATAATAGTGGCGGAAAGTGGCAGCAGTGATGGCAGCAGCTTTCCTATCACAGCACAGTCAAGCTCTCTTCCTTTTATATTTACAACCCTCTTCAAGCCCCTGCATTAAAGCCCTCTCTGTTTGAAATCTTTGGAATGGTTTCTGTTTTCCTGATTGACGTTGGCTAATACATCCATAAATGTTTGACTGTGATTTAGAGGTCCACCTCTATAAAATTTCCAGTATTCCTGTTGACCTGGTTTTTTTTCTTTTTTTTTTTTTTGGACCTACGAAGAAGTTGCAGAGACATTACTTTGTCAGCAAAGGTCCATCTAGTCAAGAATATGGTCTTTCCAGTGGTCATGTATGGATGTGAGATTTGGACTATAAAGAAAGCTGAGCACAGAAGAATTGATGCTTTTGAACTGTGGTGTTGGAGAAGACTCTTGAGAGTCCCTTGGACTACAAGGAGATCCAACCAGTCCATCCTAAAAGAGATCAGTCCTGGGTATTCATTGGAAGGACTGATGCTGAAGCTGAAACTCCAATATTTTGGCCACCTGATGCGAAAAGTTGACTCATTGGAAAAGACCCTGTTGCTGGGAAAGATTGAGGAGAGGAGGAGAAGGGGACAACAGAGGATGAGATGGTTAAATGGCATCACCAACTCAATAGACATGGGTTTGGGTGGACTCTGGGAGTTGGTGATAGACAGGGAGGCCTGGCGTGCTGTGGTTCATGGGGTAGCAAAGAGTCGGACATGATTGAGCGACTGCACTGAACTGAACTGAAAGAAGTTGGGTTCTGCTTTTTGGGAACAAGTCATCCTCTTCACCTACCCTAAAAGCTGCCTGTCAGTGATGACAACATTGACCTTCATGTTATTCTCTCTTTGAGAACGATCTGGCTCTAATAGGTAAAAATACATTCACATGGCAGTCCTGGAAGTTGAGAGTTAACATAGATTACTACCATTTCTCTACTGAAACCAGGAAGAACAGACTTTTCTCTAGTTCACAAAGAGTTTTTGATAAAGCTTGGCATAAATTCAACTGTCTAAACCCATGGTCAGTAGTGTCTCCTCTGTAAAGGAGGATAGTATAAGCAAGATGGATATCTTTAGACCATAATTCCTCCAGTGTTACCAGCATATCTGAGTAGTGGTACTGTGGGTACATTTATTCCTTGGAGGTTTCCAGTAAATAGTCATTAGTTATAAAATTGGTTGAAAATAAGCAACAATATAAAAGCACAAAAGCTTTCATAGAAAAAGGTATTCTCAAAATGAAAGCTTAGGACATTTCTCATCTGTCCAGTGGCTCCTGGTTATCCTCTGAGAGATAGTGGTATTCTGGGAACTCAACCAGCTTATTGACTTGCAATAAAGCATAATGTTATTTTTCAAAATTACAGAAAAATGAATCAATACAAAATATTGTTTATTTGATATTTGATTTTCTTAAATCTTTAAGACCTGCTACTATCTGCCTGCTGCTAGCAGAGGACAAAAGAAATGACTAACACAAAAATATTAAAGTGAAAACTTGAAAATGTGATTTCTCCAAACATTTTATTGTGTTAGTTTGCTCGGGTTGTCATAATAAAATACCGCAAGCTGGGTGGCTTGAATAACAAAAATTCATTTTCTCCCAGTTCTGGAGGCTGAAAAATCCAAAATCACAGTGGCAACAGGGTTCAGTTTATGATAAGAGCTGTGTTCCTGGCTTGAGAATGGCTGCTTTGTCCTCACATGGCCATTGCTTTGAACTCTCTGGTGCCTCTCCTTCAGAGGACACTGCTGCTGCTGCTAAGTCGCTTCAGTCATGGCCGACTCTGTGCGACCACATAGACGGCAGCCCACCAGGCTGCCCTGTCCCTGGGATTCTCCAGGCAAGAACCCTGGAGTGGGTTGCCATTTCCTTCTCCAATGCATGATAGTGTAAAGTGAAAGTGAAGTTGCTCAGTCATGTCTGACTCTTAGTGACCCCATGGACTGCAGCCTACCAGCTCCTCTGTCCGTGGGATTCTCCAGGCAAGAGTACTGGAGTGGGGTGCCATTGCCTTCTCCAATCAGAGGACACTAACCCTATCCAATCAGGAGTCCACACTTGCAACTTCATGTAACCTTTAATTCCTTAGAGGCTCCACCTCCAAATGTAGCCACACTGGGGGTTAGACTTTCACCATATGAATCTTGAAGGAACACAAACATCCAACCCATAACACAGATCTACTCTCAGTCCTACCACAGGAGCCAATCTGCATACAGAATGCAGATACACTTTCTGAGAATAAACGTTTTCTTGCTTCAAGTGACACCCTTGTCTACATCACTCTTGCATGTGTTCTAAGATGAATGCCGTCATTTTCAGAGTCTAGCTTTCCTCAATATATTTAAAATACACCAGAAACGTAAATTTCAAATTCCTTGGTGGTTATAACCCACTATGTTGTTGCGTTTTTGAAGATACTCAGAGCATTAATAAAATATATATTTTTTAATGTTTATTTCATATGTTTCTTACAAATTTATACATGATCTGCATCTTTCCCACTTTTCCTATGGAAGCAACAAAGTGTTAAGTTTGGAGTCTTAATTCATTTACTCTGAATAAATTTTACTTATAATATGTATTTACTCTAAAAATATATTCAAAGTAAAACTGGATAAATTACTTATCAGCTCTGTTCCTTATTGACATGGTTGGTCTAATAATAGTCTTACACCATAAAGTTGTTGTTAGAATTAAATGAGATACTCCATGTTCAACCCTTAATGGAGGACCAGAAACTTTTTATATAGTTGAATATATCTTTATACCAATATGAGGATCACAGATATAAGATATAGTTGAAGCTATTTGCATGGATTGAAATATTCTCTTTTATTAAGAAAGTTTAAAAAACTGATGTAAAGGTTAGTGGTACCACATGGCCAAATTCATATTCTGAAGCTCTAGTGTGCATTTCAACCCAGTTAGCTGCTCTCCCTCATCCATGGGGATTTCAGATTTAAGAAGAACATATCTATTTCGCAGTTATCTAGCTTTGACCTCTTATGTAGACCTTTCTCTGTACTGGCCAAGGAATAAAGAGATCAGAGTACTGTCATCTGTTTGTAACTCTGAGTTCACAGCCCACCACACCTCCTCTACCATTCTGTCTTCCCAGGGTTTCCTGGAGGCGGTCACAACACTCATCACGCTCACCACCAACTTCTAGGACAAGTCAGGACTTTGTCAATAGACGATCTGAATTCCGCTGCCAGGGTGTTGCTGCTTTTTAGATGATGGCTAAATCAGCTGCTGGCTTGTGCCTCTGTAAAAACTGTACTGTTTTCAGTTTTAACATTTCATCCTTGACAAATTGATTCTTTTCTCTGCTAGCAAAAGTGAAAAATCACAAGCTACTAAAATAAAGAGTGCCCAGTCAAACTGCCTTTCTGTCAAGGACCTTAAATTTTAGGTTTGTCTTGCTAACAAGATGAGAGAGAGGTAAGGTATAATTAGCACGAATAGATGCCTTTATAGTTCCATCCCACCTCACCCCCAGATGAAAGTCAACATATTCCACATTTTAATAAATGAGCAATGCCTGTATGTAAAGTGTGCACATATCTATATTTAGGAAGTCAGTGGTTTAACCCAGAGCACTCCTTTTTAGCTTTTGGGTCTTGCTTCTCGGAAGAGCAATGAAGGCGGACAAACTTTCAAAGCTGTTTTTGAAAATGATCTTGTTTCTGTCTCCTTGCTCAAATCTCTCCAGGGAATATTTTGTTCTAGAACATCATGCTTAAGCCTACGGCTGGGTACTCCAGCAAAAAATTGGTCTTCACATAAAAATTTAGGTAATATAATTACTTATATATAGAAAAACTTGTTTTAAGCAATCAAAATACACTAGGCTATGCTTTGATAATAACCCCCAATTCTCAGTGTCTTAAAAAGATTATTTCTAGCTCATGTTTTACTTTTGTAAATTTATTTTTAGTTTGAGGATAATTGCTCTACAATATTTTGTTGGTTTCTGGCATACATCAAATTGAATCAGCTATCAGTTCAATTCAGTTCAGTTCAGTCGCTCAGTCGTGTCCAACTCTTTGCGACCCCATGCATGCCAGGCCTCCCTGTCCGTCACCAATTCCCAGAGTTTACACAAATTCATGTCCATTGAGTCGGTGATGTCATCCAACCATCTATGTCAGTCATCTCCTTCTCCTCCTGCCTTCAATCTTTCCCAGCATCAGGGTCTTTTCCAAGGAGTCAGTTCTTCACATTAGGTAGCCACAGTATGGAGTTTCAGCTTCAGCATCAGTCCTTCCAGTGAATATACAGGACTGATTTCCTTTAGAATGGACTGGTTGGATCTTCAACTGGTCAAGAGTCTCCTCCAACACCGCAGTTCAAAAACATCAAATCTTCAGCTTTCAGCTTTCCTGACAGTCCAACTCTCACATCCATACATGACCACTGGAAAAGCCACAGTTTTGACTAGATGGACCTTTGTTGGCAAAGTAATATCTCTGCTTTTTAATATGCTGTCTAGGTTAGTCATAACTTTTCTTCCAAGGAGCAAATGTCTTTTAATTTCCTGGCTGCAGTCACCATCTGCAGTGATTTTGGAGCCCCCAAGATAGTCTGTCACTGTTTCCCTTGCTTCCCCATCTGTTTGCCATGAAGTGATAGGACCAGATGCCATGATCTTAGTTTTCTGAATGTTGAGTTTTAAGCCAACTTTTTCACTCTCCTCTTCCACTTTCATCAAGAGGCTCTTTAGTTCTTCTTCACTTTCTGCCACAAGGGTGGTGTCATCTGCATATCTGAGGTTATTCATATTTCTCCTGGCAATCTTGATTCCAGCTTGTGCTTCATCCAGCACAGCGTTTCTCATGCTCTGCATATAAGTTAAATAAGCAGGGTGACAGTATACCCTCTTGAACCTAGTTTCCACCTCCCACCCTGTTTGAGATCAGTAGGAGGCTCTGTCCTAGTTGGACTCTCCACATGTGGAACATCTTGGTCACTGTGATAATGTGAAGGATAATTGTTAGTTTCAAAGATTTCCACAGGGCAGTAGTACATGTCAATACCACTCATATTCTGCTTCAAGAAAGCAGATGGGAATTGTTGAAATAGGAATTGCCACAGTTATCATGACAAAGGCCAAATATCTATGCTGTTGTTCCATCGCTAAGTCATGTCTGACTCTTTGTGACCGCATGGACTGCAGCGTGCCAGGGTTTCCTGTCCTTCACTATCTCCCAGAGTTTGCTCAAACTTATGTTCACTGAGTCAGTGATGTCATCCAACCATCTATCCTCTGTCACCCTCTTCTCCTCCTGACCTCAGTCTTTCCCACATCAGGGTCTTTTCCAATGAGTTGGCTCTTTACATCAGGTGGCCAAAGTATTGGAACTTCAGCTTCAGCATCAGTCCTTGCAGTGAATATTTAGTGTTGATTTCCTTTAGGATTGACTGAATTTGATCTCTTTGCAGTCCAAGAGACTCTCAAGAGTCTTTTCCAGCACCACAATTTGTGCTAAAAACTGCTAAAGATCAGTTCTTTAGCACTCAGCCTCTACTATTGTTCAAATCTCACATCCATACATGACTACTGGAAAAACTATAGTTTGACTAGATGGACCTTTGTCAGCAAAGGGATGTCTCTGCTTTTAATATGCTGTCTAGTTTTGTCAGAGCTTTTCTTGCAAGGAGCAAGCATATTTTAATTTTGTGGGTGACCATCTGCAGTGATTTAGATCTCAGTGATAGTCCTTTTTTCCAATTTTAATTCACCATTTAATTAACACAGTAAAAAAAATGTAGAAGGAAAGGCAAAATTTGAAGATGGGGAGAATAATAAAAGTCTAAAATTTATTAGGAGATAAACACTTATTGAATGTGTTATTATATGTGACAAACACACTACCAATTAGCGGTCACTTAATTTATAATGTCCAATAAAAAACAGGATCATCATATAAATGAAAAAATATAAAAATAAAACATGTTAACTTGCCCCAGGAATAAAAGTTTAGTGCCATACAGATCCAAAGCCCTTGCTCTATTCTTTCCACTATGATTTTTTCTTTTTTTAACATTCAGTTGCTTATAAAATTGTGGCTGATTTTTTTAAATTTAATGAGTAAAATGGATAGTATCAGAGATTCATGAATGATAAGGATATTTCTTGAAACTTTTACTTCTTTGGTATACCCTTTCTGTGTGTATTTCAAATACATTGCCTTATTCTGAACTAAACAAAGAGGTTCTGTATCAACTAAGTATGATAACCTCATCTCTATCCCTTCTCTCTCATGCAAAAGCACTTTGCCCCTGAAACTAACCTAGCTGAGCCCATAATGAAGTATATGAAGATTTCATTACAAGAGGTCATGCAAATTTTGAAGGAACAAAAACCCCATGAAAAACTTTCTCACTAATTATAGCCTGGAATTTTGAGAACTACTTTTGGTCAAAAACATAACATCAGTGTGGAAACATCAAGTTTTGTTTCTCTGAGTTCTCTAAGTACAAAGTTGGATTGTTGGGCTTGATTCCTCTCCATTGAGTGTGGAGTACACATCTGCACACAAAACTATCGCCTGTGTATAGAAAAGATATTCAAGGAACGTTTAGTAAATATTTATTAAATGATATATGACACTGGAATATAAAATGGTGTTAACTTATTTATCAAATATCAAGATAACTTCCATGTGAATATTCAGAAGCTGTTACTGTGTACTATCTGCTTACTAAATCCATATTTTCTTCTTCTTGGGAACACAGATAGAATTTATTTCCTAGGATACCATGCTATATGACTGAGTTCTAGTCAATAAAATGTAAGTAGAAGTGATGTCGTCAAATCCCAGGCTTGGTCTATAAAAGTCTTCTGTACGTGTTCACTCATATCCTTTCCCTTCTCCAGCCAGGTGAAATGGAGATGATCCCAGTGTGACCTTGAAAACCATGGCAGAGCCATGCTGGTCTGGTTCATAGCTGTGTGAAAAAGGACTAGGGATTTACCAGGTAAGTACTTTAATGTGAGCATAATATTTCCTGTAAACTTCTATTGTGTTTGGTGTTTGAGCAATTATACATTTTGGGGTCTATTCATTATAGCAAATAGGCTACTTTAATTAATAGAAGAGGAAGCGAATACTCCAGATAAGGGAAAAGTGAAGGCTATGACTTAGTCTATGAGAGGAAGTCACTGCAATCAAGAAAAAGATTTTGTCTTTACTGATTCCTTATTGAAGTCTTTCCTGAGGTTTTATCAAACTTTTTGAGACTTCTGGTATATTACAAGTCAATGATGGTAAAATGATGGTTAAATAGTCTATATACATAAAAACAGAATTTACATTTAACTATGGGGATGTCGTAATGTGTTCTCAAAGAACCCAGTTCAACATACCTGAACGTATATATTCCAGGTGTACACATCCTCCTGTGAGCAAGAAGGGTGTAATTATTAGTTCTCATGAATGTGTAATTTTTTTAAGGTCGTGGAAAAAAGTTGAAATCGATGGTCCAGCTCTAAGTGTGCTTCTTTGCCACATAAAGGGTTTTGTAGGACAACATGCTTCCCTGATATTTTTGACAGTATTTACTTTAAAAATCAGGTCATTTCAAAACTCTTTTGTGCAACAGAATGAACCTTCAGGATTGTTAATAACAAAGAAATGAAATTGTGATAACATTCAATTTCAGCAGTTAAGGGCCCAAAATTGATCTAATCATGATATCTTACATAAAACATATATTGAATTTATCTGAACTTAAAAAAAAAAACTCTTGATGACAATTAAATTCACTTATTCTTCTCAGTGAGAAAATTTTATATCTTGCCTTTGAATGATGGGTTATTATCATTATCCCATAAGTACTTTAGAAACGAAGTTCTAAAGACATGAAGTGATTCTCCCAAGGCCCCATTACTGGTAAGACATAAGGCTGAGTCTCAAACATCAATCTTTTTCTGTTTATACCATTTGTTTATATATGCCTGTCTGCATTTTATACCTTTTGAAACAAACTGTCTGCCTAAGGGAACTGCAGATTCATTATACTAGGGAACTTGAGATATAAAGGGATTGAAAGAGACATAAAGTATATTAAGAGGCAGAACTCATAATTATGGCTGTATAGTTCATCAAAATATAGTGCAGAGTGTGCTCAGAAGCTCAGAAAGAAAAATGAACTATAATATAAAAGCATCTAACACAGTGCCTGGCATCTGTTATGCCATCAACAAAGACTGCTGCTGCTGCTAAGTCACTTCAGTCGTGTCCGACTCTGTGTGACCCCATAGATGGCAGCCCACCAGGCTCCCCCATCCCTGGGATTCTCCAGGCAAGAACACTGGAGTGGGTGCCATTTCCTTCTCTAATGCATGAAAGTGAGAAGTGAAAGTGAAGTCGCTCAGTCGTCTCTGACTCTTAGCGACCTCATAGACTGCAGCCCACCAGGTTCCTCCATCCATGGGATTTTCCAGGCAAGAGTACTGGAGTGGGGTGCCATTGCCTTCTCTGTCAACAAAGACTAGGTGGAGCCAAGTCCTCATGAAGTATTGTATGTAAAACCATGTAATCAAAACCTTGACTTTCTTGAGTAACCCCTTTGCAGAAGATACACTTTTAATTATTTATTTTTTTATAAAGACTGCTGCTGCTGCTAAGTCACTTCAGTCGTGTCCGACTCTGTGTGACCCCATAGATGGCAGCCCACCAGGCTCCCCCATCCCTGGGATTCTCCAGGCAAGAACACTGGAGTGGGTTGCCATTTCCTTCTCTAATGCATGAAAGTGAGAAGTGAAAGTGAAGTCGCTCAGTCGTCTCTGACTCTTAGCGACCTCATAGACTGCAGCCCACCAGGTTCCTCCATCCATGGGATTTTCCAGGCAAGAGTACTGGAGTGGGGTGCCATTGCCTTCTCTGTCAACAAAGACTAGGTGGAGCCAAGTCCTCATGAAGTATTGTATGTAAAACCATGTAATCAAAACCTTGACTTTCTTGAGTAACCCCTTTGCAGAAGATACACTTTTAATTATTTATTTTTTTAAACTTTTTGTTTTATATTGGAGCATAGTTGGTTAACAATGTTGTGTTAATTTCAGTGTATAGCAAAGTGATTCAGTTATACATAAACGTGTACCTATTCCTTGATTATTTATTACTCAAGGGTATTGATCAGTATGAGGAAAAGTTAATGATAAAAAGCTAGAGGCAGAACAAGGAAGTCAACCTCAGCCAACTGGATTTCTTTTTATCACCAGGAATATAAACAGTAACTAGGCAACTTTTGCATTGTGAGAAGCAGAGGAAAATATATGTATTAGCCTTATTATTAATTAGAATTGTGGCACATGTATTTCTAAATACATGATTTTATTGGAATTTGAAATAAATGTTTTTAAAGAAGCAAGCCTAGGTAACGTGACTTTAAATGATTCTTCCCAAAGTTAATATTTCCAGACAAACTACAATCCCTCCTTATTTTGTGTTTGTACTGTATTATAAATATTTTGAAGGATTTGAAGGATAAGACACTTTTTTCATGTAATTAGATCCTATAATTAACAAAGACTCAATGCTTCTTTTATTGACTTCTGTTGACTCAGGAGTAAAGTATTCAGGGCATTTTAGGAGGTCTCTGTTTTTTGTTTTTGTTTTTCAATCTCTTGCTTCTTGGTCCTCTGATATCCAACAAATTTCATTTTAACTTTGATAGCAAAGTTTCTTGATATATTGTTTTATTTATTTCTTTTATATTCCCCCCGCTTGGCCTTAAGTCCCCAGTGGTGCAAAGGAAAGAGGGAACACAGCAGGAAGTAAGGGTGCTTACTGAGCATCTACAAATGGGAAGCTGAGGGAAATGGCACTTGTAGGAATTACAAGTAGTGCAATCTTTTTCTTTCTCACTGTAACCGTTTGGATTGACAATCCAGTCTCCTTAGAGAATCCCAAGGAGTGCTAGTGCTATGCTCCTTTAAGGGTGAGATTTAGAACATGATGCTCAACTACAGTAAAATGGACCTTTTGACAGGTTTTTTTTCTTATAAGAAAACAGTAGGTATTTGATTACTTACTGCTCTTGAGTCCAAATTCAGTCCTGAAGTTATTAAGATTTAATCTAAGACTCTTCCCTGTAAGCCGGTAAGAGAAGTAGAAAGCTGTTATTTCTTACTATGTTCGAAGACCTTCCTTCAGTGATTATATTTTCATTTCAATGTGGTAATAAGTCTGATAAATACAGCAGGAGATTATAGCTTCCTTTTTGAATTTGTATACTTGTTATATTTTAGCCTCAAATATTCATTACTTGCTGTAAAATACAGCTCACTAAAGAGATTTTTTTCAGTTTCATTTTTTTTTGAAAAAAATTGACTTCCTCCTTCTCCTTCCCTCCTTTCTCTCACTCTCCTCTTCTTTTTACTTCATGAGAAAATTGTAAGAAGAAAAGGGCTAATCAACTGTTTTACACAAGGAGAGTCTCATTTTTTTTTAACTTATTAAATGGTTAACTGAATTAGTAGATTAATAGGTTTTACTTATTTAGCTAATTCTCTCCAAATTATTGATGGATTCTAGGTTGATTAAATTTATATATTCAGTAGTTACTTTGCACTTATTAAAAATAATTATGCAAAAAATTCTGGAAGCTAGAATATGAGTAGGAAATCATCCCACTAAATGATTATAATAGCATAAGAGAGAGAAGAACATTTACATATAACCATCAATTAGATACCATTATAGAAAGAGGGCTGAAAATTAATGGAAAAGAAGTTAGATTTATGTAATGATTAAGATACTGTATAATGAGCTATCTGGACTTAAACAAAAAGAGAAGAGCTGAAATTGGGTAATTTCAGTGATTTTCTGAATCCTTGACGAAGTAAGTTAGCTGCCTGGATGTATATGTGATTATTTCAGTGGAGTAATCTATTTAAGCAAGGGCAGGCCACCTTCGCCTTCTATGCATGATAGTTGCATTCTTTCAAATTTTCTTTACCAACTGAAGATCAGAGTCAGCAGCTTGTAGAGCCAACCAGGAAATGTCCTGACTATTAGGAATCAGTCTAATTTTCTTTCAAGTATTATCTGAAATGTGAATCTCTCATTTGATATTGAGCTCCTCTTGAATATCTGTATGTTTTCTCAATTATATTTTGCTGTTTCTTAAAACAGCTAATGTGTTTGGCACACTTTTCATTATGAATATTGTTATCATTATATTAATAATACCCAGCATGTGTAAAACAGTTCACGATAGCAGAAACAAATTGGTTCCCACTCACTGAACACAGCTTACAGACATGTTTTGTTGGCCCACACTGCATATGATCATTTTAATTGATTGCCAATATTTTTGAATGGGATATATTATATGTAAATCCATATTTCTACTCTTGAGAAGTTGGATGAGGAATCTCATTGTCAGTGGGGGGATGGTTTCATGACAATAATTAGTCAAAGCTGAGCAATAATTGCCATCGTTTCCCCCACTGAGACAGTGTGTCAGTTCTCTATAAACTTCACATTCTTCTGCTTTTTCCACTTAGGATATTTTCTCAGCACTCAACAAGAATTTGAGTTCACAATATTTGATGTTCAAAGTGAAAGTTTGTTCTCATTTTATCTCTATAGATTCATGTGAGGTATAAAATGCAGGTATCCAATAGACACTGAATTGAAGGAAATTGAAGACCAAGGAACTAAGTAAACCATCTCAGATCAAATAATTATTCAACAATAGAAAATGTTTTCTGTCTTTATCTTTCAGTCTTTCTACTCAGTGATGCCTTATCTCAGGAATAAAATAAAGTGATTTATAAAAGTCTTCAGCTGTGAAGCCGTCTGGACCTGGGCTTTTGTTTGCTGGAAGGTTTCTGATTACAGTTTCAATTTCCGTGCTTGTGATGGGTCTGTTGAGATTTTCTATTTCTTCCTGGTTCAGTTTTGGAAAGTTGTACTTTTCTAAGAATTTGTCCATTTCTTCCACGTTGTCCATTTTATTGGCATATAATTGCTGATAGTAGTCTCTTATGATCCTTTGTATTTCTGTGTTGTCTGTTGTGATCTCTCCCTTTTCATTTCTAATTTTATTGATTTGATTTTTCTCCCTTTGTTTCTTGATGAGTCTGGCTAATGGTTTGTCAATTTTATTTATCCTTTCAAAGAACCAGCTTTTGGCTTTGTTGATTTTTGCTATGGTCTCTTTTGTTTCTTTTGCATTTATTTCTGCCCTAATTTTTATGATTTCTTTCCTTCTACTAGCTCTGGGGTTCTCCATTTCTTCCTTTTCTAGTTGCTTTAGGTGTAGAGTTAAGTTATTTATTTGGCTTTTTTCTTGTTTCTTGAGGTATGCCTGTATTGCTATGAACTTTCC
>SJXQ01002634.1:791384-820287 GCA_006408695.1 Aepyceros melampus
AGTTCATGTACACTCATGGCTAATTCATGTCAATGTGTAACAAAACGAATACAGTATTGTAAAGCAAAACAAACTAAAAAATAAAAATTAATTAAAAAAAAATAAATAAAAGTCTTCAAATTTTAGTTGAAGTAAAGTCAACAGATTTGGTAATTTTTGTTTTAATTTTAAACAATTGACCTTGTCAATTTCTACAAAAATACCAGCTGAGATTTTTTTGATTGAGATGACATTAAATCTGTGGATCAATTTAGGGGGAATTGGATTTTACCAATATTGCCAATCTATTAACATATCTCTCCCTTTAGTTCACTCTTCTTTAACTTACCATAGCAAAATTTTATAACACTCATTGTATTGGTCTTATTCTTACTTTGGTAAATCTATTTCAATTTTATATTTTTGATGTTATCATAAATAATATTTTAATTTAAATTTCCAACTGCTTGTTGTTTGCATATAAGGAATAGAATAAGATTTTTGTATATTGATCCTGCAAATTTAGTGTTCATTTACTGGTTCTAGGATCTTTTTTTGGTAGATTTCTTACTGTTTTTTACATACATGATAATGTCATCTGTGAAAAAATTATTTTATTTTCTTTTTCCTAATCTTTCAGTTCACTTCAGTTCAGTCGCTCAGCCATGTCCAACTCTTTGCAACTCCATAGATTGCAGTGCACCAGGTTTCTCTGTCCATCACCAACTCTTGGAGCTTGTTCAAACTCATGTCCATCAAGTTGGTGATGGCATCCAACCGTCTCATCCTGTCGTTCGCTTCTCCTCCTGCCTCTCATCTTTCCCAGTATCAGGGTCTTTTCTGAGACATTTCTTTGCATCAGGTGGCCAAAGTATTGAAGCCTCAGCTTCAACATCATTCCTTCCAATGAATATTCAGGATTGATGACCTTACGGATTGACTGGTTTGATCTCCTTACAGTCCAAGGGAATCTCAAGAGTCTTCTTCAACACCATAGTTCAAAAGCAACAATTCTTCAATGCTCAGCTTTCTTGATGGTCCAACTCTCACATCCATACATGACTACTGGAAAAACCTAGCTTTGACTAGATGGACCTTTGTTGGCAAAATAATGTCTCTGCTTTTTCATATGCTGTCTAGGTTGCTCATAGTTTTTCTTTCAAGGACCGAGTGTCTTTTAATTTCCTGGCTGCAGTCACCATCTGCAGTGATTTTGGAGCCTAAGAAAATAAAGTCTGTCACTGTTTCCATTGTCTCCCCATCTATTTGCCATGAAGTGATGGGCCCAGATGTTTTGATCTTCATTTTTTGAACATTGAGCTTTAAGCCAGCTTTTTCTCCCTCCTCTTTCACTTTCCTCGTGAGACTCTTTAGTTCTTTGCTTTCTGCCACAAGGGTGGTGTCATCTGCATATCTGAGGTTATTCATATTTCTCCCAGCAATCTTGATCCCAGCTTATGCTGCATCCAGCCCGGCATTTTGCATGATGTACTCTGCATATAAATTAAATAAGCAGGTGACAATATACAACCTTGACATACTCCTTTCCCAATTTGGAACCAGTCCATTGTTCCATGTCCAGTTGTAACTGCTGCTTCTTGACCTGAATACAGATTTCTCAGGAGGCAGATCAGCTGGTCTGGTATTCCCATCTCTTTAAGAATTTTCCTGTTTGTTGTGAACTACACAGTCAAAGGCTTTGGCATAGTCAATGAAGCAGAAATAGATGTTTTTCTGGAACTCTCTTGCTTTGTCAATGATCCAGAGGATGTTGGTAATTTGATCTCTGGTTCCTCTGTCTTTTCTAAATCCTGCTTGAACATCAAGTCACAGTTCACATACTGTTGAAGCCTAGCTTGAGAATTTTGAGCATTACTTCACTAGCGTGTGAAATGAGTACAGTTGTGTGGTAGTTTAAGCATTCTTTGGCATTGCCTTTCTTTGGGATTGGAATGAAAACTGACCTTTTCCAGTCCTGTGGCCACTGCTGAGTTTTCCAAATTTGTTGGCATTTTGAGTGCAGCACTTTCACACCATCGTCTTTTAGGATTTGAAACAGCTCAACTGGAATTCCATCACTTCCACTAGCTTTGTTTGTGTGATGCTTCCTAAGGCCCATTTGACTTCACATTCCTGGATGTCTGGCTCTAGGTGAGTGAACACACCATCGTGGGTCATGAAGATCTTTTTTATATAATTCTTCTGTGTATTCTTGCCATCTCTTCTTAATATCTTCTGGTTCTGTTAGGTCCGTACTGTTTCTGTCCTTTATTCCTAATCATTATGCACAATTTTACTTTTTCTTGAACTGAAGCACCGAGTAGTACAATTTTTAATAGGAGTGGAGACAGATGACAGCCTCACTTGTTCCCAATATTAATGAGATAGCATTTAGTCTTTCACCATCAAGTATGGTGATAACTAGGTTTTTCATAGATCCCCAAAATCAGGTTGAGAACATTGACTTTCAAATCTAGTTTGTTGAGACTTTGAACATTCTTATTTGGGTCCAAACTCTCAATCAAAGGGTAATTTAATCCCCACTTCTAAGGAGATACTTTCTGAGGACTGTACTGATGACCCATGTTTTTCCTCTCAGACTGGTGAGAATATGGACTATTCTGAGCCCTATGTGAGCCAATTAAGTATAACAATCCAGCACTGAGTATTTTTTGCCCAGCTATGTGAAAACTTAATTTATGTCAATTCTCTATGGCTCTGAGGTTGCTTTTCCTTCCATTTTTTTCAAAAATATTCTACAGATCCTTTAAAAATGATATAAAATACTTTGCTCAAATTATCCATTATTCTGTGCCTTATAATAGAGCAAGTCTGAACATATCAGAAATAATTGGACCAAATGGTATTTTGGAAGCCTAGGTGAACTTAATTTAAAGAGAAGTCAGAGAGAAAATGAGATCAGATCTGACACCCAAAACGAGGAGAATTTTTCATTTCAAAATTGTATCCTAATATATTGACATCTGAGTGCTGGGGTGAAACAAAAGTAGTGATATAGAAAAGTAGTGCTGTAGTGGAGTGTTTCTCAATATTAGAAGATCCAGCAGCCCTTCTACTTGCTACTACAGGCTCTCTGGCTTGTTTGTCCATCCATGTTTAATGCACAGTCCGCATATACGTGTCCCTGTGAACTGACACAAACAGAAATGCTACCAAAATTCTTAACTGCTTGCTGTTATGTTATACAAAGAAAGCTGGCAATAAGGTCTGAAAGGAATAGATGAATATTACAAACAGGGAGAGGATAGTAAAATCATTAGGAATCAATAATATTCTACAAGAGAAGAAAGACAAAAGGGAACAGATTAGGAAAAGACAATCAGAAGGAAAAAGTTTTCAAAGTAGTACCTGCATAATAGCACTTTCATAATTATTTCCTGTCATATATTACTATACAAATGAGTATATCCATGCACATGAATGAAAACATTCCTTAATCCATTGTGAAAGAGTTGAGACAAAGTAAAAATGTTGAATGCTTGTATCTAATCTTGTTCAGTATTCATTTTTATATGAAAGAGAAACCTACAAAGGTGAATTTTCAAGTCTTTCTTCTTTCTTTTCTATAACTGAGATATGACTAATATATAATTTTGTCTTAGTTTTAGGTGTACAAAATAATAATTCAATATATGTTTATATTGCAAAATGATTACCACAGTAAGTTCAGTTAAATACCCATCACCATACATAGTTATACATTTTCATCTTCTGATAAGTACTTTTAAGATTTACTGTCTTAACAGTTTTCAAACTTGCAATGAAATATTAACTATAGTAAGCATACCATACCTTACATTACTAGGACTTTATTTATAACTAGAAGTAGGTAGATTTTACCACCATCACTCATTTCACCTACCCCCAACTCTCCATTCTGGCAACCACCAATTGGTTCTCAGAAATTATGAGTTAAGTTTTTACAAATAATTTTGTTTTGTTTTTTAGATTCTAAATATAGGTAAGTCATACAATATTTGTAATTCTGTCTTATTTCATTTACCATAATGTTCTCAAGCTCCATCAAGTTCAGCTCAATCATCCAGTCGGGTTCGACTCTTTGCAACTGCATGGGCTGCAGCACACTAGGCTTCCCTGTCCATCACCAACTCCCGCAGCTTCTCAAACGTATGTCCATTGAGTCGGTGATGACATCCAAACATCTCATCCTCTCTCATCCCCTTCTCCTCCTGCCTTCAATATTTTCCAGCACGATGGTCTTTTCCAGTGAGTCAGTTCTTCTCATCAGGTGGCCAAAATATTGGAGTTTCAGCTTCAGCATTAGTCCTTCCAAGTAGATTTTACCACCATCACTCATTTCACCTACCCCCAACTCTCCATTCTGGCAACCACCAATTGGTTCTCAGAAATTATGAGTTAAGTTTTTACAAATAATTTTGTTTTGTTTTTTAGATTCTAAATATAGGTAAGTCATACAATATTTGTAATTCTGTCTTATTTCATTTACCATAATGTTCTCAAGCTCCATCAAGTTCAGCTCAATCATCCAGTCGGGTTCGACTCTTTGCAACTGCATGGGCTGCAGCACACTAGGCTTCCCTGTCCATCACCAACTCCCGCAGCCTGCTCAAACGTATGTCCATTGAATCGGTGATGACATCCAAACGTCTCATCCTCTCTCATCCCCTTCTCCTCCTGCCTTCAATATTTTCCAGCACAATGGTCTTTTCCAGTGAGTCAGTTCTTCTCATCAGGTGGCCAAAATATTGGAGTTTCAGCTTCAGCATTAGTCCTTCCAGTAAATATTCAGGACTGATTCCCTTTAGGATGGACTGGTTGGATCTCTTGCAGTCCAAGGGAATCTCAAGAGTCTTCCCCAACAGCACAGTTCAAAAGCATCAATTCTTCAGCACTCAGCTTTCTTTATAGTTGAGCTCTCACATCCATACATGATTACTGGTGAAACCATAGCCTTAACTACACGGACCTTTGTTGGCAAAGTAATGTCTCTGCTTTTTAATATGCTGTCTAGGTTGGTGATAACTTTTCTTCTAAGGAGCAAAGTCTTTTAATTTCATGGTTGCAGTCACTATCTGCAGTGATTTTGGAGTCTCCAAAATAAAGTCTTTCTCTGATTCCATTATTTCCCCATCTATTTGCCATAAAGTGATGGGGCTGGCCAGATGCGATGATCTTAGTTTTCTGAATGTTGAGTTTTAAGCCAACTTTTTCACTCTCCTCTTCCACTTTCAAGAGGCTCTTTAGTTCTTCCTCACTTTCTGCCATAAGGGTGGTGTCATCTGCATATCTGAGGTTATTGATATTTCTCCAGGCAATCTTGATTCCAACTTGTGCTTCATCCAGCCTGGGATTTCTCATGATGTACACTGCATATAAGTTAAACAGGCAGGTAATGATATATAGCCTTGACATACTCCTTTTCCAATTTGGAATAAGTCCATTGTTTCATGTCCAGTCCTAACTGTTGCTTCTTGACCTGCCTACAGATTTTTCAGGAAGCAGGTCAGTTGGTCTGGTATTCCATCTCTTTTAGAATTTTCCACAGTTTCTTGTGATCCACATAGTCAAGGCATTGGCATAGTCAATAAAGAAGAAGTAGATGATTTTCTGGAATTCTTGTGTTTTTTCTCTGATCCAGTGGATGTTGGCAATTTGATCTCTGGTTCTTCTGCCTTTTCTAAATCTTGCTTGAACACCTGGAAGTTCACAGTTCATGTACTGTTGAAACCTGGCTTGGAGAATTTTCAGCATTACTTCACTAGCGTGTGAGATGAGTGCAATTGTGCAATAGTTTGAGCATTCTTTGTCATTGCCTTTCTTTGGGATTGGAATGAAAACTGACCTTTTCCAGTCCTGTGGCCACTGCTGAGTTTTCCAAATTTGCTGGTATGTTGAGTGCAGCACTTTCACAGTATCATCTTTCAGGATTTGAAATAATTCAACTGGAATTCCATCATCCCCACTAGCTTTGTTCATAGTGATGCTTCCTAAGGCCCACTTGACTTTGCATTTCAGGATGTCTGGCTAATGAGTGATCACACCATTGTGGTTATGTGGGTCTTGAAGATCTTTTTGTATAGTTCTTCTGTGTATTCTTGCCACCTCTTCTTAATATTTTATGCTTCTGTTAGGTCCATACCATTTCTGTGCTTAATTGTGCCCACCTTTGCATGAAATGTTCCCTTGGTATCTCTAATTTTCTTGAAGCAATCTCTAGTCTTTCCCATTCTATTGTTTTCCTCTGTTTTTGCATTGATCACTGAGGAAGGCTTTCTTATCTCTCCTTGCTATTCTTTGGAGCTCTGCATTCAGGTGGCTATATCTTTCCTTTTTTACTTTGCCTTTTACTTCTCTTCTTTTCTCAGCTATATGTAAGGCCTCCTCAGACAATCATTTTGCCTTTTTGAATTTCTTTTTCTTGGGCATGGTCTTGATCACTGCCTCCTGTACAATGTCCAAAACTTCTGTCCATAGTTCTTAAGGCACTGTCTATCAGATCTAATCCCTTGATTCTAGTTGTCACTTCCACTGATTTGAAATATTAGAATGAAATAATGCCACTTGCAGTTACATGGATAGACCTAGAAATATCATACTATGACAGACAGACAGAGACAAATATCATGTGATATCACTTATATATGGAATCTAAAATGTGATACAAATTAACTTATTTACAAGACAGAAATAGATTCACAGACATAGAAAACACACTTATGTTTACCAAAACAGAAAGGCAGTGAAAAAGGAACAAATTAGGAGTTTGGGATTAGCAGATACTAATTATGAAATGGATAAACAAGATCCTGCTCCATAGCACAGAGAACTATATTTGGTATCCTGTAATAAACCATGTGGCAGAAAGTGAAGAAGAACTAAAGAGCTTCTTGATGAAAGTGAAAGAGGAGAGTGAAAAAGTTGGCTTAAAGCTCAATATTCAGAAAACAAAGATCATGGCATCTGGTCCTGTCACTTCATGGCAAATGGATGGAGAAACAGTGGAAACAGTGTCAGACTTTATTTTTGGGGACTCCAAAATCACTGCAGATGGTGACTGCAGCCATGAAATTAAAAGACGCTTACACCTTGGAAGGAAAGTTATGACCAATCTAGGCAGCATGTTAAAAAGCAGAGACATTGCTTTGCCAAAAAAGGCCAAAGCTATAGTTTTTCCAGTAGCAATGTAAGGATGTGAGAGTTGGGCTATAAAGAAAGCTGAGCACTGAAGAACTGATGCTTTTGAACTGTGGTGTTGGAGAAGATGCTTGAGACCCTTGGACTGCAATGAGATCCAACCAGTCCATCCTAAAGGAAATCACTTTTGAATGTTCATTGGAAGAACTGATATTGAAGCTGAAACTCCAATACTCTGGCCACCTGATGTGAAAGGCTGACTCACTGGGAAAGACCCTGATTTTGGGAAAGACTGAAGGCAGGAGGAGAAGGGGACAAAAGAGTATGAAAATAGTTGGATGACCTCACCAACTCAATGGATGTGAGTTTGAGTAAACTCCAGGAGTTGGCAATGGACAGGGAGGCCTGGTGTGCTGAAGTCCATGGGGTCGTGAAGAGTTGGACATGACTGAGCGATTGAACTTAAGTGAATAAACCTAATGGAAATGAATATGTATGTGTGTGTGTGTGTGTATATATATATATATAAAACTGAATCACTTTGCTGTACCATAAACTAACACAATGTTGTAAAACAACTATACTTCAATTTTTAAAAAAAGATTTGAAATACCAACATAAGACTGCTGCTGCTGCTAAGTTGCTTCAGTAGTGTCTGACCCTGTGCGACCCCATAGACAGCAGCCCACCAGTCTCCCCCATCCCTGGGATTTTCCAGGCAAGAACACTGGAGTGGGTTGCCATTTCCTTCTCCAGCGCATAAAAGTGAAAAGTGAAAGTGAAGCCTAGTATAATGATAAACCAATAAGTATAACTAAGTAGGAAAGGAAATGAAGACAAGAGGAGAATACAGAAAGGTCCAAATGACTGCAGATCCCTGTGCCAAGAACAGAAAATATTTAAGTGAGTGAAAGGGAGCAAGAAGTGTGATTAGTAAACGACAGGCTCTGTAATGAAGATTGTGGAAGTGGAGTGTTCCAGTTCAGTTCAGTTCAGTCGCTCAATGTCTGACTCTTTGCAAGCCCATGAACCGCAGCACACCAGGCCTCCCTGTCCATCACCAACTCCCAGAGTCCACCCAAACCCATGTCCATTGAGTCTATGATACCATCCAACCATCTCATCCTCTGTCGTCCCCTTTTCCTCCTGCCTTCCATCTTTCTCAGCATCAGGGTCTTTTCCAATGAGTCAGTTCTTCGCATCAGGTGGCCAAAGTACTGGAGTTTCAGCTTCAACATCAGTCCTTTCAATGAACACCCAGGACTGATCTCCTTTAGGATGGACTGGTTGGATGTTCCAGTTAATGACCAACAAATTTCTGTAGATATCTAGAGTAGAGATAAAGGGCCCTAGAACAGTAAATGTGGATGAACTATGATGCCAGAGTATTGGATAGGTCAACAGGAATCTGAATCACTGGACATGAAGTAGTACTTGGGAATGGAGAAGAAAACTGGTATCGAGCCTGGTATTACAGCCTTAGTAAAGAAAAGGAGACTATAGATAACCCAAAAATCAGAGATTAAAGATTAAGTAGACAGTAACATGAACCTCAAGGAAGCCTCCAGGTGGAGGAATAATGTTCTGAAGAAGGCAATAGAGAATGAGAAAACATGGATATATGTGGGTATTTGTCAAAAAGCTTCTGAGTATTTCTGGTTTGCAATCTTATTTCATTGACAATGTATGTGAAATTATGTCACTTTATCCTATTTCCACTTACCTATATACATATTTATGTTGAATTTCAGAAATGTATCTGTTGAAGAGTTCATGTTTATTATTGTGAGCAAAGTGTTATATATCAGTGATAGGATGTCAAAAATACATGTTTTCTTCTTTAACATCATACACAAAAATAAGCTCAAAATGGATTAAAGACCTAAATGTAAGACCAGATACTATAAAACTCTTAGAGGAAAACAGAGAACTCTGACATAAACCACAAGATCATTTCTTATCTGTCTCCCTAAGTAATGGAAATAAGAACAAAAATAAATACATGGAACCTAATTAAACTCAGAAAATTTTGCACAGCAAAGGAAACCATAAGCAAAATGAAAAGACAGCCCACAGAATGGGAGAAAATACTTGCAGATGATGCAACTGACAAGGGATTAGTCTCCAAAATTAATAACAACTCATGCAGCTCAATAGCGAAAAGACAACTCAATCAAAAAAATGAGCAGAAGACATAAAGAGATATTTCTCCAAATAAGACAAAAGAGATGGGTAAGAGGCACATGAAAAGATGCTCAACATCACTAATTATTAATGAAATGCAAATCAAAACTATAATGAGATATATCCTCTCACTCCTGTGAGAATGGCTATCATCAAAATATCTGCAAACAGTATGTGTTGGAGAGGATGTGGAGAGAAGGGAGCCCCTCTTACCCTGTTGGTGGGAACGTAAATTGGTACAGCCACTCTGGAGAACAGTGTGGAGGTTCTTTTAAAAAATGAAAAATAGAGCTACCATATGATCCAGCAATCCCTATTTGGAGCATATATCTGGAGAAAACATGGCTCAAAATGGTACATGGACCCTAATGTTCACTGAAGCAATAGCCAAGACATGGAAGCAACCTAAATGTTCATCAACAAAGGAATAGATATAGAAGATGTGGTACATATATACAAAGGAATATTACTCAGCCATTAAAAAGAATGAAGGCATGCCATTTGCAGTAACATGGATGGACCTGGAGATTATCATTCTAGTGAAGTAAATCAGAGAAAGACAAATATCATATGATATTGTTTATACACGGAATCTAAAAGAGAAAATAATACAAATGAATTTATTTATAAAACAGAAACAGACTCACAGACTTAGAGAATGAATTTATGATTACTGGGGATGGGAAGGACAGCAGGAGGGATAAATTGAGAGTTTGAGATTAACATGTACACACTGCTATATTTTAAATAGAATGCCTTTCCATGAAAAAATAAATATACATTTTTATGAGAAAAAAGCTGTGAAAACAAAAGAAAAATTAATACAATTCATGAAATAAGCAGCAACATTTATATCTTGATGGCATTTAAGAAATATTTTCTTTATATGTATGTAGAAATCCATTTTCTTGTACTTTAAGGTAATATAACATGACAAATTTTAAGGAGCAACTTGTAAACAAATGAAAAGGTTAAAATTTACAGGTGAATTTGTCAATAAATTTGTGAGAATGATGAGCCCCAGCACATTTTAAATTTGGTTTGAGCTTCACAATTTTAATCTCAGTTCAGTTCAGTTCAGTTCAGTCGCTCAGTCGTGTCTGACTCTTTGTGACCCCATGAATCACAGCACGCCAGGCCTCCCTGTCCATCACCAACTCCCGGAATTCATTCAGACTCACGTCCATTGAGTCCGTGATGCCATCCAGCCATCTCATCCTCGGTCGTCCCCTTCTCCTCCTGCCCCCAATCCCTCCCAGCATCAGGGTCTTTTCCAATGAGTCAACTCTTCGCATGAGGTGGCCAAAGTACTGGAGCTTCAGCTTTAGCATCATTCCTTCCAAAGAAATCCCAGGGTTGTCTCCTTCAGAATGGACTGGTTGGATTTCCTTGCAGTCCAAGGGACTCTCTCAAGAGTCTTCTCCAACACCACAGTTTCAAAGCATCAATTCTTCGGCACCCAGCCTTCTTCACAGTCCAACTCTCACTAGACTTTACCTAATATACATTAAACATACATTTTCTGACACCTGTATTGCTTTAAATATTTGAATGTATTTATCAAAGAATACATTTCTGAGGATGTTAGAATTGCCAATAACTTAATTTTATTTTGAACTATTACAAATAGCTATGTTTGAAACCAAAGAATAATTGCATGTTCTCTCATGACTCTTGCAGTTTAAATAATGATTCCAGTTTCCAAACGTCCCAATTAGCCATTGCAGTTTCCTCACAATCACAGACCAGTCCATATTGGCACCATGGTGCTGTGAAGAAGATTAAAGCTAACAGTTCTGAAAGTTGTTTCAAATTACATAGTGCGGCTTCAAAAATGTGATTTCACAATATCTATTATTTCAAGTCATTTGAAGGATGTTTGCTCTTCTGTTTATTATGCTAGGTTAATTGTTTCTGTGATCAAGAGATCTCCCAAAGGAAATGTTTTCTTATCTAAATAAATTTAGTGAAGCCCAAGCTGTACATTTTGGCTTTACTTCAAAGGTTTTAAACAGCATCCAATCTCAAAGCAAATTTTTATTCCAAAATAAGTGAAAGAAAGTCACGGATGACAGAATCAGTTCTAACACCTGTAGGGTACACTAATTAAATAGATCCTCTTTAGTTATATGTGAACTTCCTATTAATGATGTTAGGCTAATTTGAATTCATCTAGTTAAATGCTTTCATCTCCTGGGGTAAAACTGTAGGGAAAAGGGAGGTACCCCTCTTATTTCCCATGATTTTAGATCCCCACTGTCTCTTTACTTCTTTATGATTACTTGCCAAAATGGGCTCCAGTCAATTGGGTTATCCATCTTGAATATGCTATCCTGCTTATTCAGTCTTCTCCACCAACTCTTGTCTGTTTCTTTTTTCAAAGCCTTACTTCATCTGGACCAACATAGGGATACCAAGGAGGGAAGGGGGTAGGGATGAATTGGGAGATTGGGATTGACATATATACACTGCTGCTGCTGCTGCTGCTAAATCGCTTCAGTCGTGTCTGACTCTGTGCAACCCCACAGACGGCAGCCCACCAGGCTCCCCTGTCCCTGGGATTCTCCAGGCAAGAACACACTACTATGTATAAAATAGATAACTAATGAGAACCTACTGTACAGCGGAGGGTACTCTACTCAGTGCTCTGTGGTGACCTCAATGGGAAGGAAAACTAAAAAAAAAAAGAAGTGTATATATATATATATATATATATATAGCTGATTCACTTTGCTATACAGCAGAAAATAACACAACATTGTAAACAACTATAGTCCAATAAAAATTTAAAAATAATACAACTGAACAGTCACCCCACTGAATGGGATTGAATGATGTATTTCATGTCTGTACATGTATGTGCATTGATAGGTGTATCTCATCAGTCAAACGAAGGTCAAAGCAAGAGAGTGTTTATATTTGCTTTATCCTCATTATTGCAACTGAAATATTATAAAATTGGACACGACTGAGTGACTGAACTGAACTGAATAATATTGTATCACTCAATAAACATACATAACTCATAAAAACAAAAACAAATACAAAGCCTGAAACAAAAAACAAAAGCCTTACTTCATCTGGAATCACTCACCTGGGAAGACCTCAACAGATTAATTATACCTAACTGTATGCATGCTTCTGCTTTCTAATCCTTTAATTATATCTGCAATTGAATATTTACTTGATTTATGTGACTTATCCAAACTGTTTAACAGATAAGTGCACGGTGTTATTATTATCATAGAACAATCACTACTTGTTTGTAGTTTTGTGTATTCTTTCCACCAAATTGATCTCTTTGTGAACAAGGTGTATGTCTATCATCGTCGTGTCTCTAAGTCCCAGGAAAGTACTCTGACTCATGGTAGACAACCCTATCACATGCATATGTGTGTGTGTGTTAGTCAGTTGTGTCTGACTCTTTGTGACCCCATGGACTGTAGCCCACAGGCTCCTCTGTTCATGGGATTCTTCAGGCAAGCATACTAGAGTGGGTAGCCATTCCCTTATCCAGAGGATCTTCCCAACCCAAGGATTGATCCCAGATCTCCTACATTGCAGGCAGATTCTTTACCATCTTAGCCACCAGGGAATCCCCATTAAATGTTTAGATGTCTGGCTATCTTCCTAAACAGAAAGAACAAGGGGTTTTCCAAAGTATCAAGTCAGGATTATGAAAAGTAAGCTTAAATGTCAATATATAAGCAAAAAATGGACTAGTTTCTTTCAAATATAAGCTCCTTACAGATATGTGTCTAGTTTGTAAAACTGACACTCCCCATGAAATATTTTTAATAGTATTGTGTACAAAATGATATAAATGTTACGATATTAAAGGCAACTATAGTGAAAGAATAGTAGAGTTCCAAAGCAGAAGCAATGAAATATAGTGAAAACAACACTGGATTAAAAATCATAAAATGCAGGTTCTCATCTACATCATATCACAGCTGGATGGCCGTGGGCAATCTACTTAATCTTTTTGAAACAACATTCTCTTGTTTTTCAAATGGAATCATTAGGGGTATGATTTTTAAGATTCTTACAGCTCTGAAAAACTGTGATATTTTAAAGTACTTCAGAGAAGTGCAGAGAATTGTATAATGCAATTATGGTTATTAGAATACAAAGAATATATCAGTGAATCTTAAGAGAAAAGAAAGTTCATTATTAATTATATGAAGGTTATGGGGAGGGCATTCCAAATTGCCTAGGAAATTTCACATGTGGCAGTTGTCCACTACATTTCATAAAAGGCCTTAGGAAATTTACAGCTGGAAGGTATCTTAGCATTATATATTAAACATTTAATTATACAAATGAGGAAAGAAAATTAGAGAAGTTAATTGCCTTGCTTAATCTCATACTCAGCAAGTAAATGTAAAAACTATGCCTGCATTCAGGTAAGTTATTAACCTCCAGTAACTGTAATAGTTATTCTATGCTGCAGCCATTTGCATCACAGGAGAAGGAAAGGTTTGAGCAATATTACCGATAGCTAATGTTCAGTGTCATGGGAAAAATTTTGCAACAACAACAAAAAATTGTTAATATCTTCAAGACTTAGAGTTCTTAAAAATCAATAAAAAGTTAATAATTGGAAAATGTATAAAATAATTACTGTCCAATTCACACAAAGATTTAAAATATAGTTAAAAGCAAGATGGAGGATAAGGAAGTCCCCACCCTCATCTCCTCAACCAAAGCAATAAATAAAAAACTACACACCAATGTTAATAGCTCAGAGAGTGTTCTGGACTACAACAGAGAAGCAGCAAAAAGCCAGCAGAGCTTTGTGGCTACTCAGAAAGTACACAAAGCATTTTATCTGTGTCACCCAATCCCCCAGTCCAGAGCAGCTTGATGCCAGGAGAGATTCCTTTAGGGAGCATTCACGCCATGAGGAACAGGAGAGCACAAGGACCCCAGCAAGGCTCCTCCCTGTGCAAGTTGACAGTCTGCTGCTGATATGGTCTCCCACAGTCACTTCAGTTTCAGTCCAGTTGCTCAATCGTGTCCGACTCTGCAACCCCATGGACTGAAGCACCCCAGGCTTCCCTGTCCTTCACCAACTCCTGGAGCTTGCTCAAACTCATGTCCATCGAGTCGGTGATGCTATCCAACCATCTCATCCTCTGTCGTTCCCTTCTCCTCCTGCCTTCAATCTTCCCTAGCATCAGGGTCTTTTCTAATGAGTCAGATCTTTGCATCATCAGGTGGCCAACATATTGGAACTTCAGCTTCAGCATCAATACTTCCAATGAATTTTCAGGATTGATTTCCATTAGGATTGGCTGCTTTGATCTCCTTGTAGTCCAAGGAACTCTCAAAAGTAGACGCCCACAGTGTGCACCAATCTGGTTCCAGCTGATGAAGCTCCCTGACTGCATCCTCACTGCGTCCTCTCCCTGACAATGGAGCTATCAGTTTGCAAAATGTGCCCCAGAGATCCCCATGACTGCTGTGTCCTGCTCTCCTGACTGGGTGGCCGCAATGCCTTATTATCTGTGAAATCACTGCCACTGCCCTGTGTTCTGCCCTCTGGGTCCCAGGTCATGGCTCTGACCTATTGTTGCCCAGCCAGACTGCTGCTCCTCTGAGATCCACCCCATAGTTCCTGACATGTGGCTTTAATAGGCCACCACTGCGGACATGATGCTTCTGCCCTGCAACTGCCGTCTGGAGTCAGAGTTGGGACTTTGACTCACCATCCCCACGCTGTGCGAATACTGCAGCTGACTGCCTGGGTTCCAAGTCACTGCTCTACCATGTCAGGCAGGGCCCTGTGGATGCTGCAGTGGTGGCCACCCCAGTTGGAGTCACTGTGGTGACTGAACGCTCTGCTTCTCCTGATGATCTGCGCATGCCTCCTGAGACACCAGTGCCACAGCTCTAGAAAGTATACCTCTGCCCCAAGACCAAGACACTATGTTGGCTTTGTGTGCACCTGACCCCAGGACCCTGAGTGATAGCATACCAAACCAGGTGCCAGGAGGAATCTCCTTGGTTACTACTTCCCATGGGCAAAATAAAGAGAACAGGTGGACCCCAGCATCACCTTTGAGGACCCCAGGAGTGCTAGCCACTACTGCCATCCACAGCCCATCATATTCTTGACCAAAGAAGACCCCTGCAGTCCATGCCATCTGACCTCAGCTGATGGAGCTGTACAGAGACTATGCTTCTGTGCCAGGAAGAGGGGATGTGCCCTCAAGTGTGCAGACGTAAATGCAAAGCCATCAGAAACATGACAAAGCAAGGAAACGTGGTACTACCAAATAGTTTTCCAGGAACTGACTCCAAAGAAACAGAGGCCTCTGAGTTACTTGAAAAAGAATTCAGCGGAAAGAGAAAAGTTATTTAAAGTCACCAAATATATATCCGGGAGCTGAAGAGTACAACAAATGAAATAAAGATGCAATATAGAGCTTCAACAGCAGCCTCAGTCTGTTGAAAGTATCAGGATAATACAGATATTCCATGAAAGTGGAAACCAAAAGAGATCAGGGGTAGCTATATTTATATCAGACAAAATAGATTTTCAATCAAAAACTGAAATAAGAGACAAGGTCATTATATAATGAGGTAGATGTCAGTTCATTGAGAGGATGTAAGAATTGTAGACATATACATAACAATTACTGGGGCACCTAAATATATTAAAGAATTACTAACAAATCTGAAGGTGAAATTACACAACGAAGTAATGATAGTAGAGGATTTCAGTTCCCCATTTTCAACAATAGATGGATCATCCAGAGAGAAAATCAATAAGAAAACATTGGACTTGAATTATATTTTCAACCAAATTGACCTAACAAGCATATATAGAACATTCCATCCAATTGCAGCAGAATACTTATCTTAGCAAATCCACGCCGAACATTCTCCAAGAAAGATCATATGTTAGCTCACAAAAAAGTCTTAACAAATTCAAAAAAGACTGAAAATACGTTGAGTATTTCTCTTACCACAATGTTATAAAACTAGATATCAGTAACAATAAGAAAGTTGGAAAATTCACAAGTATGTGGAAATTAAACACCTCTGAATAACAAATAGATCAAAGAAGAAATCAAGAAATCAAAAAGATATCATGAGAAAAATGATAATGGAAATGCAACATTTCAAAACTGATAGGAGTCACCAAAAGAAGTTCCAAAAGGGAAGTTTATAGCAATGAATGCCTATATTAAGAAAAAAGAAAGATCTCTAAACATCTTTTCACCTCAGGGAACTAGAAAAGGAAGAACAACTAAGTCCAAAGTTAGCTGAAAGAAGGAAATAAGATAAGAGCAAAGAGCAAAAATAGTGGAATAGAGACTAGAAAACAATAGAAAAGGTCAATGAAACTAAGATTTGCTTAAAGATAAATAAAACTGAAAAACCTTTACTAGACTAAAAGAGAGAGATGACTCAAAGTAGTAAAATTATAAACGAAAGAATACAGCTGAAACTGCAGAAATACAAAGGCTCATAAGAGATTGTGTGAACAATTACATGCCAATGAATTAGACATTTTAAAAGAAATGAATAAATTCCTAGAAGCACAAAGCTTACCAAGGCTGAATTATGAAGTAGAAGAAAATCTGAACAGATCAATAATGAGAAAGGTGATTGTTTCAGTAACAAAAATCCTGCAACAAGTAAAACTCTAGGATTAAATGGTTTCACAGGTGAGTTCTACTAAGCATTAAACATTAATACTAGCTGTATTCTGCTTACTAGGTGCTATCAGCATATTATAAATATATTGTATCACCATAGTATCCTATGCAATGGTGTGGTAGACAGTCTTCAAAGTGGCACCATCAGTTCTCTTTTTCTAATGAAATATAGAGGTAGATACCACATCCACTTCAGTTGAATTTACTTGGTGTTAGTGACTGTCTTGATTGACAAAAGTGACATTTTAGGACTTTTGAAGCTAGGTAACTGTGGTGTTGGAGAAGACTCTTGAGAGTCCCTTGGACTGCAAGGAGATCCAACCAGTCCATTCTGAAGGAGATCAACCCTGGGATTTCTTTGGAAGGAATGATGCTAAAACTGAAGCTCCAATACTTTGGCCACCTCATGCGAAGAGTTGACTCATTGGAAAAGACCCTGTTGCTGGGAGTGATTGGGGGCAGGAGGAGAAGGGGATGACAGAGGATGAGATGGCTGGATGCCATCACTGACTCGATGGATGTGAGTCTGAGTGAACTCCAGGAGTTGGTGATGGATAGGGAGGCATGGCGTGCTGCGATTCATGGGGTCGCAAAGAGTTGGACACGACTGAGCGACTGAACTGAACTGAACTGAATAGAAACCTTAACATTTTTACTTGCTTTCGTAAGGTGCTTCCATATGAAAGACAACAACTGAGAACTTCCCAGTTAAGCCCAGTCATCTCCAGAATAAAGAGAGATAGTGATAAACTGCCACCAAGTCTGGAGTGGTTTGTGATGGACATATGTATGATTGGGCCTGCCACCTCTGCATTCCTGAACTTTCTCCTGGAGGCACTAATACTGAAAGCCTTTAAGGACTGCAATATTGCTTTTGTTTACTCTTTTGACAGAAAGAGTAGTTTTAAGGTTTTTCACATGACCCTTTCTACTGCAAAAACTCTCCTTCTATAGCTAATGGAACTAATAGAAAGAACAAATGAAGGGTTTGTGTCCAACTCTTTGTGACCCCATGGGCTATAGCTCACCAGGCTCCATGTAATTCTCCAAGCAAGATTACAGAAGTAGGTTGCTGTTTTCTTCTCCAGGCTATCTTCCAGACCCAGGGATTAAACCCCAGTCTCCCTCATTGCAGGAAAACTCTTTACAGACTGAGCCACTGAGGAAGCAATTAAGAATTAGGACCTATGCAAACGTGAAAGGAGTTGTGAAATTGAAGATTTGGAAGGGGGTTTTAGTGAATGATAGAAATCATTAACTGCTACATCTTGACAAACTGGAGTTGGTGGAAAAGCCAGAACATGAGGTGGGGGGTGTTTCAGAAGTCATGAGTATTTTGTTACCAAATTGAGACCTTAAAGTGGAACTTAACGAGGTGGGTAGTTGAGAGGTCTGCAAAGCTACAGCATCAGTCTGTGTTTCCTTGTCTGGTGCCATCATGAGAGGATCCTGAGACTCTACAATCTCCTAAGACTAATGGTTTTCACTTCCTTTCTGCATTTTAATCTTACACAAATTTCTGTCATTGGTAAACTCTAAGCTTGAACCATTCAAGGAAGGCGATTCTGGAAAAGAATCAAGAATTAGCTAGAATTGGAGGTGCCACTGTTGATAATTCCTTGTGTGAGCTTGGTAAGGAGTTCAACTTTTCCTTTAGAGATGGATCAAGGACCTTCCTTCTTAGAAGGCTTCCAACTTCAGAATCTAATCTTTCCTGGGAGCTGGGACCTACACAAACACATAGGTCCTAACAGAGGGAACTCAAACAGTGTTCTGGCAATAGTATCAATTATCTCTACATTCTTAAATATACCCTTCAGAAATACAAGTGGCTAAAGAAAAAGAATATATGCTCTTTTGTGAAAATTCTGTGTGAACTCCTGCCCTCAATGAACTTACCCTTCTAATGGGAAAACATAATACAGCGTCATGAATCAAAGATTCAGAAAATCAGGGCAAATCAAGACAGTTCCCATTTTAGTAAACAAAAAAAGATATACTGGAAGTGGAATGCTAGAGTTTATTTGTACTAACTTGTAAGAGCCAGTTATTAAGTGTTCAGGAATTTTGCAGACTGGTTGACATCACCAGCTTGACATTGGCCTTGGTAGTATTATTTCTAAAAATTGGGGAATGTTATATTAGAATTTATTTCTCTGAAGATCCAGTTGCTAAATATTTGCCAATAAACTGTTGCACTCTGCATATCATTGCACATACTTTCCATTTCAAATTCTAGTTAGGATATGGTACTTAAGCAGTACATTTCTGATTCTATTAACATATAATTATCTTTGAAAGTCAGTAATGCTGATCTGATGTTGGAGCAATTAACAATTAAAATTTATTAATATGGAAAGTTCATTTTGGAAAAGCAATTAAGGTTAAATTTCCTATAGATAACAGAGGTATGCTACATGAAAATAGTTAATTGAAGCCATTCAAAAAGATGGTTAGGTAATATCTGTTTTTAGTTATATTTTATTTTGTAAATTGCAACCTGATTCCATGTTATGATCCTTGCAATGACTTTGAATACATACCTAGGATAACTATGCATTGTATATGTACAGTGCAGAAAGGCAGTGTATTAATAATTAGGCAATTTCACATTAAATCAATTTGTCAATGATGATGGATCTCTAAAAGAATATTTTTGTCAAGACAAAACCCGAGCTAACATGAATAATTAGTTAATTAACTTTAGTTTTCTCAGGCAGCTTATTTATTTATGGCTGAATTCCCTAAGGAGTTTACTGAAACTTAGATAATTTTTAAATTGGCAATTTACAGTTAAAATTAAAATGGAAAAAATACTGAATGTGGATGAATATTTTTGTATAAGTGTTTTAATACATTTATTGGAGTATAATTTGCAAACTGTTAATACCCATTGTAAGCATAGAATTCAGTGGCATTTAGTAAATATATAGAGTTGTGCATTCATCACCATCATCCAATTTTATAACATTTCTATTATACCACAACAGTGTTTGAGCTTGTTTTTGTGAGTTATTCAGGTTTTACTAGGTTCTGTTTAGAACCTCAAAACCACTAATTTGCTTTCTTTTTCTATGGGGTTTCCTGTTCTAGATATTTCAGTAAATGTAGCAAAACAACATATGGCCTTTTGTGACTGGATCCTTTCACTTACATTAATGTTTTCAAGTTTTATCCATCTGTGGTGTATATAAGAACTTAATTTCTTTTTCATAGCTGAATATTATTCAATTGTTGGATTGTTTCTGACTTTTGAACAGAAGGAAATGGCAATCCACTCCAGTATTCTTGCCTGGAGAATCCCATGGACGGAGAAGCCTAGTAGGTTACAGTCCACGGGGTCACAAAGAGTCGGACACGACTGAGCGACTTCACCTTTGAACAGTATAAATAATAGTGTCATGGATATTCAGGCAAAAGTTTTTGTGTGGACATATGTTTACATTTTTCCTGGGTATATAACTGGGAGTGGAATTGCTGGGTCATGTGGTAAATGTATGATTAGTTTTTTCAGAAACTACGAACTGTATTCCAGAAATGTGTCCTCCTCTCTGCACTTTGAAGATATCATTCCACTGCCTCTGACTTCCATTATTTCTAAGAAGTCCGATTTCAGTCGCTTTTCTCTTTGTTTTCAAGATTTTCTCTTTGTCTCTGACTTGGAAAAGTTTGACTATGATGTGTTTAGGAGTGAATCTCTTAGTGTTCTTCCTGCTTGGTTGTCATTGACTTCCTTGGATAGAAATGTTCAAGTTTTAATGTTTTCATAAGATTTAAGATATTTTTGGCCATTATTTCTTTAACATTTGTGTGTGTGTGTGTGTGTGTGTTTGTGTGTGTGCCATGTTCTCTATCACCTTTATTCTGAAACTTCCATTATGATATTGTCCCATAAATATCTGAGATAGTTTGTTTTTCAATCTTTCTTACTGTGTTCCTCTACTTGATAATTTTTATGATCTTTCTTCAAGTTCATGGATTCATTTTTAAGTTGAATTCAGTTACTGTAATTTTCAACTTTTAATAGTATTTACTTTTTGAGATTACCTTAATGCAGTGAGATGAGATGAGTTATTGTCATTGTAGTTTCCTTTAATTTCTTTATGTAGTTTAATTATTTGAATACATTTATAATAGTTGCTTTGATGTCTTTGCTACATCTAAGATCTAGAACAACTTG
This sequence comes from Aepyceros melampus, assembly GCA_006408695.1. NCBI lineage: Eukaryota > Metazoa > Chordata > Mammalia > Artiodactyla > Bovidae > Aepyceros > Aepyceros melampus. The sequence goes on from SJXQ01002634.1 coordinate 812,535, forward strand.
GAGTAATTTATTTTTTAATGACACCCCATTTTTCAAAAATGTATCTTTCACTTCTTTTTTTAAAATTAATTAATTAATTAATTTTTATTTTACTTTACAATACTGTATTGGTTTTGCCATACATTGACATGAATCCACCACGGGTGTACATGAGTTCCCAGTCCTGAACCCCCCTCCCACCTCTCTCCCCGTATCATCTCTCTGGGTCATCCCAGTGCACCAGCTCCAAGCATCCTGTATCATGTATTGAACCTAGACTGGCGATTCATTTCTTACATGATAGTATGCATGTTTCAATGCCATTCTCCCAAGTCATCCCACCCTCTCCCTTTCCCACAGAGTCCAAAAGTCTGTTCTATATATCTGTGTCTCTTTTACTGTCTCGCATACAGGGTTATCATTACCATCTTTCTAAATTCCATATATATGTGTTAGTATACTGTATTGGTGTTTTTCTTTCTGGCTTACTTCACTCTGTATAATTGGCTCCAGTTTCATCCACCTCATTAGAACGGATTCAAATGTATTCTTTTTAATGGCTGAGTAATACTTCATTGTGTATATGTACCACAGCTTTCTTATCTGTTCGTCTGCACATCTTTAAATTTTTAAATTTTATTTGTCTGCAACAGGTCTTAGCTGTGGCATGTGGGATCATCAGTCTTCACTGCAGCCTGTGGGATCTTCTTTAGTTTTGACATGTGGGATCTTTTTAAATTGTGGCACCTGGGGTCTTTAATTGTACATGTGGATCTAGTTCCCTGATCAGGATTGAACCTAGGTCCCCTGCACAGAGTCTTAGCCACTGGACCACCAGGGAAGTCTCACTTGGAGTAAATTTCTATTCATTGTTTTTCCTTCTTAGAATAGTCACACTTCCCTGTTTCTTTATGTCTTTCATAATTTTTTTGTTAAAACCTAGAAATTTTAGGCAATGTACCATTGAGATTCTGAATATGTTCCCTTGTTGATTCTTTATATGGTAAAATATATCTCTTGTTTGTCTTCCTTTTTTCTTTCAAGCAAGAAAGATTTGATACATTCAAAGCAATGTATGTAATATGCATTCAAAGCAATGTACCTAATATACGTAGGGACTTGCCGGCTGGTGCTAGTGTTAAAGAACCTGCCTCCCAGAGCAGGAGACATGAGACATGAATTGATCCATGGGTGAGGAAGAATGGAGGAGGCCATGGCAACTCACTCCAGTGTTCTTGCCTGGAGAATCCCTTGGACAGAAGAGTTTGGCAGGCTACAGTCCATGGGGTTGCAAAAAGTCAGACATGACTGAAGCAACTTAGCACACATGAACACATGTAATGTGCATGGAACTTATGAAGAATAGTAACAACTTAAACAGAATGTTTCCAATCCTGCAGAACCTGTATGTGTTATTAACCCAGATTCTACCCCAATTCGCCCCTAACTCCTCAGGTATCTTCAATTAAATAAAAAAGTTCCTTGATTTTCTTTAGCTTTGCCATATATGTATGCATCCATAAAATGTATACCTTTTAATTTTGCTTTTTTACTTTATGAAAATGGTATCATGATGTATATTATTATCTGTAATTCTCTTTTTGCTCAGGTAAAATTATGAGTCTAAAGTTTATCTCTGTTGACATATTTGGTTGTTCTTTGCTCTTTTTCACTGATATGTAATATTCTTCAATGACTTTTATTTCTTTCTTGTTTAATATGGCTGTTTCTAATTTTTGCAATTGCAAGCACTGCTGATTTGATTATTCTTTTTTTGTGTCCTATGCTTATGCAAAACATTTCTCTAAAGTATAAACCTGAAGTATCACTTGATCATTAGGTATAAAGAACTGAAACTTTTGGAAGATGCAACTAACTTATTTCCTCCAAAGTGGCTGTATTTATTTGATCTCCTATGAGAATTCTAGGTAATCCATATTCTTGTTCAGTTAGTGTTAGTTAGAGGACTTCCCTGGTGGCTCAGATGATAAAAGCATCTGCCTACAATCGGGAGACCCAGGTTTGATCCCTGGGTTGGGAAGATCCCTTGGAGAAGGAAATGGTGACCCACTCCAGTACTCTTACCTTGAAAATCCCATGGACAGAGGAGCCCTGTAGGCTACCATCCATGGGATCACAAAGAGTCGGACACGAGTGAGCGACTTCACTTCACTTAGTGTTAGTTGACTTGTATGTCTAGTAGATATGCTAAAACTTTCTTGTAAGTTCCCCTTCAGACACTCCATTTCATATTATTGGTCAGCATTGTCTTATAACCATGTATGTTTAAAGCCATCACTTGCAGGGTTATTAAGAGAATAGCATCATTGCTTTCCTCTGCTGTCCAGTATGGTAACCACCCTCCACATGTGGCTATTCAGTTCTTCAGTTGCATTAGCCATGTTTCAAATGCTCAGTAGTCACACGTGACATGAGGCTGCCATATTGGACAGCACAGGTATTGAATACTTTCATCATTACAGGGTGTTCTCTTGGGCAGAATTGGCATATATTATCATCCTTCCCTGAAACAAATAGATGAGACCAGATACCTGAGTAAAATTGGAGTTTCTAAAAAAGGAGTGAATAGATGCTTGGTTTTCACGGGAAATAGTATCCGCTACATATTTTTATATAGTAAGCAATTTATAAAATTTAAGTGTTTGCATGTAGATTAGCAGAAAGAGTACTCTGCTGCATTCATCTTTTAAGCTGCAAAGAACCACAGTTATTACGTCTATCACAGGTAACTAAGATATAATTTTGTTGATGGTAGTATTAAAAATTATAGTTGATAAATTGAAAAAAAAGCTTTTGTGAATTCTCTAAACAAATCGCTTCTTGGAAGAAAGGCTATGGCAAACCTAGACAGTGTGTTAAAAAGCAGAGACGTCACTTTGCCAACAAAAGTCTGTATAGTCTAAGCTATGATTTTTCCCAGTAGTTATGCATGTATTGATGTGAGGGTTGGACCATAAATAAGACTAAGCACCAGAGAATTGGTGCTTTTGAACTGTGGTGCTGGAGAAGATCTTTCAGAGCCCCTTGTACAGTAAGGCGATCACACCAGTCAATCCTCAGTTCAATTCAGTTCAGTTCAATGGCTGTCACTTCCAACTCTTTGCGACCCCATGGACTGCAGCCAATCCTAGAGGAAATCAACCATGAATAGTCACTGGAAGTTCTGATGCTGAGGCTGAAGCTTCGATACTTTGGCCACCTGATGCAAAGAGCCAACTCATTGAGAAAGACCCTGAAGCTGAGAAAGATCGAGGGCAGGAGGAGAAGGTGGCAACAGAGGATGAGATGGTTGGATGGCATCATTGACCCAGTGGACAGGAGTTTGAGAAAACTCTAAGAGATAGTGAAGTACAGGAAAGCCTGGCATGCTACAGTCCATGGAATCACAAAAGTTGGACACGGCTGAGCAACTGAACAACAATAACAACTAAACAAATTGGGAATTATAAGGTGCAAAATGACTCTAGATAGATAGCTGAAATGTACTGAAATTGGCAGGAGTGGTGAATTAGATTAATCAAGCACTCAGCAGAATACTTTGTTAGCTCATAGTGCCATATATAAGGAAAATTACAGCATTGCACAAGGCTTTTGAGATTTTTTTTCCCCCTTGGCTTTCCATTATAGGAAACTTACTCACCAGAGGTCAGTCTGAACCAAGAGAGAATTGAAAAACATACTTGATGAATCTGAGGCAAATGGTATTATATAAAAACTGAATCATAATTTCAGTTATTGCTGAATCATAATTTCAAGTAAGAATAATTAGTTATTCCAGCATTACATTTGTGTTCATCCTCCATTAACATCAAAGCCGGAAATTATATTGCCTTCTGGATCTACTTCCCTGTTCTCTAACCCAAGGGGAATAGCTCTTCTAGTTCTTTAGATACTAATAAAGGGGATCCCCAAACTTAAATTCCAAGGCAATTCAGCATATATTTAATGGAATATTTAAAACATTAAAATTAGAAAAATATCAAATATTTAGAAGGAAAGTACAAATTGTGTAATACAATAAAAGGAACCATATTATTAAAAGGTCAGTGGGATTGCTGACAGTGCAGTAATTCAACACAACCCATCTATCAGGATCATTAAACACTCAGGGGAGCAAAACTCCTTTGAGGAAAGCATGTGAAGACAATAGATCATAGCAAGCTCCTGAATCTGCAGCTGTTTTCAGTCTTCTGGAAACTTTGAAGTTACCTTTGATTTTTTTTTTAATGTTCTTTTTATTCTCAGGTTGTTTTTTTTTTTCCCTCCCTCATAATATCTCTGGTATTCATCCTGTCTGTTTAGTCAGGTTCTCTAGAGAGACAGAATTAAATAGAATATATATATATACACACACAAAGAGATTTTAGGAAACTGGTTCATATGATGGTGGGGACTGGCAAGTTCAAAGTCTGTAGGGCAGATGAGTAGTAAGTCAGAGTGGATGTTATAGTTTTGAATTTCACAGGGTACCAGGCTGGAGACACAGGCAGGGGTTCTATGTTTCATTCTTGTAGAAAATTCCTTCTTTAGGAAAGCTCAGTCTTTGCTCTTAAGGCCTTCAACCATTTGGATGAGACTCGTCCACACATTCGGAGAAGGCAATGGCACCCCACTCCAGTACTCTTGCCTGAAAAATCCATGGATGAAGGAGCCTGGTAGGCTGCAGTCCTTGGGGTCGCTAAGAGTTGGACACAACTGAGCGACTTCCCTTTCACTTTTCACTTTCATGCATTGGAGAAGGAAATGGCAACCCACTCCAGTGTTCTTGCCTGGAGAATCCCAGGGACGGGGGAGCCTGGTGGGCTGCCGTCTACGGGGTCACACAGAGTCGGACATGACTGAAGCAACTTAGCAGCAGTAGCAGCAGCATCCACATTAAGAAGGCTAATCTGCTTTACTTAAAGTCTGCTGATAATGTTTTAAATGTTAATCACCTCTAAAAATATCTTAACAGCCACACCTAGACTGCTGTTTGACCAAACAACTGGGTACATTGGTTTGCCAAGTTAACACATAAAACTAGTGATCACATTTTCATTGCTATATATATATATATATATATATACACACACACACACACATAACTTAGACCTATGCTTTCCATCACCTCATATTTGAAATTATTGAAACACACCCCCACTCACTCCAGACTAATTTGCCTCTTTCCAGTTTCTCCATTATTCACTTTTCTTATGCTATTGCTATATTCCTAAATATTATTGCCTTGAAGTTTTCCACTGTCTTACCCAGCCTGTCAAATTACACTGATGCTCCCTTCACTCCATTCATGATGTTCTTCTCAGCCATCTCCACATTGAGTGGCTCAGTGTGTGCTGGTCATGTCATGGCTGAGCTGTAGCATTTCCTCCTTTAATTTTCTAGTACTCTTCCTATTATAGGTCCATTCAATTTATATCTGCTCCAATTCCCATGATGATCTTGTATCTCTAAAACATTTGTGCCGTCCATCACCAATAGCTTACAGTTTAACAGTTAGTTGCTTTCTCATTGTTTAATGCATCTTTGTCCTGTCAATCAAATTGCAAAGTACTTGAATTGACAGTTGTGTTCATTTCTTTTGTATGCACCACTTCGCCTAAAACAGGGCTGGCAAGTGGCTGCATGAAATTGATAACTTTGCCTTTCATGTATGTATTGTGGCAAAAAATCAAGAACACAGTGCAATTCAAGTTTAAACAATGCATAGAAATGACAGCTTAGGGCCATGTTTGCTATACTGAATTAGGTCTCTGTGGATGAGCCCAGGAAACTGTATTCTTCAGAAGTTCCTCAAAGTGACTTCAATTTTGCAAGTCTAAATATAGGTATTCAGGAATTACTATATAGACTTAGTCCTATTTTTTTATCACCCCATTAATTCACAAAAGAGTTCTGTGGATTTTCCCTTTAACTAGTTCACAATGATGCCCTTATTGTCATTGCCTTCAGTAAGAATGTAAGACTTTCCTTACTCTTCCCCGATTTACATCAGTGTCCTCTTAACAGCTTCTATGCTTCCTGTCAGGTAACTTCAATAATGCCTTCAATTAGCAGTCAGTTTTTGTGCTTAAAATTCAGAAGTTTGATTGTACTGTTTAAGCATAAACTGCTTTACATTTTTCCTTATTCAGAGTAAGTTCTGTCTTCTTTACATGTCTTATAAAGCTATTCGAGGAATATCTGCCTACCTTTATAGCCTATGCTTCTTCCATAGCCTCCATCTCTACTAAGCTACTCAAAACAGTTTTACCCTTTCGGGAGTCTTTGTTTTAGTACATGCAAAGAATTTTGTGCCGTAATCCATGCCATTTGTTCATGTAGTAATTATTGAATTGGTACTATGTGTAGTCTAGGCATTGCCATACACTGAAAATTCTGGTATTAAAGATATAGTCTCTTCCTGAATCCTACTGCTCAGAAGGAAAACAAAAACTCATTCAATGATAGCTACTATGGACTGAGGATATATTATTTACAGGACTGGACTAAACATTTTGCATGAATTACCACTTTTAATCTTCATAATTACACTATATGGAGCTGGCTAGAGTCTAGGTCTTTGGAACCTGGAGCCTACATTCTTCTCTGCTACACCCCTCTGCTACTGTGCCGAAAGAATTAAGAGGAACCACAGTCATATCACAGGAAACTTAATAAATTACTCATGGTATTATCTCCTTAATTAACAAGAAAGAAAATTTAAACTAATAAATTCTAATACTTTCTTTACTCCTTCTTTACACTGACCTGTAACTAATATTTTACTTATTTTTGTAGCATCAGAAATTAATGAAGTGCCTGTCATGTGGCATGTACCAAATAAAATTTGAAAGTTCCTGTTCCTTTCCTTCAGCCTTCTCAGCTCATTTCACTAGCCCTCAGCATGTCAACACTGACAATACTAAGTGTGAATCTGGTTCTAGCCTTTTTATTAGTCATTTCTTCTTAGGAAAGTTACTTAGCCTCTTGTTCTTAGTTTTCTCCTCTATAAAATGAAAAATGCAATAGCTTATAAGCCATGCTGAATTTTAATAAAAGGTTAAAGTAGGAAAATGACATAATCAAAGATTTGTGCTTTGGAGTAATTAACACTAATAAACTCTGTGCAGTTTTCTCCATAAAATACTTTAATAGACAAGACTATGATGTTAACAGAGGGTATGGAAAGAAGAAAACTCATGCTTATCTATGTAATGAAGTCTTCTTACCCAAGTGATAAAAGAGGTAAGATTCATTCTTTACAACTCCCTCTTTACAGTTACACAGGGCTTGACACAAACTCTAGGTTTCAAACTTATTCCCTATTGTAATTCTCAAATAATTTGAATCACTGTCTCGGTACTGAAACACTTACATAAGATAGTAGCTAAAATAATTTCTTATGGATTCTGTAAGGAACATGACTAAGGGAGCAAAAATATTTAAGTTAAAGCATATACTTGTGATACATTCATGGGGAGGTTTTGAAATAGCCTAAATCTTGTCTTTTGAGATATGTAGCTGAGAGATAATCAAAAATTAAGTAAGCAAGAAATAGTAATGAAAGCATTTTATTAAAAAAACAAACAAAACGGGTGCTAACTAACAGAAGAATTAAATACAAATGCTTAACATTGGACTTTTTATTTTTTTATTTTTTATTTTTAATTAATTTTTATTTTTTAGTTTATTTTCCTTTATAATATTATATTCGTTTTGCTATACATTGACATGAATCAGCCACGAGTGTACATGAACTCCCAATCCCGACCCC
>SJXQ01002635.1:8972-28337 GCA_006408695.1 Aepyceros melampus
GTTTGAAATGAATCCTTCTGTTAGTAGATGTTGTTGTTAGTAGTCGGAGAAGGCAATGGAACCCCACTCCAGTACTCTTGCCTGGAGAATCCCATGGGCGTAATAGCCTGGTAGGCTGCAGTCCATGGGGTCGCGAAGAGTTGGACACAACTGAACGACTTCACTTTCACTTTTCACTTTCATGCATTGGAGAAAGAAATGGCAACCCACTCCAGTTTTCTTGCCTGGAGAATCCCAGGGATGGGGGAGCCTGGTAGGCTGCCATCTATGGGGTAGCACATAGTCGGACATGACTGAAGCAACTTAGCAACAGCAGCAATAATAATATAACCCACAATAACAATTATTATTCAAGAAAGTTATATCCTTGAACCCCCTCCCCAATCTATAAAACGTGGGTAGCCTCCTTGACTGTGTGTCTCAGGGTCTTCACAGGCACCTCAGTTCAATTCAGTTCTGTTCAGTCGCTCAGTCATGTCTGACTCTTTGCGACCCCATAAATCACAGCATGCCAGGCCTCCCTGTCCATCACCAACTCCCGGAGTTCCCTCAAACTCACGTCCATCGAGTCACTGATGCCATCCAGCCATCTCATCCTCTGTCGTCCCTTTCTCCTCCTGCCCCTAATCCCTCCCAGCATCAGAGTCTTTTGCAATGTGTCAACTCTTCGCATGAGGTGCCAAAGTACTGGAGTTTCAGCTTCAGTATCATTCCCTCCAAAGAAATCCCAGGGCTGATCTCGTTCAGAATGGACTTGTTAGATCTCCTTGCAGTCCAAGGGACTCTCAACAGTCCTCTCCAACACCACAGTTCAAAAGCATCAATTTTTCAGTGCTCAGCTTTCTTCACAGTCCAATTCTCACATCCATACATGACTACTGGAAAAACCATGGCCTTGACTAGATGGACCTTTGTTGTCAAAGTAATGTCTCTGCTCTTGAATATGCTGTCTAGGTTGGTCATAACTTTTCTTCCAAGGAGTGTCTTTTAATTTCATGGTTGCAGTCACCATCTGCAGTGATTTTGGAGCCCCCCCAAAACAAAACCTGACACTGTTTCCACTGTTTCCCCATCTATTCCCCATGAAGTGATGGGACCAAATGCCATGATCTTTGTTTTCCAAATGTTGAGCTTTAAGCCAAATTTTTCACTCTCCACTTTACTCAAGAGGCTTTTTAGTTCCTCTTCTGTTTCTTCCATAAGGGTGGTATCATCTGCATCTCTGAGGTTATTGATATTCCTCCCAGCAATCTTGATTCCAGCTTGTGTTTCTTCCAGTCCAGCATTTCTCATGGTGTACTCTGCATAGACGTTAAATAAGCAGGGTGACAGCCTGGCATACTCCTATTCCTGTTGGGAACCAGTCTGTTGTTTCATGTCCAGTTCTAACTGTTGCTTCCTGACCTGCATATAGGTTTCTCAAGAGGCAGGTCAAGTGGTCTGGTATTTCCATCTCTTTCAGAATTTCCCACAGTTTATTGTGATCCACACAGTCAAAAGCTTTGGCATAGTCAATAAAGCAAAATAGATGTTTTTCTAGAAGTTTCTTGCTTTTTCCATGATCCAGCACATGTTGGCAATTTGATCTCTGGTTCTTCTGCATTTTCTAGAACCAGCTTGAACTCAGCCACACTTAAATGTTCCACCTTCCTCAGTATATACCAAAAATAACTAGTTTGACTCTACAAAAGGAAAGCTGACATAATAATTTGTATGAATAAAATACCACATATATTCAGTAGCTACATATTTTTATACTGAATATGTTATATAAATAATTTTTGTCACTCTTTTGTGTAAACTCAGAACTGAAATACATTTCTATATTTTCAAATTACAGGATACTTTAACTGTGAAACTTGATCATGATTTTAAATTTCAAACATGAATTTTTGTGAAGGCATTAATTGTGGATCATGAAAGCTATATGTTTTGGTGTTTGTTCATTTTCAGTAGTTGTCAGAGAATAGTCAAAACATATTTTGCCTAACTAAGACAGCAGTTGGAGGCAGAGCAAATCAGGATGTGACCAGAGGCTCTTCAGGTCTTGCAAGTGAGTTTACCAAATGAAGTCATATGTTCACCAGTCTACAACCAACCTTCAAGACCTGCTGATGCAGAGATAGGATGATGCCCTTTTTCAAGGGTGTACAATCCCACAGTTTTCTTCTTTGCATATTAAATATCTTTGGGAGACAATGAGTTAAATACTGAGCAGAAGATTGTTTTTTAAGAACTACTTAAGTTTCTACTGGAAGATAAATGGATAAGGAAGTTGTGGTACATATACCCAGTGGAATATTACTTAGCTACTAAAAAGGAATGTATTTGAGTCAGTTCTAATCAGATGGATAAACCTAGAGCCTAATATACAGAGCAAAGTGAAGTGAAGTGAAAATCACTCAGTCGTATCTGACTCCTTGTGAGCCCATGGATGATACAGTCTATGGAATTCTCCAGGCCAGAATACTGGCTCCTATTTTGCTAAGTCACTTTAGTTGTGTTCAAATCTATGTGACCCCATAGACGGCAGCCCACCAAGCTCTCCCATCCCTGGGATTCTGCAGGCAAGATCATTGGAGTGGGTAGCCATTCCCTTCTCCAGGGTATCTTCCCAACCCAGGTATCGAGCCCAGGTCTCCCACATTGCAGGCAGATTCTTTACCATCTTAACCAAGGAAGCCTAAGAATATTGGAGTGGGTAGCCTATCCCTTCTCCAGCGATCTTCCTGACTCGGAAATAGAACTGGGATTTTCTGCATTGCAGATGGATTCTTTATCAGCTGAGCTACCAGGGAAGCCCCAATATACAGAGTGAAGTAAGTCAAAAAGAGAAAGACAAATACTGTATTAATGCATATATAGAGAGTCTAGAAAGATGATATCAAAGATCCTACATGCAGGACCACAAAGGAGACACAAACATAAAGAGCAGGAGGCTCAGGAGGCTCAAGGGAAGCTCAAGGGGGAGGGCATATGTGTATGCCTATGGCTGATTCACATTGAGGTTTGACAGAAGCAACAAAAGTGTGTAAAGCAATTATCCTTCAATTAAAACTAAATACATTTTATAAAAAAAAACATAAAGAACAGACATTTGGACTCAGTGGGAGAAGGAGAGAGTGGGATAATTTGAAAGAATAACATTGAAACATTACCATATGTAAAATAGATAACCAATGGGAGTTTGATGTATGACACAGAGCAACCAAAGCTAGTGCTCTGTGACCTGTAGGGAGAGGGTGAGGAAGGAGGTGCTAGGGGTACTCAGGATAGGGGGGACATATGCATACCTATGGCCCCAATTCATATTGAAGTATGGCAAAAGTCATCACAATATTGTAAAGTGATTATCCTCCAATTAAAATAGAAAAATATCCAAGTTTCAAAAATCTAAACAATCGATCAGTATATCATATAATATGTACCTGAACAACACACGTCTGTATCAGGTGATTGTGCTTAGAAAGTACATGGATTCATGTAAATGAGTATATATTTATAAATAGTGTGTCTTAATGTGAAACAAATTATAGGCATGACTTTTCAATTTGAACAGACTGACAATTTTTTTCTTTCCTGCTAGAATTATAGTGGAAACTGTAGTAGAACTCTCCACAGTGGTCATCACTGCTAAATAATTAACCTTGACCTTCATTAAGGTCCCTGTTCTGCTGGCAATATTTGTAACTAATGAAGCAAGACATTTTCTTGCTCACATAATTTCATGGGTAGTATTACCACCTAAATGGGAGGACATTAAAACTAACTTCTAGAGGCTTTATTTTTCCTTCAAGTGAATCCATTAGCAAGAGGTTTTAATCCCTTACTGTTTCTAGAATTAGGAAACATAGTATTTATGTGATGGAATTACACTAAATTACTAATTATCTGTGAACACTTGAAATTTAAACAATTTCAGTTTCCATAATTATTTTTTTTTCCTCATTTTTAATTTCAGTAGCTAAATCTGCTTGTTAAAATGACATTACAAAGAACTATTTAGGGAAAACAGTGATTCCAAAGTTTTAGCATTAGATTTAAATAAATAAGTATTATAGTAATTTAATCCTAGTATTGTCTGATTTGTTTTGCCTATTTGCTTGGGAAATCCCCTATCTATATTATAAAGTGAGTGAGTGAGTGAAGTCGCTCAGTCATGTCCGGTTCTTTGTGACCCCGTGGACTATAGTCCACCAGGCTCCTCCATCCATGGGGTTCTCTAAACAAGAGTACTGGAGTGGGTTGCCATTTCTTTCTCCAGGGGATCTTCCCAACCCAGGGATCGAACCCAGGTCTCTTGCATTGCAGTCAGAGGCTTTAACCTATGAGCCACCAGGAAAGCCCATATATTATAAAGGAAGACTTTAATTTTCAAAGTGAACATGAAGTTACTAAATTAAAGACTCCTATATGTTTACAAAGTTACTTTGTATTAGCATCAAGTTGAAAAGTAATTTTTAGAAAGTTAAAGTGTTTTCCATCATCATTTATTATATTTATATGCAAATGTGTATTTAATTTTTTTAATTGGGGGAAATTATGGTTTTACCACTTCTTAATGGAGTGCAGTGTGCACATTTTGGATGGGAAATTGTTCCCAATTTTTGCTTTATGTATGTACATCTGATTGTTCCTACCGTGTGATATTTATATCCAAATTCCAGAGTTCTGAGGACTAATTCCATAACAAGAGTACTGGAGTGGGTTGCCATTTCTTTCTCCAGGGGATCTTCCCAACCCAGGGATCGAACCCAGGTCTCTTGCATTGCAGTCAGAGGCTTTAACCTATGAGCCACCAGGAAAGCCCATATATTATAAAGGAAGACTTTAATTTTCAAAGTGAACATGAAGTTACTAAATTAAAGACTCCTATATGTTTACAAAGTTACTTTGTATTAGCATCAAGTTGAAAAGTAATTTTTAGAAAGTTAAAGTGTTTTCCATCATCATTTATTATATTTATATGCAAATGTGTATTTAATTTTTTTAATTGGGGGAAATTATGGTTTTACCACTTCTTAATGGAGTGCAGTGTGCACATTTTGGATGGGAAATTGTTCCCAATTTTTGCTTTATGTATGTACATCTGATTGTTCCTACCGTGTGATATTTATATCCAAATTCCAGAGTTCTGAGGACTAATTCCATATTATTATATAGTCATTCTATGCAGAGAACAGAATGATTTACTATGCAAACTTCCAGTACACAATATATTTCTAGAAATACTCTCTATCGGTTACTAAAGTCCTGAAAACTTGTCATGACATATTCACTTCATTATTTACCAAACAAACAAACAAAATTTTAATTGTGTATTTACTTTTGTATTAACTCTGTACACATATGGGAGTCTTCAATTTAGTAACTTCATATCCACTTCAAAAATTAATGTAATTATTTATCATATAGGAATATAATTGCCTTTTTACTAATAAGGCAAAAAAAATCTGCCTTTTAATAATTGCTATTTATGAAGCACTGTGTCCCATTGCCTCTAAATGCATTATTTTCTCACTAAGTGCATTTTACAAATGAGGTATTGAACATGGATAAAAACAAAATAAGTGTGGGCCACACAGGTGGCAAAGTTGTAGAGCTCTGAACATCACCTATGTTTTCCTGGCTGCTGTATCCCTGCTTCTTCCTCTCCATCACAATCAGTTCAAGACTCAGGTCAGTCCTAACCTGGGTAGTCGCATACAACAGATGCCAAGATCCTCTTTTCCCAACATAGTTAAGCAGACAGTGTAGCTCTCATGGGAACTTCAAAGGCAATGTAGGAACTGAAGGAATGGGTGTGTGTATGTTTGAACAGCCCTGAAGTAGTAGAGGGAGCCTTGAGGTACTAGATCCCCACCTGCTACCCCTCCCAAGTCCGCAGTGGTCAACGTGTAACCCTATGAACTGTAGCCTTTTGGCTCCACCTTCCATGGGATTCTCCAGGCAAGAATACTGGAGTGGTTTGCCATTTCCTTCTCCAGGCGATCTTCCTGACCCAGGGATCCAACCCAGATCTCCCACACTGCTGGCAGATTCTTTACTGTCTGAGCCACCAGAGAAGACCTTAATGGATCTTAAAATAGTGGAGGTAGGCTTGCTAAGGATCTATATATTCCCATTGCTTTCTTTCCTGAGTTTTGTGGTATGTCCGACTGTGAACCCCTGGTATCAGATACATCTGTATTTACCTCAGTAAATTCTAAGGCGGTAAGTTGTCATTGTCCTTTTTATTGAGGTTAAAATTGTGATTCTTTTTCCTACAAAGTTGGCATTATTGATGCTTAGCTCACACCTCAACATACATTTCCTAATGGGACAAGAAGGAGCACATTGGTCAGTGAGTATCTTTAATACAGACACACAAAATTGGACAATTCAAGCTCTCTGGCTCATATAGTCATTTAACCTAAGGCCTGTTTCCATTTGCCATAGTGCCCAACTAATTTAATAAGGTGGGTCCCCAATGAGTGATTGAGGATTGAGTGTTCATTAACTTCACATGCTTGTTCTATAAGTTCACATCACGTTAATACCAGAACCCTGCAAAAAGAACGCCTCAAACCCCATGTTTTTGGCTCTTCAGTTTGAGAGGGCTGTCTCCTTTCACACTTTTCCTTCATGATCATTCACTAACAAATATGCTCATGGCTTAGTATGTTAACAGAAGAGATGGCTAATGAAATCTAAGTAGCCATAAAAGGAAAATTTTCATGAGCTGAATAAACACAAGAATTAAAAATGTGATGGATAGGAATAAGATGCTAGAGAAATTGATATTGCCAACCGTATCATTTCAGCCACATTTCAATACTCATAACAATTACGTAGAATCAGCAACACCACACAGCTCATCAACGGCATCTGTTCATCTCCACAGCTGTTATCCCAGGAAAAAAAAAAAAAAAGGCCACTCTCCTCCTCATGTGGCTCCAAGCACACTGTGATTGTAATGAACACCTCTACTGATGAGGAAAACAGCCTAATGGTTTGGAGAAAATTCAAATAGAGGTCCATTTGAAAGTCAGAAATATGTAGTTACCAAGGAAACTCACTGATGAGGCAATGCAATGGTTTAACTTCAAGCTACAGAAGTTTACCTTACATCCAAATCAACTTGCTATTTATTTTCCACTTACTCTTCTAAAATGTCTAGAAAACAAAATAAAATTATAAGTAATATAACCACACAACATTTAAATGATTAAATTATTTATTTGGTTTTTTTAATTCATTTTGAAGGAAATATTAGTTTTTCAGTCTTTACTATGCTCTCAGCCATATACATGTATGTGTGGCATGTTTGTGTGTGTACCCTCATGGTTATTAACTGGAAACAGAAAGGTGGCAGGGAAAGATAATAGCAATTAGTCAGCTAAATCTTCTATAAGGTGTTATGAGAACATTTGACAGGGAGGACAGACCAAATGAGGAAGTTTAAGGGATATTTGTTTTCTTTGAAAATATATTAATGAAACAGAACTTAAGAAAACTCATATTAAGGGAATGAGGTGGAGATGCATGAGAAAGTCTTGAAACAGAAGCTTACAACTGAAAAAAAAAAAAAAGTAAAAACAGTTTATGGCCTGGGTATAAATGGTCCAAAGAGAATGGGAAGAGGTCATTCAGGAGACAGAGCCTCCCTTACCTCTCCATGTTTAGTTATTTGGGGCTTATTTTTGCTAAGAATAATCAGAGGTTTATGATGAGCAGAAGAATATTCCTTATTTCAGGGAAATGCTATATCAAAGAACATATAATCTCTTACAGAGTACACAAACCTTTGGATTTCTCCATGGAGTCTGTCACAATTTCTCAGATGCCCACTCTGCATGCCCCAACTATGTGATGACATTAACCTGTAGTTTGAACACTGGCCATCCAACATCCTCAGAGCACTAAGTCTGAAATAAGGTACAGCTCTCCTTCCTTTTTCTTCTTATCTACTTTCTGGGAACCATGTCCTATAAATGTTGTACCTCATACTCTTCTTAAACATGAGTCTTCTTGGGCTTCTTTCTACAACCTCACAATGGGCCTATAGCAGCAGCTTTCAAGTTACAGTCTCTCCCTTTACAGACCTACCTTTGGCTATGGAAATGTGCCAGCTTTCATTTGAAAATTTCTATTTGATTTTAATCAGTTGTATTTTCTAAATTTAAAAATATAACAGGACCCTAATAATTTTCATAGTGTATGTCTCAAGGTCTCTGTGCATTTAGCATATTTCTCCAGTCTTGTTTCCACAAAATCCCACATCCCTGTGATGTTGCTGTACTTTAACTTTCTCATCTTTTCCAGTCTTTCCTAAAGCTCTCAGCACATGGATATCCTAATTATGCAACCTACATTTTTAATTGAGTCTCTGATTTCACATGTGATGAGAAAAGTTACCTTTTTTTGTGTGCTTACTCTGTGTCAGACACTGTTCTGTGTTCCTTTACAGTATACTCTCTTTCATTTTTATTATTAATTTTATTTTATAAATAAGAACATTGATCTCAGAGCATAATATATCTGGTAAGTGGCAGAACAAAGATTCCAGATTTAAGTATCACCTCTAGATCCTGTGTGCTAAACCACATTTTTGTTCATTTTAATGTTCCTCTGTGTATATATATATATATATATATATATATGAAGTGAAGTCGCTCAGTCTTGTCTGACTCTTTGTGACTCCATTAACTATAGCCTACCAGGCTCCTCCGTCCACAGGATTTTCCAGGCAAGAATACTGGAGTAGCTTGCCATTGCCTTCTCCAGGGGAACTTCCCAATCCAGGGATTGAACCTGGGTCTCCCACATTGTAGGCAGATGATTTACTGTCTGAGCCACAAGGGAAGTATATATATATATGTGTATATATATATATGTGTGTGTGTGTGTGTGTGTGTGTGTGTGTATTTATGATATGATTATGCAATTGTCTCTTTCACTAATTAAATAATTATCTATTATTGCCAGGGTCTATATTTTGCTTGAGCTTTGTTTTTCCCTTTTAGCTTTCATCCAAGAATATAAAATGTCATTAACAGAAACATGTTGAACGCTATTCAATAGCATTACATGTGTTAGAAGCATAGCTTTCAATTCCTGGTTGCCTGATTAGTAATAATATAACTGGTAGGTATCTTAAACTTTCTATTCTTCAGTTCCTCATCTGCAAAATAAAGAATATGAAGTATTATATATTTATATACACACATAGTATTATATATATATATATATATACACACACACACACAGACACAATGCAATATTATTCTTGTGTAAAATGAATGAAAGCTTTTCATTTGCCACAGTATAGATGGCATTAGGTCAAGTGAAATAAGTTTGAGAAAGACAAATATTGTGTAATCTCATGTATATCTGGAATTAAAAAAAATAAAAATAAATGCAAAGATCATAGCTACAGAGAACAAATTGGTGTTTGCCAAAGGCAGAAGTAGAGGTTGAGAGAAATGGTTGAGGAGATCAACAGGTGTGGATTTCCAGTTATAAAATAAATAAGTCATGGGTTGTACCTACAACATGGGACGATAGTTAAACATGCTGTATTGCATACTTGAAAGTTGCTAAATGATTAGATCTTAAAAATTCTCATCAAAAAAAAAAAAAAAAAAACAACTAGGTTGGGTGAGGAATGTTATTGTGGTGAGTGTTTAAAAAAGGTATATCAATATTGAATCGTTATGTTGTACATCTGAAGCTTATATCCTGTTATATGTCAGTTATATTTCAATTGAAAACATTTAAAAATTAAATTTCAAGCCTAATAAAATTAAACAGGTATTATGAGGACAAGGATTCTGTGTGTGTGCATGTCTATATAATAGAATAGTCCCTAGTCTGGCTGAAACTGAATGCTTATGTAAGTAAAATTGCCAGTAATACTTGCTATTTTCACTAGTTTCCATTTTAAATTCTAATATAGTTCTCTCAGTTATGCCAACTACTGTTTCTATATATTTTTTGATAAGGAAAAAAAATTACATGAGGAAGAAATAAGAAAAGGTAGGTGATGGATATCATGTGATGTTGAGGGTCTGCACTTTTCCAGACCTAGATCCTTTGATCCAATGGCTTCACTGCATTCCTCCAGGTTGGCTTTTCAACTCATGGGGCCACTGTGTTAAAGGCTGACCAGCCTGACACACTGAAGGCGAGATGCTCAAGCTCCTTTCATTCACCATGTCCTGGGAAACCCACCCACCCATGTCCAGCCTCTCTGGCATGCACAGGTGGATCCTCTGGGTCTTTGAGTGTTTTATCCTTCTCTTGAATTTTTCTATCCTTCCCACCCCTCCATCCTCTCATCTGGCCTCAAATATCTCTCTCTTATATGCTATAAGCTTTCTTAGCAGAACAATACTGTCTCCTTCTAAGGCTGCTCTGGGTAAGACTTGTTCTCAGAAGTATGATTCTATTAATTTTGTTTTTCCAAAGGAAGTAAGTGATTTTTTTCAGCAACTAAATCCTCTCTTTTTACCTTCCTTATTTCCTCATGGCCAGGGGTTTCTAAGGAAAACAGCAGGGAGGCAGTGTACAACTAGGTTGGGTGAGGAATGTTATTGTGGTGAGTGTTTAAAAAAGGTATATCAATATTGAATCGTTATGTTGTACATCTGAAGCTTATATCCTGTTATATGTCAGTTATATTTCAATTGAAAACATTTAAAAATTAAATTTCAAGCCTAATAAAATTAAACAGGTATTATGAGGACAAGGATTCTGTGTGTGTGCATGTCTATATAATAGAATAGTCCCTAGTCTGGCTGAAACTGAATGCTTATGTAAGTAAAATTGCCAGTAATACTTGCTATTTTCACTAGTTTCCATTTTAAATTCTAATATAGTTCTCTCAGTTATGCCAACTACTGTTTCTATATATTTTTTGATAAGGAAAAAAAATTACATGAGGAAGAAATAAGAAAAGGTAGGTGATGGATATCATGTGATGTTGAGGGTCTGCACTTTTCCAGACCTAGATCCTTTGATCCAATGGCTTCACTGCATTCCTCCAGGTTGGCTTTTCAACTCATGGGGCCACTGTGTTAAAGGCTGACCAGCCTGACACACTGAAGGCGAGATGCTCAAGCTCCTTTCATTCACCATGTCCTGGGAAACCCACCCACCCATGTCCAGCCTCTCTGGCATGCACAGGTGGATCCTCTGGGTCTTTGAGTGTTTTATCCTTCTCTTGAATTTTTCTATCCTTCCCACCCCTCCATCCTCTCATCTGGCCTCAAATATCTCTCTCTTATATGCTATAAGCTTTCTTAGCAGAACAATACTGTCTCCTTCTAAGGCTGCTCTGGGTAAGACTTGTTCTCAGAAGTATGATTCTATTAATTTTGTTTTTCCAAAGGAAGTAAGTGATTTTTTTCAGCAACTAAATCCTCTCTTTTTACCTTCCTTATTTCCTCATGGCCAGGGGTTTCTAAGGAAAACAGCAGGGAGGCAGTGTAAAAAACAAAACAGGAATATATGTATAAAAATTCATGTAAAGCACATATCTTATTCTCATGGAAGCAAGTAGATAACTTTATGAAATACATAAAGACCACAAATTTCACAAATATTTTTATCACTTCAAAATTATTTGATATGCTAGTCTGCTTGCCCCAAAGAAAATGTTTCCCATTTATTTATGGATATTAATTATGCCTGAAATACTGACTTTGACCCACACTAATTTGAATAAATATTCATCTTGTTGATGAAAGTTCCTCTCTCTTCACAGTCTCTCTCAATAGTGGTCATAAATAACCGTTATAAGGATACCTTCTCAAATCTCTGTCTTCATTCATAAGTTTTCTTTGAAGATCTTTCCAGGTGCTAAGGGATTCCCTGATAGCTCAGACGGTAAACACTCTGCCTACAATGTGGGAGACCCAGGTTTGATCCCTTGGTCAGGAAGATCCCCTGGAGAAGGAAATGGCAATCCACTGCAGTATTCTCGCCTGGAAAATCCCATGGACAGAGGAAACTCTTAGGCTGCAATCCATGGGGTTGCAAAGAGTCGGACATGACTGAGCGACTTCACTTCACTTTAGATACAAGTGCAAAGGTAGAAATTTCAAATGGCCAGTAAAGATTCTACCTAAAGAAAAGGAGAAGCAGCAGCATCTATGATTTCTCTTCTCTCTACAGACATTCTTTATGCAGCACATATAAGAAGGGAATGAGTGTGAAGCTGCTTCTGTGGCTTTAGTCACCTCTTATGTTCTGAAGCACAAAGTTCCACATCCTTGCTGTTGCGTTATTACCAGACTCATAAGCATTGAGAAAACAGCAGTTGAACACAGAGTATGTGTAGTGCAACAATTCTTCCCACTTTAAGGAGTGGGAAATGCCTTCTAAATAAGTTGGAATTGATCATCTTATCAGGTCAGTTCAGTCATTCAGCCATGTCCAGCTCTTTGCAATCCTATGAACCACAGCAGACCAGGCCTTCCTGTCCATCACCAACTCCCGGAGTTTAACCAAACTCATGTCCATTGAGTTGGTGATGCCATCCAACCATCTCATCCTCTGTTGTCTCCTTCTCCCACCTTCAATCTTTCCCAGCATCAGGGACTTTTCAAATGAGTCATGTCTTCTCATCAGGTAGCCAAAATATTGGAGTTTCAGCTTCAAAATCAGTCCTTCCAATGAAACCCAAGACTGTTTTCCTTTAAGATGGATTTGTTGGATCTCCTTGAAGTCTAAGGGACTCTGAAGAGTCTTCTCCAACACCACAGTTAAAAGCATCAATTCTTCTGTGCTCAGCTTTCTTTATAGTCCAACTCTCACATCCATACATGACTACTGGAAAAACCATAGTCTTGACTAGACAGACATTTCTTGACAAAGTGATGTCTCTTCTTTTTAATAAACTGTTTATGTTGGTCATAAATTTTCTTCCCAGGAGTAAGCATCTTTTAATTTCAAGGCTGCAATCACCATCTGCAGTAATTTAGGAGCCCCAAGTGGTGGGACTGGATGCCATGATCTTACTTTTCTGAATATTGAGCTTTAAGCCATTTTTTTTTTACTCTCCTCTTTCACTTTCATCAAGAGGCTCTTTAGTTCTTCACTTTCTGCCATAAGGGTGGTGTCATCTGCATATCTGAGGTTATTGATATTTCTCCTGGCAATCTTGTTTCCAGCTTGTGCTTCATCCAGCCCAGTGTTTCTCATGATGTACTCTACATATAAGTTAAATAAGCAGGCTGGCAATATACAGCCTTGATGTACTCCTTTTCCTATTTGGAACCAGTCTCTTGTCCAGTTCTAGCTGTTTTATACCTTGTTGTAAAACAATGTTCATCAGACAACATTATTTATAGGATGTAGTCACTATGAACTTTTTTCCTTATTTTTAACTCCAAGCCTCTTTAATAATTCAGTGCTTAATTATAAACCCACCTTTTACTTCAATCTGCTTGGCCAACTCTTATATTTTCCCTTAGCTAAAATCATCTAGTGGAACTAATGTCAAATCTTCATATTATCCTGATCAGGATTGTTGTAATTCTTCAACACTCTTTACAGACCATGATTTTCTTAATCTTCTGCAAAATCCTTCTTTCTTCAAAGAAGTCACCCAGTGATGCTGGCTATCCCTTTTTCCTCGTTCTCATTTTCTCTAAGTAATTAAAGCAGGCATGTCTTGCTACATTCTTGTTATCTAAATCAACAGTACAATATATGTAATATATGTGGTACCTGCAGTCATGTTATACTATAACATTTATGTAATCATATATGTATTGATCAGTGCTGCTCTATACTAAGTCCTGAGCTGAGTGTAGACTGACCTAAGAGGAGTCAACTGATTGGTTTACAAGTGGGAAAAAAAAAATTTAATTCTGAAAATTGGAATTAAAATTGTGCAGACTTAGAGTGATGTAACAAAAGTTACAAGAGCAATGGTCTATCAGCTAGGTCTACTCTAGTCCCCTCCTCCCTGAAATCCTGGTTTAACCTTTCCTGTATTCCATGCCTTGCATCACTTTCTTTCTAACAATATTGGTGCACATTTATTCATTAAGTTTATCATACCTGTTCTAACCTTACTTTCCTTTTTTCCAAAAATTGATTTTCCTGGTTAGTACTATAATTTGCATCAGATAGCTATTGTTATGCAACAAACCCTCAAAACATTTTACCATTGAAACAACTATTTATCCACAGTTATTCAAGTTAGTAGTTTATTTCCATTCCAAGTGGGACCTTCCATGCATATTTATTCAATCTCAAGTTAGATATGCAGCTTTCTTGACCTTGGCTGTCTGCTCTACACATCACTGATATAGCTAGCTGCTCTGACTTGGGAATTGTTTTGTGGTTCTTCATTCCCATGAGGTTGGGTTAGGGCTGGTCTCATGATATTGCCAGGGATCCTGAGATAGAAAGAAGGCATGCCAATCTCCTTGACATCAAAACATGAAACTCACACATTACCACTTCAGCCTCATCTGTTGAGCAAAGCAAGTCCAAGTCACATGGACAGCCCAGAAGAAAATAAAGATAAATGGATTCCACAGCTTAATGTGAGATGTTGTGTTCCTTTGCAAGGGGTATGGAGTCAGGAGGAGTGTAACTACTTTGTAATCTACTACAAACTAACCTTTATGAAATCTCAGCTGCTTGGCTTTCTTTTCTCAGTGCCCCATCTGTTCCTCTGTACGAGGCTGCAGCACAGCTGAGCAGAATCTTTTCAAAGTAGAAATTAATTTCATGACAATATTATTGTTACTATATTGAGGTGGGCTTTTCCTAGTCCTCAGACACTTTTTGAATCTTCCTGTGAAGACTCTCTCCAGTCTCTCATTGTCAATTTCAAAAACTCTTCATTCTCCACGAGCCAAATATACAACTGCTTCAAACTTGTGAGAGAAGAAAATCAATGCTGTTCATGTGATGCTTTATTCTATGAGCTCAGGCGTGATCATGCTTTGTTACAACTCAGTAATATTGAAAGGTCTGGGTGTGAAAATATATGCCACATTTTATAAAGAAGGGAATATAATCTGAAGAATGGCATTATTGTGGTGCCAGTGACCTGCAACTCATAAAATGCATCACTTAAATGAACAACACAGTCAATATCTCCAGCATAGAAAGATGTGAAAAAGCCAAAACTCACCTTTCTCAAGTATTAGTTGAAAATGCGGCAAGGTGTTATCTTTTCTCAACATCTGCTTATTAATATTCAAAATATATAAAAAGGTAGAGCAAAATGACTGGTAGTGTTTCTTATAGCAAGAAATATTCAACTAAGGAATGTGATCTTGAAATAGAAAAATTTGTAAGTTTAATATTCTGAAAGAATAAAACAAAACAGACTATTTGATGTTGAATGGATAACTATTTTAAAAACATTTTTCATAGATTTATTTTGCTAATGTATTTTCAAAGCTTCATTTTTTTTTTCTTTTACTATAAGTACATCTAAAGAAAGACAAAATTGTTTTATAATACATATCCATCTGTTACTTATTTTATGCTTTGTTACAGTAACATATTTTCATAGTTCTAGTATAATCACTTCTCTGTAAACAATTATAAAACATTTAGGATTTCAGTAATTCAAAGAAATGAAGAGTATACAGATACAGTAATACTTCTAAACATGAAGAACATAATGCTTCAGCTGTCATGAACACTTAGCTTTCAGGATGGCCAGCTAAAGTTTATTTTCAACATTTCTTGCATTATTAGTTGTTAACTTTCTATTAAATATCCACTTCCTCCAAAGACAGAAGGAAGACTGATACTTTGTTCTTTCTTTTTTAATTAATTTTTATTTTTTTAGTTTGTTTTGCTTTACAATACTGTATTTGTTTTGCTACACATCGACATGGATCAGCCACGAGTGTACATGATCTAAGATAAATTCAGTGGGATTCATGGTCAGTGTGTTGCAATGATACCATGCCTGAACATATTTCTACTGCAAATGCAAAGCTATCATAGAAAATATATAAAAAGAAAAACTGAGAAAGATACACACAGGAGTAACATTGCATTAAAAGTTCGATTGAACAATTAGAACTTCTGTATGAAAATCAGAAGGCAACTCAACCTTTCCACCTCCCATCCTCTTCTGTACACACACACTCTGGGGGCTAGTTCTTCCCATAACTTTGGGCTAGATTTGAAGCAGGTTCTTTTTTCATCACACACAGACAATGAAAACCTCCAATGTCATCTAGTCACATAATGTTCTTATCTCTGTAATTAATATATTCAGCCCTGTGTCATAACTAAACATAAGTAGAATAAGTCTCTTCTCTCCTCAGGCCCTCAGCTGCAGGAAGACAAGGAAGACAGCTTCGTCCTTCTTCTCCCCTATTGCTTCCACCTGTCCTTATCTATTTCCTTTTTTCTTCCCAAGTTTTATTGAGATAAAATTAACATATAACACTGTATTAAGTTAAGATGAAAAGCACCGTGATTTGACTTAACATAAAGAAGCAATTACTGCAATAAGTTTAGTGAACATCCATCATCTTATACAGATGCAAAATTTAAGATATTATTAAATAAATATTTTTCATGAGGAAAGCTCTTAGGATTTACTCTCTATACCATTTTCATATGTAACATAGAGCAGTATTGATTACATTTATTATCTCTCATATTTATATTTTCTTTTACAGTAGGGTCCTTGTTGGTTATCTCTTTGAAACATAGCAATGTGTACATGTCAATCTTAAACTCCTAATCCTCACCCTCCCCTTCCTACCTGGTGACCATTAATTTGTGCTTTAAATTTGTAAATATATTTCTCTTTTGTAAATAAGTGCATTTGTACTCACATTTCTTATTGTGATATAAAGAAAGGTGTTCTGGCCAACAATGTATGGACCATTAAGAGATGATGCTGTTAAGCTCAGGTGATTGCCAACCATATTAGGAGCAGATCATTGACTATTTGCTATTTTTTGCAGCTTTATGAATAAGGGGGTAGACATTAAATTGGTTATTGTTCATTGTGCATTTCATTGATTTTATTATGGGGAAGTTTGTTTTATTGACATTGTAAGAATTTTAATAACTTTGTAACTGAACCTTTCAATATGAAAGATTGTTTTAAGAAGACAATATATTGAAATAAAAATTCGTATGTCAGTGATCATTTACACTAATTTGGCTAAGAGTATACAGTCAGTGTTCAGACATCTCAGGAAATTCATTAAAGTTTTTCTTTGTTTGTTTTTATACATATGTTTCTAGACATCTGTGTTTGAATCCTCTCAGTGAACAACAATTTTCTTTTAGATGTAGAACATTTATACAAGCAATATTGAGCCAAGTATCTCTTCATTATTGAANATATATAAAATGTTTCAAAAACACTGTGAATCTTCTATAGCAGCAAAGGTTATACTGCTCTGAGTATCCAGAAGACAAGGAAGAAGAAGTGACTATTGCTCATGACCTAAGGTTGTCTGGACCCTTCAGACAAAAGAGAATAAAAGGTCAGTCAAAGTAGAGAGATGAGTAGAAGGACAAAAAGAAAGACTATATCATAATTTCACAATGACCTAATAAGCGATTCCAACATTAAATTTATATGAAGAATAAAGTCATAAAATATCTCTGTAGTAGATACCTCAGTTGAGATTTTTGCTGCTATGTACTTTCTCCCTGCAGTGTACCATGTAGCAGAGTCATTCTACCCGATTGGTTCTACCCAATTCCCTGTGAGAACAGAGCATTTGTTTTTTAGGTTGGTGCATTGAAAACAGTGCATCAACAGTGATATGACTCCCTTTACCCCACTGTGGCAACATATGAGAACTCCTGATGCCAGTGTTCATGATCAAAGTGTCCTAAGTGCATGTTCTTTATTTCATATTTGTCATGGAGTACTGCACCACCTGCATTAGGACCTATATTTTTGATAAATCAATCTTTAGTGAGTTAAGTCACAGATTTAGGAATTAGTTACTATCACAAAGCATGGATATTCTAATACAATAAATATAATTATAATTAAAATGATGAAGTAGAAAAAAATTACAAAATAAGAGAGGAGCTAAACAACATATGAGAACTCCTGATGCCAGTGTTCATGATCAAAATGTCCTAAGTGCATGTTCTTTATTTCATATTTGTCATGGAGTACTGCACCACCTGCATTAGGACCTATATTTTTGATAAATCAATCTTTAGTGAGTTAAGTCACAGATTTAGGAATTAGTTACTATCACAAAGCATGGATATTCTAATACAATAAATATAATTATAATTAAAATGATGAAGTAGAAAAAAATTACAAAATAAGAGAGGAGCTAATGCCAATAATGTAAAAACTCCACAAAAATCAATTAGAAAGTGATTAACCCCTGATAGATAGAAGTTTCAGAATATGAATTTGCAACATAAATAACTTCAAATTACATGAGTAAATACTCATTTTTCATTAACAACTATAGAATTGAAGATTTAAACATATGATTTATTTGTCTTAAAAATTAACATTCCAAATGATAAGGCCAAATACGAGCAAAACACCACAAAATGCTGCAGTGAAATTCTATGGTTGAGGGAGCATAGTTTCTCTTTGTTTTCTCCATTGGATGCTTGAACATTTTCTATATATTTTCAATAGGCATGCAATTATTTTGTTATCAGAAAAAGACATTATCATTCAAAAACTGAAGTCATAAACAAATTAGAGTATTTAAAAATATTAAATTACTGTCCATGTGGTAAGAACTTTTATAGGCACAAAAACATTTCAAGAACACCAAAGGAATATATCTATCAACTTAAATATATTTTACAAGTATTTGAATGATAACCTATCATTAATAAATTAACAGAAAAGTACAAAATGTTTTGTGTGAATGTGAAACAAGATTCTTGCAAACAGCATGATAAGATTATTTTAACAACCAACAAATATCTGAATGTCAAGGCAGGTAGCAGAAGGACACAAAGAAAATAAAGAAAAATATCTCTAGTTCTGGTTCAGTTCTAGGGACACTTCTAGGTCTGGGAGAGGGAAGGGGTAGAGCTTTGTTCCTGTTCGGTTCTGGTTTCACCTGGCCTGACAGGTGACTCACACAGCAACTGTTCCTACTGCACCCTTGGTTGTATGACACTCTCTGCAGTGACTTGGAAGTGCCTCCTTTGTAACTAAAATATGTCTTATTAAGATAAGAAAGACTGTAATAAATTGTCATCTTTTCCATAAAAATATGACCAGAAGAGAGGAGTCATGTCTTGAGTGAACTTCACACACTGAAAATCTCACAAGGGACTTTTCTAGTACCTGTAGAAGCTGTAAAAACAGATTAAATTCTAGTGGAAGAAATATCATTCAGTTCAGCTCAAGTCACACAGTTGTATCTGAGTCTTTGC